>JBBBDQ010000971.1:270000-312500 GCA_037127315.1 Ascarosepion bandense
TCTCTCTCTCTCTTTGCAATGCGTTTATTCTCTCTCTTTGCAATGCGTTTATTCTCTCTCTTTGCAATGCGTTTATTCTCTCTCTTTGCAATGCGTTTATTCTCTCTCTTTGCAATGCGTTTATCTCTCTCTCTCTTTGCAATGCGTTTATCTCTCTCTCTCTCTCTCTTTGCAATGCGTTTATCTCTCTCTCTCTCTCTTTGCAATGCGTTTATCTCTCTCTCTCTCTTTGCAATGCGTTTATCTCTCTCTCTCTCTTTGCAATGCGTTTATCTCTCTCTCTCTTTGCAATGCGTTTATCTCTCTCTCTCTCTTTGCAATGCGTTTATCTCTCTCTCTCTCTTTGCAATGCGTTTATCTCTCTCTCTCTCTTTGCAATGCGTTTATCTCTCTCTCTCTTTGCAATGCGTTTATCTCTCTCTCTCTCTCTTTGCAATGCGTTTATCTCTCTCTCTCTCTCTCTTTGCAATGCGTTTATCTCTCTCTCTCTCTCTTTGCAATGCGTCTCTCTCTCTTTGCAATGCGTCTCTCTCTCTCTCTTTGCAATGCGTCTCTCTCTCTCTTTGCAATGCGTCTCTCTCTCTCTCTTTGCAATGCGTCTCTCTCTCTCTCTCTTTGCAATGCGTCTCTCTCTCTCTCTGCAATGCGTCTCTCTCTCTCTCTCTCTTTGCAATGCGTCTCTCTCTCTCTTTGCAATGCGTCTCTCTCTCTCTCTCTCTTTGCAATGCGTCTCTCTCTCTCTCTCTTTGCAATGCGTCTCTCTCTCTCTCTCTCTTTGCAATGCGTCTCTCTCTCTCTCTCTCTTTGCAATGCGTCTCTCTCTCTCTCTCTCTTTGCAATGCGTCTCTCTCTCTCTCTCTCTAGTTGTAAGTATAGTTATTGAATAATTCTTTACCACAAATTATGCAACAAATTTCCGATAACTAAAAAAAATATTCAAATCCTTATAAACCCTTTGTATTATTAATGATGGAGACAATATGGAAATTTCAATAAAACCTTAAAAATATATATTTATCTCTTTCCAATTCTTTCAAAAATTATTTCTATCGCAAATACAAATAAAGTATTCAATTTTTCCAAGTGCGCAAGAACTTTATGGGCATCCTGTGTGTGTGTGTGTGTGTGTGTGTGTATATATATATATATATATATATATATATATATACACACACACTGTACTTAATCTTTGGACATCAATAAAAAAAAACTCAATTATCACTGAAACACCAAATAAAAATTTGTATTGAGGTCGTCGTCATCGGTGTCTGAATTGCTGAACTGTGTCATTGCTCTTTCGATTAAGATCATCCTCCTTGATGTTTTTAAACTGTGTTTTGTTGGCTAAAGACGCCTTTGTATATTTAATGTCGTTGACATTGATTCTTTCCTCTTATAATATAGACCGGTCTGTACCGCTATTCAACACTCGTACAAGTTTATTCGCTCCTGACCCACAAGAGCGCAAAGGACAGAAACTATTATTATACAGTGATTAGTTTTCGTTACACTTGGGGACCTGTTCGAAATGTTCGGTATTGCAGCAAATTTTTATTTTTATTTTATTTTTTTTTTTTTTGACAGCGCCGAGGTTCTACTCTGTATTTTCATAGGTTCAGCTTTCAAAGTGTGAATGGATTTAAAACAAAAAATTAATAATTTACGTTCAGATTATTGTCTGTCTGACCCTATGACTGTCTCTCTCTCTCTCTCTTATTCTCTGTTGTGAATAACCTTTCGGGAATGTCAAATAGAGCTCTTTATTTAATGAATTATTGTTCTTTTCTTCCGCTGTCCATGTCCGCAGACGATAATTTGTCTTGTTTTTATTTAGTACTCTGCTCCTTGAAACTGATAGCAACAAGGATGAAGACAATTGCCCGACTCTAACTCCGCATCTCAGAAATTCAAACAAAATTGGATAAAATCGAAAACCTGAATTAAAATTAGAAGACACAATCCGCACATTATGTAAAAATAAAATAAAAAGTAATGATCTGTATGTCCATCTCTGGATTCGTACACATACTACACTTAATCTTAAACGGCCTATGGCGGGGATGGCCTACATGCAGCCATTATAGGCAATATTAATTGTGAAGTTCTTGCAACCGCTGTCACACAGGCGACGCATTGCTTCGATATTTAGTGCAATCAGGAAGGTGCACTGTTTAGATTTGTAACCATCCGTCCGTGCATGGAGTACTGCTGCCATTTATGGTCAGGTGCCCCTGCCGTTCTCCTCAGTGTTCTTGACAAGCTCCAAAGGAGAGTCTGTAATGTGATAGGTACTGATCTGGCGACTCGACTGCAGCCACTTCCCCATCGTCGAAATGTGGCCTCCCTTTGTCTCTTCTATAAATTCTTTCATGGCTTCTGCTCGAACGAGCTTAAGTCACTGATGCCTCCTCAACAGGTGTTTACTCGTGCAACCAGACTGGCAACTGGGTCCCACCCATTCACAGTCAGGTTAGCCAAATGCAGACGACAATTCTACTCCTGCAGCTTCCTCTCTCGCACTTCCCGCCTGTGGAACTCACTCCCGTATTCTTGCTTTCCTGACGGCTACAACCTCCAGAAATTTAAATGCAAAGTTAATACTCATCTACTAATCACTGGACTCTAGCTCTCTCCCCTCCCCCGTATAACCTTCCCTTTCTCTCCACCTATGTATCTGTCATCGCACCTGCTTTCTCAGCTTTCTATTGTTCCTTTCTAACTAGCTTGTACTCCTCACTCTTTTCTAATTAATCTTTTTACATTTATGTAACCCCCTGCACATCAGTGGCGTTTCCGCCTTGCTCGGGGTGAAATGATTAAAAAAAAAAATTCCCCCCACCCCGGGGACCAGGTTTATTCCCATTTCTAAGCTGTAGACAACAACTAAGGTCAGAAATACGGCAGAGAAAGTGAAACACTTGCTATAGTTTTATCGAAGGCAGCGGTAGAAATTCATAAGCTAATCGGATCTTCTGGCTATTACTATGTTAATAAAAATCCCAAATGTTTTGTTACCTTGTATAGCACCGGATAATCGATAGCGATTGTAGCAGAATGACATTAAATATATGCATCACCGCTTTGCTGGTCCAACGAATTACTGGAACGTGGTATGGCCCCAATTACGTACCGTTTCCTTTTCAACATTTCACATTTCCACAACATTTTTCAATTAAAAAAATGTTGTGGAAATGTGGCAAAATAAACTTAAAACAGCAACCAGCGACTGAATTGTGGTTCTCCCAACTGGTATTCCAATCAAGTTTTTCCTTCTCACTAACATACGTTTCAGCCACCAACTGTGAACGTTCTTTTTATTTTCTCCCCCTCACTGGGAAAATTCGTCGCTTTTATATCTGTCCATGTACCCATAATCCATTTGCGTCTTCCTGTTATCCCATAATGCATTGCATATTTTTAGTGTATAAAACTGCAATGCATGCCCCCCCCCCTATTCTTTTACATTATCTGGCTGAGGACGGATTACGTCGGAGCGGTAAGTGTTTTCTTTTTCCTTCATTTTAGCTGCAGTAGCTTTACACACTAAGCAAATACGGGCTCTCTTTTGGCGGGGGACAAGGCAAGTCGCAAACAGTAGGGCTAGTCCCAGGTTGTATCTCATGTCTGCCACAGGAAAAAAAACAACAATAACAGATAAAAAATTAGTAAATAGGTTAATCGATTATGTAACAAAACCTCACTAAGAATAGAACTGGCTATTGTGGCACCAATAGCATAAGAACACAATGTTGCCTAATGTCATTTTCGATTAAAAAAGAACAGAAAAACATTAGAAACTACGAAGAGAGGATTGAAGTGATACATAATATCAGTCTTTCTACATAGCAGTGAATTCTGAACAATTTCTCAAAGAAGACAAGCAACAAGAATGTGGTTCTACAGAAAGATAATGAGGATACCATGGACCAACCGGGTGGGCAACGACGAAGTTTTAGAGAAAATGGAAACTAAAAGAACATTAAAATTTCGAGGGCGCATAAGAACAGAGGGCTTGGAGAATTTGATACTCACGGAACAGATCTAAAGGCAAGAGAGACAGAAAACGAAAGCATAGCCGACTTAGTGAGCTTTGATGGCGAAACAAGGATTAGGAGGAATAACAAGACTTTCAAAGAAACAAATGACATCCTGAAGGAATACGACACACAGAAAATATCAGTGGGCTGGGAAATTTAGCAAAGTGGTATTGGTACCCCTTAAACGACGAGTGTCATCAAATATTTCGTTATAGATATTATCAATTAATGTTAAGCTTTTTTTTTTCTAATAATGCAAACATTCATGATTTGAGTTTAAATGACTAACTAGCTATTCAATGCATGAAGTGCCATTTCCTGGTGCTTGTGGCTGTGAATAAAGAACAAACCAAAAAATGTCATGTCTGCTTATTTCTCGAAGAGAAAAGAGGTGAAAATGGTGACAACTTGTCGTAAAGAACGTATAATTCTATTTTGCAGAAAATTTTTGAAGGAGTATCACACTGTTAAAAAAAAACATCCATTTTAGGTAAATAAAACGTACTGCCTTTTTTTTTTATCTAAGAGAGATAAGTCATTTTTAGAGTTTTATATGATTCAAGCAAAAAAAAAAAAAGCTATAATTTAAAAATGAATAATGACGAGCGCGTTTGTGTAACCCTGTTTAAGGTTTTTAATCCAAAATGTGTTAGTCTGCAAAATCAAAAGTGGCAATTAGCTAAGCTTTATGAAATGCCTAGCAGTATAGCCCGGCGTTGCTCGGGTGTAATGAAAGCTTCAAAACTAATCCATGACCCTGGAGCTCAGACTCTTTGGACGTTGGCACGAAAGACAAAAAAGCAATAGTTGTTTTCAGTTAGACTGAAAGAAAAATGAATGGATTAAGTCAAATTTTGATTTCCTGGTATCGATATCAAATAATTTTTATTTTCGTCGTAAACTGAATTTTGAAGGCTAAATAAGTCCTCTGAGTAAATGGTGCCATAGCTGAGTCTAAGAACTATAATTATACCTACTTAGAGCCAAATCCGAACCAAAAACTAAAATAAAAGGGCTGAAAAAAAAATACACACACACGCAAACATCTTGCGTTATATATATATATATATATATATATATATATATATGTATATATATATATATATATACGTATATATATATATATATATATATACTATCGATTTTCTGCACTATTGTAAGAAATGCAACCTTGAAACTTTTAAATATCGTTTCTTATGTCTTTGTCTATGAGTTAATCAAATTTGATTAAAATCGGACCACTCCTTCTATAACCCGATTTTTTTTTATTATTGATTTTTCGATATTTATAGGGAGTACCTCGACACGAAACTTAGCTAAGAAAACTCGCAGAGGCTTATTGTACAACTGTGTAAATTTTCAAGAAAATCGGTTCAGCCATTTCGGAGTCTATAGGTAACGGACACACACGCGCAAAGTTCCATTTATAGATAAGTTTAGATTTTAGATCCCGTTTAGCTTTGCATAAAGCCAATGTTCGAACTTAGGGGGCGAGAGAATTGTTGAGCGAGAAAAGCCACCCCTTTAGAGAAGCGCAAGTCGAATCTATTATGAATGTGCAAGTTTTTACAACTACCAATTTTTATGGCATATAACTCTGCAACTTATATGCAATGATGAGTAAATGATAGACTAATGTTTAACTAAGAACCATGAACCGCTAATATACAGTTAAGTTACCTACGGGATACACGGTTGGCGATCATATATTTCTATCTATCTCGCTCTTCTCCCCTTTCGCTCTTCTCCCCTTTCGCTCTTCTCCCCTTTCGCTCTTCTCCCCTTTCGCTCTTCTCCCCTTTCGCTCTTCTCCCCTTTCGCTCTTCTCCCCTTTCGCTCTTCTCCCCTTTCGCTCTTCTCCCCTTTCGCTCTTCTCCCCTTTCGCTCTTCTCCCCTTTCGCTCTTCTCCCCTTTCGCTCTTCTCCCCTTTCGCTCTTCGCTTTTTTTAACACACACAAACATATATATATATGTTAATCACCCCAAGCAAGGCATTTTGCAGGAAGTTACATAGGAGGAAAGTTATGAGAAAGTGACAGGTTATAGGGAGTGTCAGGAAGTGGGTAAGTGAAGGATGAGACTACTGATGAGTGGAGTGGACGAAGAAAGGAACATGAGAAAGAGAATGCAGGTTAGTGAGATAGGAGATGACTATTGACTTTACATTTAAATTCGTAGCTGTCCGGGAAGCAAGTAAATTGAAGGGCATTCCACATGCTGGAAGTGCGAGAAAAGAAGCTGGTGGAGTAGAATTTGCGTTTATAATTTATTGGTTTCACAGTAAAAGGGTGGGATCTAGTTGCTAATTTTGTGGCTCGAGTAAATTTATATATAGCGGGCACCAGTGAGCTAAGTTCATCGGAGCAGAAGCCGTGAAACTATTTGAAGAGACACAGCGAAGTCTCATTGAGCCGGTGAGAAAGTGACTGTATCTGAGCTGTCAAGTCAGGATCTATCACATTACAGATTTTCCGTTTGGATCTTGTCAAGGACACCTAAGTGGATAGTAGGAGCATCTGACCAGACATGGCAGCAGTATTCAATGCACGGGCGGATGGTATATTTATATATGTGCAGTATTGTTTCAGGCTGAAAAAACTTCCTGGCCCTACACAGAGAACCGACTTTCTTAGCAGCGGATTTAGCTATGGATTCTATATAGTCATTCCACTTGAGGTCTGTTAGAGTTAACCTGAGGAGGCGCTGTGTTTTGCTTTCAGGGAGACAAGCCTGATCCATGCTAATGGGGGAGGGTAGGAGTGATTGTCTATGATGGTTAATAGATGGTTAAAATTCACAAGCCATTTCTTACCCCAGTCCGTCACGGGTCGGAGGTCTTTTCAAGCTCTATAGCGAGGTTTGCTTTGTCAGCCTCAGCAGATTTTTGATCGATGCGAGAGTAAACTGTAGTGTCGTCAACGTATATTCTCACTTGGGATCTTATTACATCTGGGAGATCGTTAATGTAGATAAGGAAAAGCATAGGACCTAGAAAAGAGACTTGAGGGGCACCCGCGTTCGTATGATAGTATTGGTAGGCATGTCCGTTCAATACTAACGTCATTGTGTGATTTGAAAGGAATGACTGGATAAGGTCAAACAATTGTCCAGTTATGCCATAACCTCGCAGCTTGTGTAGAAGGCCAGCATGCCAGACTCTGTCAAACGCTTTAGAGATATCTAAGGCAACAGTTCGGTTTTCGCCGTTCTTGTCAAGAGCCTGGTGTATATACTCAGTGATGGTCGTGAGCATATCAGCAGTAGACCTGGTGAAGCGGAAACGATACTGTTTGTCAGAGAATAGTCTGTGGGCTGTGAAATGTTGAACCACCACGGCGTTGATTGCTTCAAACACTTTGCCAAAAATTGGTAACAGGCTGATAATTAGTGGGGTCAAAGTGTTCACCAATGTATATATATATATATATATATATATATATATATATATATATATTCGGTGATTGCTTTTTAACCCCGGATTGAAACCCGACCGAATTGGCCTCAGTCGGCGATTCTACCTCTGAGCTATGGGCGCTCGGTAGAAGGCAGACTTTTAGCGCGTATATTATCATTATACACGCCCAATAGCCAGAGTGCTCCAATTATATATAGGAACCACGGAGGGGGACTTCCAGCAAGCAAGAAAGAGAGAGGCAGTAGTTATAGTTTGAAGAAAACAGAGGAGAGTTCAGGGGAACATTTCAATGATTGGGATTCCGTCGCAGCTGCTCGCTTTATGGTGGTCAAGCTTTGAAATTGTTAGACCACCGAGGGGGTAATGTGGATGTCATTCAATTGGGCCTCTGTTCGGGGTAGGAAGTCGGGTAAAGATACTCCAGAAAAATCCAATGTCGTCGAGTTAGTGGAGAATCTACGGGTGAAGCACTCAGCCTTGTCTGTTGTAGATGTAAGGACCTCAAATTCGTTGATTAGAAGGGAGATTCTTCTTCTCTTTTCTCCCCTTTCTCTGTCTCGTTCAGGCAGATTTTTTCGTTTTCTTTGTAGGCTAGTTTCCAATCAAGGCTATGAATTTGTCTTACTATTTAACCCATAGCAGGAAGGAGCTTTCCTAACAGTATTTGCGCGTAATCTTAATGGAATCTTAATGGAATTCAAACTCTGGTTTTCCGATTTCTCAAGCAATACTTGAAGAACTAGAATTTGTTTTCTTTATCTGCTCTCTCCCTTCAAGACGTTGGAGATCGTAGCCCTCACTTCTTCCTGTCTCTTGTTGCTCTTAATGTTGTCCTCTTATTTTTTTCCAAACCCTGCTCTGTAATCCATTTGCTTAAGCCTATCAAGTATGTCACGTGTTGTTTTCTCGTTCCTCTTTTCCCGTCCTGTGAGTAATCGATTCTCCAAGCCTCCTTTCTCGTTGCGTATCGCAGAAACTTCAGCTGTTTCTTCCTTATATTAAATGTTTCCTTTTAGTTCCTATTCTATCCAAAATTTCATTGTTTATATGTCGGTCCATGTTATCCTCAGCATCCTTCTGTAGAACCAGATTTCTGTTGCTTCGAGTCTTTTTCATATTTGAGAATGTCCAGATTATGCTGTCATATTGAAGGACAGACATTATATAACAATTCAGTACTTTTTGTTTCCTAGCGACATTTTCCCGTCTCTCAGTACTCTACTCAGTGTTTGGAAGGCATCCTTAGCCATGCCAATACGCTTCTGGATCTGTGTCGCACTTTCCGTCCTCCATTAAAACAGTTCCCAGATAGATACCGACTTGGCAGACCGCCTGCAGTCTCTCTCCCACCGGCGAGACGTGGCTTCCCTGTGTCTCTTCTATAAATACTTTCACGGCTTCTGCTCCGATGAACTTAGATCACTGGTGCCCCCTAAATACGAATTTGCACGAGATACTAGATTAGCAACTAGATCCCACCCTTTTACAGTGAAACCGATAAAATGCAGCCGTAACTTCTACTCCAACAGTTTCTTTCCTCGCACTTCCCGACTGTGGAATTCTCTTCCAAACGATTGCTTTCCCGACGGCTACAATCTCCAGGAGTTTAAATGTAAGGTCAATACACACCTCCTAACACACTAACCTGCTCCCATTCTATCAAGCACTCTTCCCATCTGCCCGACCCTCATCCTCGGTATCCTTACTCATCTGTCACCTTTCTCCTGACATTCCCTATGTCTATCCACACCTTCTCTTTACCTTCTCCTATGTAGCCCCATGCGCAATAGTGGCAGTGGAATGCCTTGCTTGGGGTGAGATGATTAAAAAAAAAAAAAATTTAAATTTCTGGACCTGTTTGATTTTAGTATCCCTGGCCTGTAATTAGAATTTTGGGCTCCTCTTTATGACCATGCATTCAGTTTTCGTGTAGTTTGTTTAGACCGTTCTTTTCGCTTTCTTTATCTTCTCTGCTATCAGCACTATCTCAGCTGCGTATCTCATTGTTAAGATTGTGACAAATCCTGGCAGGACTTCTAGTTTTCTCAGAATTGTCACGCTTTATAGGTGAGAAGACACATCCTTGTCTTACACCATTTTGGTACCAATCTTCATAAGTAGGGTTGCCAACTCCCCACTTTGACTCATGTACTAATATTCAGAGAACTTAAAACGATTACTTGGCTACTTATTTTAGTGCAGCATTTTATTTACAATTATTGCCACGCGACACAAACAATAGTCAGTGCACTATTTAATCAAATTTGCTGTAAATAATAAAGTGTCGTCTGTTACATATGTTATTGCCAACTAAGCACTAATTTTTTTACATTGACATTGGTACCTTCCAAAATTCAGCTAGGATGGAGGATATAAAAAAAAATGCCTCAAACCTAATAAACTTTTATCGAAAGATCAAAACATTCTTTTATATCGAACATTATTTTATCCTTTTAAAACATTAAAAATTTTGACTTTTTTTTCTTTTTCTGACGTCAAAGCGGGTGCCTTGAATTTATATGGGAAATTTGAGTTTTTTTTTTTTTTTTGTTTTTCACTTTGAAAAATACACTGATTTTGAAATTCTTGCTAAAATCAAAATTGTCGGATTTTTAAATCTAGAATTTATTAAAATATTGAATTATGAAATGCTTGCCTTGAAAATCTTCTTTAAAAATATTTATTTTATATATCTTCCTCGCCTTCGTCCCACTTATTTAAATTTATGACAATTCAAGATTTTATTTTTTGCATTGCTTCACTCTGGAACACTAACCATCAAATTAAGTTACACTACTACTAACTAATAAGTGTATCATACTCGACTTTGAAAATATCAAAAAAATATTAAAACAAATCTTTATTTGAAATATCTTAGATGCAGGCACTTCAAAATTTGTATTTTGAGTTAGGAACTGAAAAACATTATTTAGGTAAGAAAATCAAGTACTAAAAATTTCATTAAATTATAATTAAAATGGTGTTATTTGCACTGGGTACTATATACCCATGGTTAGTATTCTCGGATTAATGATTCTCTTATCAGAACAAGTTCTCGGAAAGTTTAAATTATGAAATATTTATGGTTAAACAGGACCCCCAAATGCAATAAAAATAAGATTATTTAATTAAAAAAGCTTTTTAATTTCTTTTTATGAATATAAATCGCCCGGTTCACACTCCACCCACGTCTATTGAACAGGTGTAGAAGCTCATCCTTTGTTCCCTGTTTAGGATGTGGTTTCCGGCTTTCTCTTTTCCAATCTTTTCACTTTCCTTATTTTTTTTTTTTTCAATTGGAGTAGATAGACTGAACTATCACCCGGTTCACACTCCACCCACGTCTATTTTACAGGTGTAGAGGCTCATCCTTTGTTCCCTGTTTAGGATATGGTTTCCGGCTTTCTCTCTTATCTTTTCACTCTTACGTAGCCCCCTGCACATCAGTGGTGTTACCGCCTTGCTCGGGGTGATATGATTAAAAAAAATAAAATTAAAAAAATAAAATTATATATTTATATATAATATTATGACTGTTGTGTTAGTAAAATATTTTCGATGAATAATGAGTTTTTACAATTTTGTTTACATTTTTTAATTTTAATCAAAATAATTTATAAATCTGTGATTCTATTGAATTAAAACTGTATTTAGTAATCATAAAAGGAAAAGCTCACTACACTTCAACGACTACCAATATTGTAAAAAAGAAAAAAGCAATTTTTGTGTGTATAAACTTTTGTAAATAGACGTTCATACCAGAAAATGAAAATGGGTTATACTTATGGTACATTTAAAATTTACTGGTAATTTTCTAATATTTCCTCAACAAGCGTTTTCCTAAATAAGATTATAAATCCAAAGTACCTAAAATTCAATCAAATATTGGAATGCTTAAAATATTTCCGTTTTTGTAAGATTATTGGGTAGTTAAAATATATATATATATATATATATATATATATATATAGCGTTCATTATGTATAAACCACGAAATTCTTTTGCAATTTTTTCATTTCCGAAACCTCAGGCTGTCAAATTACTCAACGCGCCAAAAAATACCTTATCTTAAATAAAATGCTTTTCTGTGATATTTTAAACGAAAAGCGGTCCAGATTAATTAAATATTAAATTCGTTTTTTTTTTCTCTTGAATAACGTTTCAGAAAAGTAATCAATATGAACGAATGTATCGATTTTACTGAGGAAAAAAATTACGGTCAATTTAAATTCCATTTGAAAAACACCAAAGTATTTTGCTTATTGGAAATATTACATTTGATCTATGAGCTTGGAATTAAAAACTTAAAACAAGATTTTTCATTTTTTTAAAGCGTATTTCAAATTTAGTTATCTTTTTCTTTTTAGGCATTTACATTTTTATAAGTAGCGATATAATCATTCAAAGTAACGTGGTTAATCGAAATAAGTATTGTGTAATTTATTGCGCTTTATTTCTCTCTCTGTGCACTCTCTCTCTCTCTCTCTGTGTGCACTCTCTCTCTCTCTCTGTGCTCTCTCTCTCTCTCTGTGCACTCTCTCTCTCTCTCTGTGCACTCTCTCTCTCTCTCTGTGCACTCTCTCTCTCTCTCTGTGCACTCTCTCTCTCTCTCTGTGCACTCTCTCTCTCTCTCTCTGTGCTGTGCTCTCTCTCTCTCTCTCTGCGCACTCTCTCTCTCTCTCTCTCTCTCTCTCTCTCTTCTCTCTGTCGAATTTTGGAAAAGTCGGTGTCTTTTCCTGAACTTTCGGTCACCATCAGTGTAGAGGTTTCTTTCTGTGTTACGATAGAAGCCTGATCGAGATGAGGCAGTACTTCGCTACTGAAAGGCTTCAAAAACGTCTTGAAGTTGGCTGGATGGTGTTGAGAGGTTCGACTGAATTGTTTTCTTTTTCCTATTTCCGTGTCGTTACAAATTAATAATCGTCTAGAAAACATAGAAACTTTTGGGGAAATAGTTGTTTTACCCCCTTGCATCTAATACGCTGGAAGAAAATTTTTTGTGGGTGGGGGTATGAATTTTGTTTTTTGTGGGGGTTTTTTTCTTTTGTTTTGTGCCTCCATTTCATCCCTGGTCCTGGGTATGACGGTAAACTGCATCCAGCAGCAAGGCCTCTGATTGGGATGTTGTGAGGAGCATGAAACTACTTCTTAATTGCTGCTGTTCTCAGGTTCCCACTGACTGGGAGTGGTAGCACCTGTTAGGTCCCAGCTATGGGCAAATAGTTAATTCCCAAACTGAGGGCAAAACACTATGAAAGACTTTTATAGAAAAATATACATTCTTGAAAGATAAATATTACCAAGAATACTTTTCTGGAGGAAAAATATTACCATCAATACATTTTTGAATACAAAACTAGAAGACATCTTCAGTTTTCTAAAATAAAAATAATTTTTCATCAAAATCTGACTAAATCAACCTTCTTACTATAACCGAACATTAAAAAAAATACATTTTGGCATTAAATAACCCACAGGTTGATATGCTGTTAAACAATTTCATCCCAAGCAAGACGTTAATGTCAATTAGATATCGGAGGTCAAAGGAAGTGAAAGAGAATGGGGAGATTAGTGATAAGGAGTGGGGGGGGAACAGTTCAGGAAGACAGAAGATCATGACTGAGGTTGTATTTAAGTTTAAGATTGTAGATGGGAGGGAATCAATCGGAAGGGGTAGGCTTCGTGTTCTTTGCGGCGTCACCATTCTCTAGGGTGCGTGTTCTTTGCGAGGTCACCATTATGTAAGGTGTGTCATAGCCGACAATCCCCTGTTTAAAGTTAATTGAGAAAATGCATGTAGTTAATTGTTCAGAGAAATGTAAGTATTTAAATATTCCACTGAAATTCAGTTTATAATTTGATAGTAGCAAAATGCGTGTATGTAAAAAGATTAAAAAGGCTGCTAATAAAGTCTGTGTTCTTTTTCCTTTTTATGACCAGAGAAAAAGTGAAGAGGAAAGTCAGGCAATAAAGGAGATTGTACTTACCGAAGTCAGTTGAAGTATCTTGTTGTTTCTTTCACGGTGTGTGGGTGAAGACAAGGAAAAAAATGGAAGGAAAGGTAGAACGAATTTGTGACGCGCCCTTTAAATTTTCTTTGGTCACACTGCGACGATGTTCTTCACTCGCTTTAATGTCGGACTGATTTAACCGGTCAGGATATGTGGTTTAAGTAGTGGATTTTAGTCATGTAACCGACTCCAACATCATACCCATTTTCTAGGCGTTAAAAAAAAATTGACCGGTGTCATAGATCAATTTGCTATTTTTTATCCAATCAGAATCTAGAATCTGACTTTTCACACTGACCTGTGAAATTGCCTTGGTCTGGGTTTTTCCAAAATGTTTTTAGTCGTTCTGATCCATTTTTGCGGGTGTATAATTTTACTTTTTGCGTTTTAGTTAATTGTTGGATGATATAGGATTTGTATCCTATAATTTTTTTAAATCATATCACCCTGAGCAAGGCGGTAACGCCACTGATGTGCAGGTGGCTACGTAAGAGTGAAAAGATTGAAAAAGAAAACCGGAAACCACATCCTAAACAGGGAACAAGGGATGAGCATCTTAACCTGTTCAATAGACGTGAGTGGAGTGTGAACCGGGCGATAGTTTAGTCTATCTACTCCAATTGAAAAAAGAAAAGAGTGAAAATATTGGAAAAGAGAGCCTGAAACCACATCCTAAACAGGGAACAAGGAATGAACCTCTTCACCTGTACAGTAGACGTGGGTGGAGTGTGAACCGGGCGATAGTTTAGCTTGTCTACTCCAATTAAAAGGGACAAGAAAATAAACAATTTAGGTAGAAGAAACGGTTCCATCGAGTTCGTTCAACAGTAAAACGGGGAGACGTAGTTGCCAATCTAGTAACACCTTTAAATTCTTGCAGTTGAAGCACTCAGGAAAAAGGAGTATCCGAACATTTGTGATAGTAGCGATAGCCTTCAGTATAGAGAAGTGGGTATTCCCCACTACAAGACAGTGTGAAAGATTTTGAACTTGTTGATCGTTTCGTTTACTGGGTAAAAATATTTACAGTGAAAGAATCCTTCTTACCCTCATAGAGCTTGTAGAATAGAGTACATTTGATGTTCTTTTTCGAAGAGATTTATCCCTCGTTTGCTGTGTAGGAATGGATTTTCGCTTTCTTCTAATGTCTATTTCAACTCCGCCTAAAATTTTAACATTTTTTTTCTCCTCGATAGGAGTAAATAGGTTCGGCTATCGTCCTGTTCACACTCTTCCTCAGTCTTTTGAACAGGGGTAGAGGTTTATCGCTTGATTCCTGTTTAGGATTGGGTTTCCGGTATAAAACTTGTTTTTTTTTCTTTCACCCGCCAGTAGCTTTTAAAATATGAGTAATTAACAATACGTCTTCATGATTTTTCTTCAAGAGTCGTATTTACAAAGACTTTTACACTTAGTTCTTTAATTTTAGTTTTATCGCAACTACTAGAAGGTAATTTCAACAGTAAGCAGTACAGTATTTACATTATTCGGACTATTGTCCTCATCTTTGTTGCCATTTGTACGACGTATCAGCCGTTGTACGCTTCGTCCTTCTTCAGGTGCTAGGAATTTCGAACCGAACTCTCTATTAAACGTTGGTTAGTTCCTGTGACTTGACCCAAAGAGTTGTGAATTCAATACCAAGCTACAGCAGTGGTGAACAAGGCACTAGCAGTTAGAGGGAGATAACTCATGACTTCTGAAAGTGGCACTACTACGCAAGGAATGAGTATGTGGTTCGGAATTCCTAACACCTGAAGAAGGCCGGAGAGTACAACGGCCGAAACATCATACAAACGGCAACAAAGATGAGGACAATAGTGCAAATAATGTAAATATTACCTCATCTCAGAAATATAGACAAATAGTAAGCAGTAAGGATCATAAAGAGGTGACAAAAATTAAATCTAACTTTATTAGATTTAAATGACTGCAATCAGAGACACTAGTAGCCGAATCGGTGCGAAAGTTATCGAAAACAGTATGTGGCGTTTGAATTTGGCCACTGGCTTATTTCCAATCTACTCTGCTTAGTCAGCCAGTTAAGTGCCATACGTGATACACACTTGAGCGATCATGTCTCTTTCGAGACATGACTGACTGGGCAGAATTTTATCCCGCAGTAGGTTGCTTTTCTTTCTGCAGTAGACTGACTGCCAGCCAAGGCAATAGAACCCAATCTGTCTTGTTATTTAACCCATAAATGGAAGGAATAGACGGACTAATACCTTTCCCAAGGGTATTTGCGCGTAAGTGAATGCAACGAATTCAACTGGAATTCGAACTCTGCTCGCCAATTTCTCGTTCCGAGCCGATATCCACTACACCACAACGCACTAATGACTACTTGTGTGTTCCGATAAAAGTAACTGTAATTAAAATACCAATGTAAAATTAAAAATGGGACTAATTAGCCCAAACATATTTCAATAACTGTCTTCTACTTCTTTCCATCCTGACGATGCTTGAAATTGATGTAGGCTTTATCTAAATATGTTTATATTTCTATCATTTCTTAATCTTCTTGATCACAACGTTTCGACCTTTGTCTTCCGGCCTTCATCAGGTGTATATCGTTCCGGGTAACGTACAGGAAATTCCGAACAGAATCCTTTATTTAATCAATAAACAATATCCTAGTGGATCAAAGCGTTGGTTCGTGAAATTGGTGACACAGTAATTGTGAGATCAGAAATGGTCAGTGGAACGTAAACAGTCTAATCTCCAAGAGATTAAATTGATTGGGAATTCCCTGCAGGTTCAAGGCTAGAGTCTACCGTTATCTTTCACTACTGTCCATAAAAATTCTCTTTACGTAACTTTCTACCTCGAGCGGCTCCCAGGGCATTTAAAGGTTGAAGCATATTGTTAAAAAAAAAGTGCTTACCGGGATTGATATACACCTGATGAGGGGTGGGGGGGGGTACAACAGACGAAACGTTGTGATAACAATATTGGAGAGAAAATTTGTAAACTCAAATTTAATATTGTGAAGGTGATCTAATTTTCCTCTGACCCAAGAGAATCCACGAAAGGTTCGATTAATAGAGTTTACTGGAATCCTAACAATCCAACGACGAAAACGTAAATACGAAACGAAGATCGAGAAATAACAAACAGATGTATCTTTAGAAAAAAAAAATCATGAAGAAATCGAGCTAACGAAGTCCTGCCGAAATTTCTGTAAGGCAGCTGCCATCAGCATCATCGTTCGTACACTTTCATCACAATGATTCTCGCATTGGCTTTTCACGGCTTGTTTCAAAAATTTAATAGCCTTTTTGCTCGGCTTGTGAAATGAATCAATTTTTAGACGAATGGAAAGAATGATTTTCTGGTTATTTTCCCTTGAATCAATTCAGCCATATTGTTGTCTGTTATTAGATTTATTGCAAAACGTGATCCTGGTATCAATATGTCTGCAACATATAATACAGAAATATTTACCACAATAACGAATTCATTCGAAACTCAGAATCTCCACAAAAGCAATGGTTAGAAGGGAAATTCTAAACGCGTGTTGTCTTTTTTTCTTTTTGAAAATTTTCTTAAGTCATGTCTGGTCTAAATGATCTTATACATTGAAATTCGATAATTCTAATTATGAAGGAAAAGATGGAAAAAGGCCTCCCAAAATGACATTCAAAGATAATAAAAAAGTAAGTCAAGAAAAAAAAAGTTGCCTTAAAAACGCGCACACACTCTTCTACGATCTCCGGTTATCTTCTTGTGCAAAAAGACCAGAGCTACAACGAATATTTGCAATTCCCTCCAAAGGATGGTCCCGGATGAGATCGAAAGTACTTGGATTAATAAACTTGATTAACTTCAACTTAACGTGAAGAAACTAATTAGAGAACTAGAAAAGATTATTATAAAAACAAACATAAAATGTCTATAATATTCAATGAAACAGGCTTGAAAATTATATATATATATATATATATATATATATATGAAAAATAAAGTAAACTCGTTTACCATATGATATTTTATTAAAGGTTCTTCAAACACTAAGAGAAAAATCTAATCTATCTAAACTTATTTATAAATGGAACTTTGTCTGAGTGTGTGTCCGTTACCTATAGACTCTGAAACGGCTGAACCGATTTTCTTGAAAATTTACACAGTTGTACTATAAGCGTCTGCGAGTGTTCTTAGCTAGGTTTTGTGTCGATAAATAAATAAATATCGATAATCGAAAAAATCGGGTTATGGGAAGAAGTGGTCCGATTTTAATCAAATTTGATACATTCATAGACAAAGACATAAGAAACGATATCCAGAAGTATCAAGGTCGTAGTTCTTGCAATAGTGCAGAAAATCGATTATATATATATATATATATATATATATATATATATATATATATATATATATATATAACGCAAGATGTTTGTGTGTGTGTGTGTGTGTGTGTCTGTTTATCTGTCTGTATATCCTTTATACAAATCCACAGTTTTTATCCGATTCTCACCAAACTTCACACAAATATTCTTTAGGCTGTCTGAGCTCCAGAACCATGGATTAGTTTTAAAGCTTTCATTACACACGAGCAACGCCGGGCTATACTGCTAGTAAAAAACAAAGTGGCAGTATATTGGTATCTTGTGATTTGTTGTTGATTATTATTGGTCAGATAGATGTCACGTGTATTAAAGAAGTAGATAATTCGTCCGTGCATGGAATACTGCTGCCATATGTGGTCAGGCGTCCCTGCTGTTCATCTCAGTGTTCTCGATAGGCTCCAAAGGAGAATCAGTAATGTGGTAGGTACCGACTTAGCGGCTCGACTACAGCCACTTCCCCACCGACGAGATGTGGCCTCCCTTTGTCTGTTCTATAAATACATTCATGGCTTCTGCTCCAACGAACTTAAGTCACTGGTGCCTCTGCAACAGGTGTTTACTCGTGCAACCAGATTGGCAACTGGGTCCCACCCATTCAGTTAGATTAACCAAATGCAGACAATTCTACTCCTACAGCTTCTTCTCTCGCACTTCCCGCCTGTGGAACTCGCTTCCATATTCTTGCTTTCCAGACAGCTACAACCTCCAGGAATTTAAATGCAATGTTGATACTCATCTATTAACTACTTGACTCTAGTTCTTTCACCACCCCGTATATCCTTTCCTTTCTCTCCACCTTTGCAACTGTCAACACACCTGTATTCCCAACCTTCTCTTACTCCTTTCTAACTGGTTCGTTTTCCTCTTCACTCTCTTCTACTTAATCTTTTTACTCTTATGTAGCCCCCTGCACATCAGTGGCATTACCGCCTTGCTCGGGGTGATACGATTTTTTAAAAAATATTTTAAATGTATGTGCCTGGAATATTTTCCGTATAAAGAGGCAAGCCTGCCTGTCTGTTTGGGTGTATGTATTTTAGACGTATGCCTGCCTGCCTCTTGTCGGATTCCGATCATTATATTAAACTTATACAATGATAGTCACCCTGTAGAAGGCCACTCGAGGTAAAGGGTTACAGTAAAAGGCACTGTTTATGAAGATATGTAGGAGAGATAATGGCTGACGCTAGACTTGAACAGGTTGTAGTGTTAGGGGAAGCATCCTCTTGGAAGTCAGTTGCACAGTGCTACAGTTCGTGGGAAGAACATTTTTCCTGTTAATTTGTATGGACGATTGTTACCTTTTTTTCCACCTGGTCTCAGTGTAGTAGCTGCCAGAAAACTGGTCCTTTTGAGCGATAAACGGTTTAGCTTTCTGGCTGATAAACCTTACTTAATAAAGAAATGGGTGCGGAATTGAAGATAAGGGAGAAAAAAAATAAACCAGGTGAAATTTGATATGAACGGGGAGGGGAGTATTCTCGGGTTTTCTAACCGACTAGCAAGATAAGAGCAACAGGAAAAAAAAAATAAAACTAGGTGGAGGGAGAGGAAAATTGCGATACATTAGAATTCATTAGAAAGAGCAAAAGCCAGAGGAACGAGAAAATCGAACCGAAAATACTTGTGTATTGCTTATTTCTGTCTGACATTTGAAATTGATCGAGGTTTGTACAATATTTAGGTAAACACTTGAAAAGGCAATAATGATGGAAACAAGAAAAAGGTTTAAAAAAAATATATATTTTCTTCTTATTTCCCCCCAAGACCATTATCTTAAGTCTTGTTTTATTATGGCGTTTGTTTTTCTCGTCTTCTCAAGCATTCAGTAACCATTTTACCACCTTGCGTCTTAGTGGCTTTATTACCTTGCTCGGGGTGAATTTTTTTTTTTTCAAAGTATGATCAAAGAGTAGTTACATGATATATTTAAGGTTCGTTAATAAATAGAAGTGTCATCCGTCGTAAAGCAACAATACTTTTATCTTTTCTTTTTTTTTTTTTTTGTAGTGAGCTTTATATGGAGCTCGCTATTGTAGCCTTGAGCCAGACAAAGTAAACCTGACGAGATAAATACACAATACACAAGAATAGGAAAAACAAAATACTGGAGGAAATATTAGTGTTTCCGTTTGGATAAAATAAATGAAATTAGGATTTGGAAATCCTAATTTTTCACGGAAGATAGGCTCCTCCCTCTCCTCACCCAACCACTCTACATAGGCTTAACTAAATTTGACTTTGTAAATATCTCTAAAAATAAAAAGATTAACTTGTTTGATTTTATTATTATTAAACTTTTATTCGTAATTGTTTTCGTTTTCATTTAAAGCCTAATCGACATGCAAAGTTAACCAGCGTGCTAAAGACCAGACCAGGCGGTCTTAATGACGGCTGTCTCGTCAGTTGTGCCCCGTTCAATGACGCAACGTTATTTTCCGGACAAATTTTGTTGGGGAAAGTAACACTGCAACGATGCCACAAAACTGCTTATTAAATCGGAGATGCGAACCGGATATTTTATGTCCAATAAAAAAAATGGTTTGCGTAAAGAAAATCGCTTCAGTGCTCATACGTTTAAACACCAGTTTTCGTACAATCCCCGAAATTCAGCAACGCTCAGACTGGTCAATACCTAGATGAGTGACCACATGGAAGTAACAAGTGCTGTAGGTTTAGATGTGCGAGTGGCTTAATGGTTAACGTCTCGAAATCGGAGAGCTGCTTCGAATTCGTTATATTCACTTACACGCCTTGGGGAAAAAATATGAATCCATCTATTCTCCCTCCAGCTATAAGTTAATTAGGACTTACATCAATAAATCGGTCCTGGACATAACGGTAAACTGCATCCGGCAACAGGGCCTCTGATTTCGAGGTTGCGAGGAGCGTGGAATCATCTCTTAATTGGTGTTATGCTCAGGTTCACCCTGACCCGGGGTGGTAGCACCTGTTGCGGTCCCAGCGATGGGCAAATAATTAACCCCCCCCAAACAGGGGTCAAAACGCTGTTAAAATATAAAAACAAACTTTTATGAAATATATACATGAAAAAGGGAAAATGTTACCAATTAAATTACGCTTTCGAAGGGAAAATGTTACCAAGAAAATTACGCTTTCGAAGGGACTAATACTTCGGCATTAAATGATCCCAATACGTTGGTATCCTGTAAACCAATCAAACAACCATCAGTAAATCAATGTCTTTAAAATTCCTTACAAACTAAAAGTATTTCCGTCTTTAAATAACCTGCTAATATCTGATAAACCAACTAATCCATCTATACTTATATAAATGGATAGGTCTTTCTCTCTCTGTGTTTTTGCGTGTCTCCATTCTAACGAGTGCTACTCCTCCGAAACCCTTGGTCCGATTTGAATCTAAATTGGATCACTTGTCGATAATGACATGAATCTTTGATGTACACAAATATTTCTCGAATAGATTTACAGGGTAAGGCAGAAAACACCGAAACGCTTAGCTATTACGATCTCTCCTCTGAGACGTCTTATACGAATTCAATTAACATCGAGTAACTTGTAGATCAAGGTCCGAAACTTTATGTACACAATTTTTTTTTTCTAACCAATGTACAGGGTTTGTCAAAAATCAACGACAAACACAATTTCGGTTGGTCTTTTGCGCACCTTTATACATTTCTCTGGGACGCTTCACTGAAACTCAACCAAAATCGAGTCATTTGTAGATCACGGTCTTATGCCATGATATGCGGACAAAAATCTCAATTGACGCACCGGGTGAAGCAAAACTTAATGGAAAATCTTGATTTTAGCGTTCGTTTATTTCTCCGAAACCCTAACAAAAAATCGGGTCTTTCTTGCAACTTCTACCTTATCATATGCCATAACAATTTCACGTTTTCCCCAAGGCGCCAAACCCTCCAGGGTTGCAGGGACAATGCATCCACTTTATCACATTACAGGCGATAAAACAAAATGAAATTTACAATAACCCCCTAAAAAAAAATTAGTATGGTACCTGCTCCGTGTCTAAGATATAGCAGAAAAGCAAATTAACTAGGTGATAATAAAGAGTAAACGAATGCTCCTACTGGTCCAGAGAGCTATACCTTCTGCCTTCTAAAAGAAGGGTAATGAAAACTGAAAATGTGAGGCACTACCTAACTGGGTCGAGTGGCTAGTTTCCCCCTTCGGAAGAACAAGACTTTCAACCAGTCAGATCGGTGGCACTTTAAATTTGCTCTATTTGTGCCACAGTCATCCACCTTTCAATAAAGTCCCCAGAAGAAAGACTGTCTGTCTGTCTGTCTCTGTCTGTCTGTCTGTCTGTCTCTGTCTGTCTGTCTGTCTGTCTCTCTGTCTGTCTCCGGGTGCCGAAAGAACGAAATCAGTTGATGAGAAATGCAATGCCCGGTGAACTTCATCCGTCCTCGTCATCCATATCACCATCCGCATCACGACTAGCAAGCTCAGAAACACATAGTGCTTCCTTCTGTCCGATAACAAACTCACATTGCTGAAAACAGCCCTGGCATCCAGGGCATAGAATTGTCCATGCAGCATTCGGACCATGTAGCCTTCAAACACTCGTACAATGGTCGTACGCCCGGGAAGTGAAGGAAGGCGTGAGCAATAGACTCGTCCCTTTTACTCGCACGGGACGCATTCTGGCGAAGGAACCAGTCCCGCTGCGAAAGACTTTATACAGACCCAGAGTGCATTACAAATCCTCAGCCATGTGAGTGATGCCTCATCATTAGTGAGGCCCCTCAATCCGGGGGTCTAAAGACATATAGAGCAAAATTTCCCCCACGTCAGACCGAGCGTCAAATCATCGTGAACGGCCTCCTTAACTCGATATGCCTTTCTCGACAACGGACGAATATCAGAGAGGACAGCCTGTATCCTAGAAAGAACTTTCAGTGCATGATGGCATTCACTATAGAAGTTTCACGCTTTTCAAGAGCGAGAAAGATTTTTTTTTTGGCATCTTCTGGAAGGAGGATGCCAAATTCTCGTCATCTTGTGTACTCATTCGATCGAGGAAATCAATCGTAAAATGTATCGACGTGTCTCTGTCCGGCATCCCAAGATCACCCTCGGACGGATGCTAGCTAGGTAGATGAACTGGTGTGGCAGAACTGAAAGCCGGTAAAGGACGAGGCGGCAGATGTACGTAACGCACCCCTCGGCCCTTCCCTTCAAGGAAAGCCGCCTCCTTAGCTGCAGATTTAATGCGGCTAAGACCTTCTTCAGAACTTCAGACCAATATTTTTTCCAGCTGAAAGTCGGGACAAAATCAGACGCCGAGTATCTTGCAAGGCCCGATCGTCCAACCTAAGGTTCCCGGGACAGGAACACTTTTCCATGAGTCCTACTCCAAGCTTACAGACTTATCGCGTTTAATTGGGGCCCCTGTGACCGACTCATACGTCTGGATTTTTCTTCTGACTTCGTTAATCGCAGCTATGCTCGTTACAAGGTTTGATATATCGTCGGTGTAAGCGCTATACCTGGCCGAGGTGGTGGCACCAGGTAATGTAATCCTGCTAGGGACCGGATTCATCCTCAACCTCCACAGGAAAGGCTCCTGTGCAAGCACATAGAGTAAGGGCGACAGATGACAGCACTGGCGAATAGATCTGGTCAAACTGAAAAGCTTCGATCTTATCTCGTTCACTTCCACCACAGCATTGGGGTTCGCATGAATCCAGAAATGAAAGTACGTCTTGAATCCGGCTGCAGACACGACAGCCTCCAAGAAACGATGATCCACCCTATGGAAGGCCTTAGACTTATCCAAATTGATCAGCGCGGCTACTCTATCGACTTTTTCTGCGATCGTGCGCACCAAATGGAAGTTATCTTAAATCGTCCGACCCTTTACAGCATAAGTCTGTTCAGGATATATGAGACGATCGAGCACAGTTTGCCAGGACCTTAGCCAAGCCTTTAACTCAAAGTTTAGGGCCGAAAATTACTAATACCATCCTTACCATTTTATTGTTCTTCCGTAGAAGCTTCACCATACTCCAAGTGAAAAGTTGGGGAATAGATCCCTGTTCCATCCAGTGACTAAAGAATTTCAGTAAAGGGATAAAAATTGGTGACAGCCTCAAATATACTTCGATGACAGGAGTGTTAGTGTTCCCGAAATAGTTGTCGAACTCAGACCAGACTCCCTGGTGAAAAGTTTCTGGAAGTAGTCACGAAACTCCCCGCACATGCCCTCGTCCGTTGTCATGATTCTCCCTTCCGGCGATGTGACGTGCGATATTCCTATCGGAGACACTGCGAAGTTCTTCCACGTGCATTTCTGACGCCATATTCGTCGATTCGACAGACATCTATTTAGCCGAGCTGTAACTACTTGAGCTTGGTCCTTCTTGATAAAAACAAGGAGGCCAGTTTCGCCTTAGCTGTAGCTATCTGATTACGATCTCCCGATTTAACAGCTCCCTTTCTTTAGAATCTGGTCTTTTGCGCCGATCTTCTATCTGGGTTGAGTCGTCTGCTATAACCAGCGTCAAAAGAACTAACAGTGTCCTTAAGGTGTTCCCACTATTTATTCCAGACACGGAACCCATCAGTTCCCGCTTTATTGTTAGTAATATCTGGTCCCGGAAATCCTTAAAATTCAAAGACATGCTGAGTTTCCAGAAGCCAGCCATTCTAGACCTGTACAAGCCTGTGGTCCGTATAAAATGTACTATGAAAACTTGGACAACCTAAGAGCCCTACGTCGACTCTCCTAACTAGAACCCGGTTGATGTAGCTAGAAAGCTTCCCGGGTCGCCACTATTAGTCCAAGTATATTAATTTCGGAACTTATCGACCAAATCAAGTTTGGCGACAAAATACCGAAAATATTTTACATTAGAAGTAATATTAGTTTCCTTTCTAACTCCCCTACGTTTTAAATAGGGATCAAGGACGGTCTTCAATCACCAACTAGAACTACCCGTTTTTGACAGTATCACGAAACGATTTTTCCCCCGAAGGAAAACTTCCCGTTCCATAGTCATTGGGCGCATATAACCCAATGAGTCGTAATGCTTTCTCTTTTATAGTAATATCGAGTACACACAATCAGCGAAGACATGGGAACAAGTGGCGTCTAAAGAACGGCTTACTGACCAAGTTCAACCTCCCTTCAGCATCTATCAAAATATGCTGAAAAGAGATGGAACCCCCTTGACAGCACACTCTTATAGTCACTTGCAATAAAGTGAGTCTCTTGAAAACAACATATATTAGCACCAAGGCTTTTGAGATCCCTGACGAACCGAACCCTTTTCGATTCGGACCTCAAACCTCGGCCATTTAAAATTACTAACTAGAGCCATGATCGATGCCCCACCAGCGGCAAACATGCCAAGGTTCAGGGCACCGATGGCCTGTCTTATAGAACCTTGGCCTATTTAATTTTTTATGATTTTGTTGCGGGTTGTAAATTAGAGAAAATCGTATCAGAAGGATTATTTCTGGAAAGGATAGATTTTTGATGCGTGATCATTACGCATATCCCACATGTACATTAAATAGAAAATATAAAGAAAGTTTAGAATGCATGAAATCACCATAAGGCAGTGGTTGTAAATTCAACAATAAAAAGCTTTTTATACACATTAAATATACATGAACGGTTGAAAGAATGCTTGTGGCAATTGAAACAATGTTTCAAGGATTGTTTATACAGAAAATTGTTCAATGAAAGTTAATATATCTGATTTGTTAGGAAAATTAAAATAGACTGACTGCTGCAAAGGGAAAATTCTTTAGTGTGTGTGTTACTTAGAATTTGAGTCGTAAAGAGTTACTTTCCTTTAATATTTAGACTAAGTGGATACAGTGTACAATTACTTGTTTGTGTAGTAAAAGAATGTTCACTTTTTAAAGTTAATTGTAGGTTGGATATCACGCGGTCGGTTGATGATTGAGTGCTGGGAGAGTTTGTGTAAATTTCTAAAGTGATGTTGAGTCAGTAAATGGCGACGCCTGGGGGGGGGGGGTCTAGAGGCATCTCTCGAAACTCGATGACTGATAATATTTGTTTTTGCAATAAATCCAAAAAATCTTGCAAAAGGCCGAAAAAGTGGGAGTGGGTAGAGGGTGGTCTTCCGTAACTATTCTATACCTAGCTAATCGTATTCACGACCCAGTCACTCATTGCAATTTTTTTCATTCACCACAAGAACCCATCCATCACCTCCCAATCCTTCACGCACTACAATACCACATATTTACAAGGGGCAACTAAAAAGGGGAATAAAACCCATGATATAAAAGTTTGCTAATATATACAATACAAAATATACTTAAGATTTAATGAAATGAAAAAGGGCAGAGCAATAACATACCCAAAACGAACTAAAATTATAACAATGTACTCAAACTAAAATAAACATATGTTAGTAAGACCCGTCCACACAACAAACTCAGAGTGGCTGCTGTATTCCGCCAAACGGCGAAATCAAGTGGCACACTCACTAAGGGAGTTGGAAAGGATAAAATAAATAATGGAATGGGGAAAATCAGACTGACCCAGTCAAGATGAAAAATGGAGCCAAAACAAACTAGGTAGGTTAGGAATCGAATCATAACAAAAGAGAAATCCGGGAACAGGCTAGGAACCCATTCATTCACATTAACTAAGCACACAAAAGACAACTAACTTAACCATGGAGGAGTTTACAGGAAACCGACCCGTTGTGCGAAAAGGAACTTAAAAAAGAAAATCAAGACTGACCTCATTCATGCAAATCAGGCTCGCTACATTTACCTACCTTTTGCTGAAATCTGTCGATATCAAGCGATTTCTATCAGATCTGACCTTCACTTTAAACTGATGCTTAAAGAATCCAATTAGATGCTGATCACATAAAGGGTCCTTTCGTCGCCACTCCCTCCAATAATACACGATACTCCGAGGCCGAGGTCAATGAACCGAGGAATAGCCCGCAAGGCACCTCGACATTCAAGTAAGAATTCCAATTGATTTCGCAGCCTACGACGGCGCTCAGCTCGCGAAGTGATAGTAAGGCAAGGGAAAGCTTCTCTGACACTCCTCTCCAGAATCGAATCCTCTGTCAAGACACGGAGTAGGAAAGCCAACCGCGAGGCGTGTCAATGACACTTCACGTGCGGCATTCCCATCCCCCTTGAGACGGATGTTTAGCGCAGACTTCTTTGTTGACCAGATGTTTGCGTCCTTCCCACAAGAAGTCGAACAAGCGCTCAATTGCCTTCATATGATCATGACAAAGAGGGAGGACCGACAACTGGTAAATGACGAGGAAAAAGATATGTAACACGCACCTCAGCCCTGCCCTTCATAAACAACCGCCGCCGAAGCCAAATCGCGACCGACGCTCCGACCTTTGCCAGTACTTCAGACTAATTTTTCTCCAGCTGAAAACCCGGCCAGAATCATACTCCGAGAATGCGGACGCGAGTGCCAGTTCAACTGAAGGATCCCGGGAGAGCAATGCCCTTCCTGGCACCTAACTGCAAACTTCTGTACCATCTCAATATTGTCCCGGGATGACAGGAAAATGGATACGTCATCGGCGTACGCAGAAAATCTGGCTCGAGCCCCACCAGGAACGGCGATTGCACATAGGATCGGACTGCACGCCGTGTCCTTTAGTCGGCAAAGAAGGGGTTCGAACGCCAAAGCGTAAGGTCAGGGTGACTGCGGGCAACCAAGACGAACCGACCGAGACTGCGCAAAAGCGTCCGACCGCTTTCCGTTCACCTGTACTGCAACACTAGGGGAGCGATACAGTAGGCTGATTCACTTGCAGAAATCGGCTTTGAATCTAGTGGCCTGCAAGACAGCTGCCAGATATCAATAGTCGACCCTATCAAATGCTCTGGACTAATCCAAATTGATCAGCACGGCTTGCTCGCAGTTTTTACATTCTCTAGGATCGTGCGGATCAAGTGCAGGTTGCTCTGAATTGTTCGGCTCTTCACACCACAAGTCAGCTCAGGTCCCATGTGAATAGGTGAAGTGACGTTGAGAGTTTGGGAGTGGAACAAGTTCATTGTGGGGAAATAGTTTTTGTCTGTAGCTTCTCCTTTTTGGATGATAAAAAAAACGTCTTTACTTGGTAATGATTTTCTTGCTGGGGGTGGGGGGCATCTCCCTTAACTGGCTTGTTATCCGTTTCCAATTTCTTCTTTTAAATTCTTAAATTTAAAGACTTACTTGTAAAATGAGTGGACCCTTTACAGTTTCAGCGTAGCTTCTTTTTTTTTTTTTTTTTTTTTTTTTTAAATCTTCGAGGTGGAGTTTGGGAGAAATGAAGTTGATGACTTCCTTTTATTTTTATTTATTTATTAATTTTTCTTTTTGGCTTTTGTTTGCCATTCAACCGAAACAGGTTCTAAAGTAGGTAGAACTATGTTTGTTTCCTGATCTTGGTTTTATTTTTGATTCTTGGGTAATAGACTGTGTACTGCTGTAGTCTGTCCGCCTCTTCCATATTTTTAGGGGGGGGAGGTAAACTGCAGAGAGGTACCCATTTTTACCACATTGCCAGCAAACTGGTTTCCGTCCAGAGATAATGAGTGGTAATTTTCTTCTGATTAAAAGCATCTAGTTTGGAAATGCATTAAATAATGTGTGGTCTATTATTAGATAAAATTGTCACTGGCCTATTTTCTTCTCTGGTAGCACTTTCACCAGCTCCCCGAATTGTATTAAAAATGTACCTGCCTGATGATTAGTAATGAAACAGGGCACTTCGTAAGCCCTAATCTTTTTCTTCTATGTGCCTTGTCCCTTCAGTATGTAGACGATCATGGTTCTCCACGTCTCCCTATCCCTTGTGGCTCTTAGTATGTTTGCTCCTGTTACTCCTGGCAACCGCCGTTCCGTCATCCACCTGATCAGGCCCTGCAAATATGTTATCCGCTGCCTTCCTCTGTCTCTTTCCTTCTAACTGGCCAGTCAGTATCAGGTTCTCCAAGTTCTCCTTCCTCATTGCGTGTCCCAGGAACCTCAGTTGTCTCTTCCTGATGCTCAATATTAATTTCCTTTTTGTTGCCATTCTTTCCAACACCTCATCGTTGCTTGCATGCTCAGTCCACGATATCCTTCTGTAGAACCACATTTCCGCTGCTTCCAGTTTTGTCCTCATTTTCGATTATATTGTCCAGTATTCACTGCCGTATTGAAGAACTGACATCACATAGCAATCCAGCACTCTTTTCTTTGTTTCTAGTGAAATTTTCCTGTGTGTTAGTATTTTACTCAGCTTCTGGAACGCGTCCTTTGCCATGCCAATTCGCCTTCAGATCTCTGTGTCGCACTTTCCATCTTCTGTTAGAACACTTCCTAGGTATTTAAACCTTTGTACTTGCTTGATTCTGGTATCCCCCACCTGTATTTGGCACTTTGGGTTGCACCTTTTGCTGATGAGTATGCATTCAGTTTTCTTAAAGTTTATTTGTAGTCCTTTTTTGTCACACTCCACCGCTACCTTCTGTAGGAGGTCTTGTAGTTTCCTTTCCGTGTCTGCAATCAGCACTGTATCATCTGCATACCTTATGTTGTTCAAGTTGTGGCCTCCAATAACAAATCCGGGCGTGTCATCTAGGGTCCTCAAAATATTCTCGCTGTACAAGTTGAACAAATCCGGTGAAAAGACACATCCTTGTCTTACGCCTCTTTCTATCTTTGTAAATCTACGGAAATCGTTACCTGTCCGTATGCAGGCCGTTTGCTGCCAGTAGAGATTCTTGATTACTCTTATGTCTTTCCCAAAAATGTCGAGGCTGCCGAGCATCTCCATCAATTCTTTGTGTCGTATCTTGTCGAATGCCTTCGCATAGTCAATAAAACATAGGTACAAGTCTTTTTTCATTTGTATTGCCCTTTCGGAGAGCATCCTAATCATGAATATGGCATTCCTTGTTCCAGTGTCTTTGACGAACCCGCACTGTTCCTGTCCTATCTCTGGCCTGATTCTGCTTCTCGCTCTATTCATCAGGATTCTGACAATCAGTTTTGTAATGTGACTCATTAAGCTGATGGACAGACTGAAGATTAATATCCTAGGCATATGCGAAACCAGATGGCCTAATAATGGAGATCTCCTTAGCGACGACCACAGGATAATTTATGCGGAAGGCAAAAACAACGAAAAAGGGGTCGGTTTAATACTAAACAAAGAAGTAAAGAAATGCGTTCTTGGATACTGTCAGCTTTCAGAGAGAGTCCTCTTGGTTAAACTACGGGGAAGGCCCTTAAACAAAGCTATTATAGTAGTTTATGCGCCGACAACTCAAAGTTCGGAGGGCGAAATAAACATTCTATTCAATACTGGACAGTGTCAAGGCTCAGTGCAAAAGCCAAGAAATTAGGATTATAATGGGGGACTTGAATGCCAAGGTGGTAAAGAGTGAGAAGGAGACACGACCGCCAACTTTGGACTAGGGGATCGCAACGAACGAGGAAAAAATGGGTCCAATGGTTCTCAGCCAATGACCAGGTAATTACTAACACCTGGTTTCAAGAACACCCACGACGTATATGGACATGGAGAATCCCAGGAGGCGACACGAAGAACCAAATACACACGTTTATTGAACAGGTTAAGAGGTTCATCCCTTGTTCCCTGTTTAGGATGTGGTTTCCGGCTTTCTCTTTTCCAATCTTTTCACTATTACGTAGCCCCCTGCACATCAGTGGCGTTACCGCCTTGCTCGGGGTGATACGATTAAAAGAAAAACATAACTATAAACAAGAGATTCAGGAACGCAGTGGTCCAATGCAAAACATATCCAGGTGCCAACTGCGGAAGTGACCACGTCCCCAATACGAGTTCTTATTTGTCCTAAATATTCAAATCTAAAATGGACTTTTTATTCTGGAGGTCTTTCCTGATTTAAAGAACACATTCTTCCAAGTTTGACAATAATTCCCAGATCGGGAAATCCTTCCCTTTCACGATTTACGACATTTTTATACGAAAATCTGTTAGTCTTCACTACATATTCCTTTTTGAATTTGATTATCTTTATTTTTTGTCGATGACAAAAACAGAAATTATTTTTTTCTCGACAGCTTTTAAGTCTGGAGGATTAATAGGTCTTTCCAGCGTGACTAGGTGGGCATATTCCCTAGCCTATTGGACAAAACTTCCAATATCTACCATACAGTGAGGTAACTTCCATGTGGAGGTGAGGGAAGTAGTTTTACTTTCCTTTGTGTTGCCATTTTCCACTTCATTTTCAAACGCCCAGGTTGTTGACTGAGTCTTCGTCTCTTTTTTTTTTTTGGTCTAGCAAAAAGAGCTTTCACAGCTCCAGCCATGTTCCCCACATCCATTAGAGACGAGGATGGACTAGTAAAAGGCCACAAAGAGGCTATTGGTTTCAGTGGCAGTACAAAATCACAAAAGAAAAAAAAACACGACGACAGAATACAAATTAAACCAAAAAAATACTTACGAGGGAAAAGCTTCGCAGGACAGAACATGGTGAACAAAAGTAATCGTCAATGATACTCCGAATATGTATTATTGTATGAAAAATACAATGAATTTGGCACATGACCGAAGAGGGTGTGGGATCAGGCTGGTCGACACTGTCTATCCTATACCTAGCTAATCATATTCCCGACCTAATCACTCTTAACACTTTCTTCATTTACCACAAAAACACGTCCATCACCTCCCAATCCCCCATATAGCATAATGCCACATATTCGCAAGTGGAACCTTTTAGGGGAACAAAACCCATGACATAAAAATGAGTGGGTGGATAACTAAACCAAAAACAAACTAAAATATAACAAATATTCAAACTAATAATAAATAAATGATTCAGAATGGCTACTATAATCCACCTAAGGGCGAAATAAAGTTGCACACTCGCTAACAGAGGGGGGGGGGCTAAAATAAACAATGAAGTGCGGAAGTTAGACTGACTCGGTCAAGATAAAAAGTCAACCAATAACAAACTGGAGAGGTTGGGAATTTCAACCTGGATCATAAAAAATGAGAAAGCCGGGAACAGGCTAGGAACAACCTTGACTTACATTAACTAGGTACACAAAAGAAATTTAACTTAACCCTCTAGGGCCATTCGTATCATATTTGATACAGTATGAAAACAAGCCTTGAAAGAAATATTTTCCTGAAAAATTTTTTAAGAGAAATATTTTATAAATTTCAAATGAAAGCAGTACTGACTGCTCAGTCAATGAATACCAAATGTTTCCTTATAGGGAAATACTGTATCAAATATGATACGAATGGCCCTAGAGGGTTAACCAGAATAGGGTTTGCAGGAAACTGCCCCGTTTGTGACATAAGAGACTTAAAAAAGAAAATCAAGACTGACCCCATTCACGCAAACCAGACTTGCTACATTTACCCAACTTTTGCTGAAATTCGTCGATATAAAACTTTCTATCAGATTCCATCTTGAGCTGATGTTCAAAGAATCCAATCAGTTGCTGAGAATAACGTTCATATCGCAAGATTTCCTCTATCCGCGTCGACCAAATCCACTCAAATCAAATACGGCCAGCAACGTCAGAAACACCATCCGTTTCACCCTAGAATACGGGAACGACACATTATCACAGGCGTACGCGAGATCGATGGACACGAGCTGTTCGGGAACAATACGAGCAGTCAACTCGCCGGCACGGTCCCAGAAAGGGTGCACATGAGGACAATGTGCGCAGCCGTTTCTTCTAAATCAGTCACACCGATGACATTCTGGCAAATCCGCCCCGCCCCATCTGAAGACCATGTCATTTAGAGATAGCACGTTCCAAATCAATCGCCAGGTAAGCAAAAACTCAGGGTTATTAAGGTAATTCGCCGTTGGCGCCCAAGACTAAAAGGAACACGAATCAGTCGTCGACAAGCCGAGCCGATCACATAGAGGGTCCTGCGTTGCGAACCTCTCCACTAATACCCTAATGACCTGCAAGGCCTTTTAACACAGGAGCAAGAATTTTGATTGATTTCGGGGCCTACATTGGCACTCAACCTTCGAAATGGGAGGAGTGATAGTAAGACTAGGGAAGGTGTCCCTAACACTTGTCACCCAAATCGAATTCTGTCAATATGCGGAATAGGAAAGCCACCCTCGAAGCGTGTCGGTGACTCACTACGTGTGGCATTCCCATCCACCACCTGAAACGGACGTTTGGAGTAGTCATCTCTCTTGACCTAATGCTTGCGTCCACCCTACAAGGGGATGTGCAACTCGTGCTCGATCGTCTTCACAAAGTCATCACAGAGCAACGACTACCGGTAAAGGATGATGGTAAAGACGTATGTAACATACGCCTTAGCCCTACCCTTCACGGACAACCGCCGTGGAAGCCAAGTTTGAACCGACGCTGCAAACTGAGCTTGGCTAAGGCCGAGCTCCCTGATAAAAAGATACTGAAAATAAGATCGGAAAGCCTCACATATGCCATTGTTTGTAGTTACGGTACGCCCATCCGGCAATGTGATGCTAGCGATGTTTCGGTTTGCGATACTCCGAACTTCTTTAGCGAGCAGTTAAGCAGCCATGTTTGCCACCGCGGAAGATATTCTCTTTAATCTAGCCCTATCTACCAGAGCTTGGTCCTTCTATATAAGCAAGGCGGCAAGCTCTGCTCTAACTGCGGACATTTCCCCACTCTCTCCCGATTTGATGGCACCTTGTACTCTAGATTTTTGTGCTGTCTGCGCTGCTAATCTACCTTGCTTGAGTCGCTTAGTATAATCCGCAGTAAACCACCTAATTGTTGATTTAAGTTAAGCCCAGCACTTTCCCAACCATAGCCCCGTCAACTTCTGCTTTAAAGTTATTAGCAGCTGGTCCTGAAAATCCTTGTCATCGTACAACGATGTGTTCAATTTTCAGTAGCCAGCCATTCTAATCGTAGGCGCATCCAAGTATAGAAGGACACGGACGGGCCTATAGTCCGAATAAATTATATGAAAACTTAGACAGCCTAAGAGCCCTAAGTCGACTTTTCTAACTAGGACTCTGTTAATGTAGCCTGTACGCAACACCGAAGCCCAGCTGCCCCTATTAATTAGTCCAAACTACTTCTTGGGGAAGCTAATTCTGGAACTTATCGACAAGATCAAGCCCGTCGATAGTCCCGAAATGGTTTTACATCCAGGTTGTTAGTACCCGATTTAGTACCCGTACAATCTATATCGAAATCAAGGACGGCATTCCAGTCACCCGCTAAGGTTACCCGACCAGATGTCGCCAGAAAAGGGATCGATCCGCCTAAGAAAGGCCATCCGCTCACTACTGGCGTTGGGCACATAAACCAAAATGAAACGAAACGCCTGATCTTCCATTGTAGCATGCCCACCGTGTCCGCGATGACAAGCGTACACACAGCATCCAAAAAACGTTTAACCAGCTAAGAGACACCCTCTAGAGTGGCCATCATAATATGCTGGGAAGAGGTGAAACCTCCTGGTCAGAATATCATCATGGTTAACAGAATGGAAACGAGTCTCTTGTAATACACAAATATCCACCACTAAGAGCTGAAGGTCGGGACTGAATATCGCCCTGCAGGACTCCGACCTGAGTCCCAGAACATTCAAGCTAGCTGAAAAGAGTGCCATTGTTGATTTCTCTAGGGTTGGGTACGGGGAGAGGATACCGAGAGCTCCGCCCATTTCATTCTTAATGCGACCATCAGGGGCAAGACCTCCGATATCCCACGGGAACGTTAATTTCAATACGCGATAGAGGGTGGGGTGAACAAAAAAACAAAACAAAACAGGAACCCTCCCTAAACAAAATTGCTTAAGCTTCCGTGTTCTTTCATCATCTATAATTATAACAGGCGGCTTGATGTCGCTACAGACTTTTAAGGCCTCATCCACTATGGCCCATGTCTGCCACGACCGCGAATCAGGTATAATTACTGCGAGGACGGACTCTCTGGGCGTTTAAAAAATTGAGGAGATTGTCTACGATATTGTCACCAAATTTCTGTATGAATAACAGGTACTTCAAAACCTGTATCCGGTTTCCATATTGTTTGGCTCTCTCAGTCTGACCCGGGGACATACGGCAAAAATCTTCGCTGGTATAAAAAGAAAGTTGTTTCCCCTTCTACTTCTCTTCACTTGGACTTCTCTGCCTCTTTTGGGTTGTTGCAATTTTGACGGGGATTTAGATGGATGTGAAATATGAGAGGGCTGTAATGAAGAGGGAGTGGGCATCACTTTAAAGAGGGTCATATTTAGAAGCGTTGGGATCAGCAATCGTCTGTGTGGTCGTTCTTGCTTTTTGTATGAAGGGGACGAAGCCGAGGTACATAAAACTGGGTCAGTGGACTTTTTTTTATGTGGCGATTTTAAGTGCAGTGAACTTGGGAGTTAGGGGGAGTGATTTACTTACGAGGGGAGGAATTCTAATTCATGAACGGGTTTTGCTTACAGAATTCTTGCGCATTTCCTTTTGTAATTCTTGGATCTTTAAAGAATTTTCATAACCTGGGTCGTACTTTCTTCTTTGAGTCCAAAATTTTGGCATAGTCATCCTTAGCACTGTAAGTGACTTCGTTCTTAGAGGCCATCTGGGATGAGATTCTGCTGCTTGGGGCTTCCCTCTTACTCTATCCACGACTTGCCATTTCTGTGCATCTTTCGCCGCCTTTTGTATAGGCAATGTAAAACCTACAAGAGACCCAACCGGAGCCTTTTCACCATCGGTGTAAGCGGCAGGTCGCCTGAGTCCTTTTTCTCTGGGCAGGAAGAAGCGAGGTGAACAATCATGACACACACCCAACATATTGGTTTTCTCCCCGTCACGATGACGGGGTATTTTCCAATCTCCAAGCAGTTGAGAATGGAGGTGAAGGCTTCATGTCCGACCATTAACTCGAACCTCTGCTCACCTACTTTATATTCCGGAGTTACACTTACAATTCAGCCATACTACCTCAAATATGCCCCTAAGTGCTCACCGAGAATATAGTGAGAAATCTCATAAAATGTGACCTGGGTCCTTATGTATTATGTGCGGATTATATACTCCTTTGTAATAAGATCACGGGAGGCCATATCCACAGTGTCTTCGGGCGTAGGTAACAGAACGTCCCACAGGAAATAGCCAACACCTTTCACAATCTGTTTGGGTTTAATGCCCAAGAGAATCAGTGACACTGATTTAGCAATGCGCTCTTGTGCGTCAATGTCTGTCAAGAACCCGCCATCAGTGATCAGATGAACGTACTACTTGGATATCTCAACAAACTCCGCCACATTAACGACACATTTAAGGTGGGGAGGACTCCAAATAGAGGGTAATTGCACAGCCGGTACACTGCTTGCCTTGCTAGTGCTTTGTCCTTTGGTTTTGTCTACATTCATATTTTTCCGTGTTCTTGTAGGGCCTTCGTTTGGACGATTTTTTTCTTTTCTGGAAAATGTGGTAGGCTTATTCTTGTCCGGGGAATCTTTTATTTTTTGTGTGTGGGAGACAGAACAGTTTTTAACGATGGGCCGACTCTGGTTGGTCATCTTCTATTTTTCTGTTTACAAGTTCATTTTTTATTCTAGTGCAAAAAAAAAATACAAAAGCCAAAACAAGTGTCCGAAACAAAACAAAATACAAAGCGTGCCTGAAACAAATATTAAAACTCTCTTGTAAAAAAAAAAAAAATGAAAAATATCAGCTCAACAAAAATATCAAAGTAATTTGAAAATTCAAAACTGGTCAAACGATTGTAAAAAAATAAAATAAAATAAAACAATAGAACGTTCACTAACCGGTCTGACGTGCCAAACAAAATAACCGACACCAACAAAAAGTCAGTCGATGACACACCGAATTAACAGACTGCTATAAGTCTTTATTTTTATAGCTCAGTCCACAGACCATTTCATTCTTCAGAGTGCCAGAGGAGTGTTAGCTGCTCTACAACACTTTGGTAAATTCAAATTAGTTCTCTTCTGAGGAAATTCTTGCTCACAAGGAAATGCGATTTGAATAATTATTTCATAGGGGATACGATTTGAAGAAACGGCAGGACTCAAGTGTCCGTTTTCAAATGTCCGTTTCAAGTGTCCGTTTTCAAATGATTTACCCGGGAAGTCTATTAAAATAGTAAAGCCTTTCTAATCGCCAAGCTGATCGACATGTTTGTGTTTCTTTAAACTAGGTAGCCCCATTAAATCGCGGAAACAACTGCATAGTGTGAATGAAAAAGCCCCAAACTTAATAAAAACGAACCTTTTTTTTTCCATCAAAATGTTTATATTATTATTAATAGAAAGATCAGTCATTTTTAATTATTTTTTAAAATGTTTTAATCCCATCAAACACATTAATTTGCAAATTCTTGCAAAAATCAAATAACTGTCGGATCTTAATTAAACTTTTAGGACTTGTTCAAAAATGAATGAAATTACTTATTTTTAAAAAACTCTTGGTAAAAACATTTTTTATTTTACGTCTGTTACCCCCCTCCCTACACCTCCACGTAAATTCATGAAATTTTAAGAAATTAAATATTGCTGGAAAAATTGGTTTTATTAGTTGAACGCAGGACTCACTGAGGAATGTAAATCTATTTTTTAAAAACATTTTGCCTCTATTTCCGAAAATCTTCTCTCAATAGTAAATTAAAAAATGCAGTATAACTATGACATTATTTAATTTGATAAGATGTTAATTACTTTAATAAATAATAAAAGTTAAGGACATTACAATCTGAAGAAAATGTTTTTTCGATAAATAATGAAATTTTAAGATAATTGTTTTCATTTTTTAATTATAATAAATCAAAGTTTCAAAAATATTTTAAAAATACTCAAAGATTTGTTGGGGGTTAGTTTATAAACGTATATGCAAACCATCGTGCCTTTCTATTTTTAAAATCTTTAATTTTTCTTTTGTATGTTAATTTCGATGTAAATTAAAATGTCATGTATTTCAAAGTTACTTCCTTTGAGAGGAAAAAAATTGTACAATTATGTCACTTGTGATCACTATACACTATCTTATCATGGACCTGTCATACAGTCAACACATACGGTAGAAAAGGTTAGAAAGTCGAATTGTTTTTATAATAGTCTTATTCTAAATTTCATGCTATAAATGGTTAATACTTGTGTAAATCAGACCAATTTAACATTAAATTTGCTAATTTTCCAAAAATAATGTGTCACAGATGTATATTTCGTTTTTGCAAGATTTTGTTTACAAACGCGTCGATCGCTTGAAAATAGCCGAAAAATTGAAATATTAAAAAACATTGAACAATTTTATATTCCAATCAATATAATTTACGTTTGAAATATACCTGTGTATTTTGCTTACTGGAAATATTAAATATAATAATTTAACTTTCAATTAAAACTAAGTTTCAAGAAAAAAAAATTCATTTGTTAAAATTTAAAAGTTAGTTATTGAAAATGAGTGTATGTACCTAATTTTAACCGCTTATCATATACTTTCAAGAGATTGTTTATAATTCTCCTCTGCATCCAGCTAATGTGTAGAACATCTCCGGCAAATGAATTTGTTCTCATGCTTTATAAACAATCTTCAGAAAAACAATTGAACCGGAATGAAAACTTCATTAATAACATTCTCACTTTAGATTTCAGCTTTTACGAATGTAAAATGAGAAATAAAAAAAATGAAAGTTTTTGTTCAGCAAATATTAAATCAAACATGGATGGTCCTCTTGAAGCCATGAAGATTGAATAAACATAAAACTGAAATGTGTGTCTGTGCATGAGTAGATAGACTGAACTATCGCCCGGTTCATACTCCACCCACGGCTATTGAACAGGTGTAGAGGCTCATCCCTTGTTCCCTGTCTAGGATGTGGTTTCCGGCTTTCCCTTTTCCAATCTTCTCACTTTTCTTTTTTGCTTATTGTTTTTTCAATTGGAGTAGATAGACTAAACTATCGCCCGGTTAACACTCCACCCACGTCTATTGAACAGGGGTAGAGGCCCATCACTTGTTCCCTGTTTAGGACGTGGTTTCCGGCTTTCTCTTTTCCAATCTATTCACTCTTACGTAACCCCCTGCACACCAGTGGCCTCACCGCCTTGCTCGGGGTGATATGATATTATATATATATATATATATATATATATATATAAGAACGCTTACCTCGTTCCCAAAACGCGAGAAACTCTCCTTAACGTGTTTGCATGTGGGAGGAACAGATCACGCGTACATAGAACCAGAGGCGAAAAATAGTTCAGTCTGCTTGACATTTTGTTTGCAGTTATGCCTCAAGCATCAGGAATTAAGCCGAACTTTCTCACGAAGAGAAAAATATTGCCTGCGGTGAAAGATGTACTCCTCGTACAGAACTTAATCATTCTAAAACCCTCAGAAATGAGAATTCCATCATTTATAACTAGTGTCATTTCCGACATTTTAGCTATCTTGGTTTTTCCTTTGCCTAATTACTTCCATCTTGCAATTTCAACTTTAAAAAAATGGAATCGTTTTTATGATCTTGATAAATAAGGGTTTGTTTTTCTGGTGGTTTAAAAGTTAAATTATTTAATTAAATAAAACCATTTCCTACCCTCAAACTGATAAACTATCTTAGCATTTAAAACTAAAGAAAACCAAATAACGATGGGATATAAACTTATTTATAAATGGAACTTTGTGTGTGTCTGTGTGTGTGTCTGTATCCGTTACCTATAGACTCTGAAAAGGCTGAACCGATTTTCTTGACAATTTACACAGTTGCACTATAAGCGTATGCGAGTGTTCTTAGCTAGGTTTTGTGTCGAGGTACCTCCGATTTTAATCAAATTTGATACACTTATAGACAAAGACATAAGAAACAATATTCAGAAGTTTCAAGGTTTCAGTTCTTACAATAGTGCAGAAAATCGATAATATATAAAGGCAGGATGTTTGTGCGTCTGTTTATCTGCCTGTATGTCTGTATTTTTTTCAGACCTTTTATTTTAGTTTTTGCTTCGGGTTTGGCTCTAAGTAGGTATAATTGTAGTTCTTAGTCTCAGCCATGATACCATTTACTCAGAGGACTTATTTAGCCTTCAAAATTCAGTTTACGACGAAAAAAACTTATTTGATATCGATACCAGGAAATGAAAATTTGACTTATATCCATTCATTTTTCTTTCTGTTTACGGTTTCGCTTTGACTGGAAACAACTATTGCTTTTTAGTCATTCGTGCCAACGTCCTAAGAGTATGAGCTCCAGGACCATGGATTAGTTTTAAAGCTTTCATTACATCCGAGCAACGCCGGGATATACTGCTATTTTGAAATATCTTTTGAAAATATGTCGAATATTATTCGGCATTTTATGAGTTATAAGAAATGAATGGGTAGTAAATATATAAAACTATTGAATTGTTTGTTTGTCGTTAAATTAAATTTACGAAAAATTCAGATCGCATCTGAATAAAGGAAATGCAAACCATTATTTGTTCCGTATAGAATCAAAGGAACAAAAATGTCACTCAACACATACTCCAAGCATCTATTTAAATTGACGTATTCGTTTATCTATAAGTTGGGATAATTTTCCTAAAAGTTATTTTTTTTAGTTTTAGATGAAATCAAGAAAAATTTTCCAACAGATTTCAGCGAGAATTATAATTTCCAATATTGCGTCTTCTAATTATAATTTCCAATATTGCGTCTTCTAATTATAATTTCCAATATTGCGTCTTCTAATTATAATTTCCAATATTGCGTCTTCTAATTATAATTTCCAATATTGCGTCTTCTAATTATAATTTCCAATATTGCGTCTTCTAATTATAATTTCCAATATTGCGTCTTCTAATTATAATTTCCAATATTGCGTCTTCTAATTATAATTTCCAATATTGCGTCTTCTAATTATAATTTCCAATATTGCGTCTTCTAATTATAATTTCCAATATTGCGTCTTCTAATTATAATTTCCAATATTGCGTCTTCTAATTATAATTTCCAATATTGCGTCTTCTAATTATAATTTCCAATATTGCGTCTTCTAATTATAATTTCCAATATTGCGTCTTCTAATTATAATTTCCAATATTGCGTCTTCTAATTATAATTTCCAATATTGCGTCTTCTAATTATAATTTCCAATATTGCGTCTTCTAATTATAATTTCCAATATTGCGTCTTCTAATTATAATTTCCAATATTGCGTCTTCTAATTATAATTTCCAATATTGCGTCTTCTAATTATAATTTCCAATATTGCGTCTTCTAATTATAATTTCCAATATTGCGTCTTCTAATTATAATTTCCAATATTGCGTCTTCTAATTATAATTTCCAATATTGCGTCTTCTAATTATAATTTCCAATATTGCGTCTTCTAATTATAATTTCCAATATTGCGTCTTCTAATTATAATTTCCAATATTGCGTCTTCTAATTATAATTTATATATCAGTTACGTACCATAATTGATACACGCTTGAGCGGTCATATCTCGAAAAAAACATGACTGACTGCGAAGATTTTTCCGCAGTAGGTTGCCATTATTTTTGCGATAGATAGAACCCAATCTGTCCTATTTAACCCATAACTGGAGAGAGAGACGGATTAACCCGTTCTAACCCAGTATCTTCAGGTTTTAAAACATTAAATTCATTTACAAATCACAAGAATTTTTCTGTCAACCGGGCAATATTTGGAAGGTAATTTTATTGATGAATCAGTGTCCTCACTACCTATATATAATAATGGTTTTTATATAATGATTTATACCCATTATTTTCTTCTTTTTTTTTTTTTTTTTTTTTTTTTTTTTTTTTTTTTTTTTTTTTTTTTTACGCACATCCTAATTTTTATATAGGCAGGAAGAAAAGGAATCATTTTAAACTGACGCCACGGGGATGTGTATTAAAACAATATCGCTTCTGTCATATTTAATGAATCCTCCAATGATTCAAATAATTCTTTTAAAAAACCCACTTCTATTGGGCCGATATGTTCTTCTACAGTAAATTGTTCGTGATTTAAGCCTTCCTTTCGATTATCGGATGTGCGTTTTCGAGCAATGGATATCGGCTTTGAACGAGAAATCGGGAAGCCGAGTTCGAATTCTAGTTGATGTTCCTTGCATTCACTTACGCGCAAATACCTTTGGGAAAGGTATTAATCCGTCTCTTTCCTCGAGTTGTGGGTTAAATAACAGAACAGATTAGGTTCTGTAGCCTTGGTCGGCAACCAGTTTACTGCAGAAAGTAATGGCAACATACTGCTGGATAATCTTCCGCCCAGTCTCGAAAGAGACATGATCACCCAAGCGTGTATGACAACTGACTTTCGATTATCATTTCTGGTGACTTTTACCTGGGGGTTCAACGTAAATAATTATTCTACTTGCTATTTAATATGTAATAGGATGTCACCATTGTAGTTAGAAACGTTGATTTTTTTTTGCTTTTGTTTTTATACACGCAAGCTTTTAAATTATCTCCTGTGACGGTTAGAATGACATTTTAAGCAAATTTGTCATGCTTTTTTTTTTTCATTGAGAATTGGATAGATGCTCCACTGCTCTTATCCATATATTGAAGGCGACAGCGAATTAGTTCCTAAAGATAGTACTTTAAAAAAAAGTCATGTCGATGTTAGAATTCGCAAAGAAAGTCCATAAGATTCACTGATAGCCTCACTTTTTCTTGTGTCCATAAATAACAGATAACTAGAAATGTTTTTGACTGTCTAATAAATCTTGTTTTCT
>JBBBDQ010000971.1:322500-345000 GCA_037127315.1 Ascarosepion bandense
CAAGTTTGCAGGGTCGACTTCCTCCAACGACCCCGCAATAGTTTCATAAGATAAATACAAATGTTTTATTATGAAAAGCCAAATTAAATTGCTGATCTTTCTTTGAAAGATCAGTTTGTCTCATTTTAAACTATTTCTTTCACATTCTAACCAATGAACAACTGTTTTCGGAACGTCGCGAAATGACTTGTGCTTAATATAACCGAGCCCACCACATTAAAAAAAATTATAAGGTTGAACAAACATAAAGAGTAAAAAGGGTCTCGTTTCTTTTAAGTGTAAAATTTATTTAACGAAAAGAAATGACATCAGTTTTTATTATTTATGAAAGAATGTTTGAATGAAAGTTCTTCATAAATCTTTCTTTGAATATGAGTTTTAGAGTTCAGTTTTCTTAGACGAAACAGACTTCTCTTTTCTTCACAAATCCATCTTTCGCTGTGTACAAATTACAGTAGACGAAATGATGCCTTGCTTAGCTTTCTTTTTTTTTTATTGCCGACATAAATGAGTAAAGAGGAGAATGAATTAATGTAGTGTGAAAGTGATAAAAATGTATGTTGTCTAGACTTGGCGTCTAGTCAGACAACTAGTAACTCTGTGATGTTCTTTGTCAGTACATGAGGGAAAAGGTGAGAGCAAGAAAATGCAGATGGCCTGAATTTGGCGTCCAGTGGACGACTCGTGAATCTCTAAAGAAAAAGAAAAAAATCACGCGTTTTTATGCATTTTTGAAGAACAGAATCGGATCAACATTTTTTCTAACTCCTGATCGGTTAATAAACGATAGATTGTATCCATTTTGTTTTCGACGACATCCGCATATGGTAAAATTTAGTGAATCAGCTGTGTTACGAAAAAAAGATTTTCTAATAGTGAATGAACAAATGTATACACATTTTTAATGGTTCATGAAAAAATATAGGTGCGTGCAAGCTCGGATTTTCTGTGCGATCAAATATTACGGAATCCAATACATTTCTGTGATCCTTGCATACGTTTCTCCTACAATTGTTGCACTTTTTGCTGTAGGCATATGTATTTGAAATTCGCTAATAAAACAGGAAATTCCTGATAGTTAATTGACAGATATTCAGAAAGCTAGTTGACAAGTAATGAAAAGGTGCTTGTCTACTTGCTAAGTATTAAGCTAAAAACTTTAGGGGCGAAATTTCTGGGTTATTAAGTGTTTAAGATATTGAGAATCTTACAATGACGAATAGTTCTGTATTGTTTTTGGTATTTATCAGCTTAGAACTTTTTTGCATGGATCAAAACGTAGTATATGTTTGGTCCTGACTTGAAGTGAGAAAAGGATGCCCAACCTCGGGTATTCTAACTCTGCGACAGCACCTTCCTCATTATACTAAGGAAGGTGGGGTTGGTGTTTTCGCGCCGCCAATGTGACAATGGTCGCGGGGAATGGCTAATTATTTTATTTTTATTTATTTATTTATTTATTTGTTCTTCTTGGCCCATATGTATATGCAGAAGCAAGTATTCTACCTAAAAACCCTTGTGTCACATTTTGCCATGGTGGGGGCTCAACTAAATATTGCTTAGGGTGGCACTTCTATGATGTGTTATGCTGTTTAATGCGACATGTAGTTTACTGGGATACTGAGCGGGGAACGAGACTTCTCTACAGGGTCTTCTCTCTCTTTAATCGTGTCTCCCCAAGCAACGCATTTTACTGCCACTGTTGTGCAGATGGTAACATAGGAGGAATGTTATGAAGAGTGAGAGGTTGCAGGGGGTGTCAGTAGGAGAGTAGGAGAAGGAAGAGATTACTGATGAGAGTGGGGTGGACGAGGAGGAATGTCTACGAATAGTTTGTTTTCCCTCACACATCGATGTTTAACGGTCATTAACGATCAATATATATATAATCAAAAAGCGATTTGACAAAGGCTCGTTACTTTTTCTCAGTTTGAAAGCCGCTCCCTTTTCATTTATCGAAGTAATTTTTCCCATGGTCTCACTAAACTTTGCCTTGGTTTTTTCTTCAGCCCGAAGCCAATCCCGTTTTCTATTGGTCAAAAAGTATTTTCAAACAGGCTTGTGAGTTAGAAAACAGTGAAGAAAAGTGTTATTTTTATTTCGTATTCACCACACTTCAGAAAAATAAAGCATCTGATTGGGCGATTATTTGTGCAAGCTTAAATGTTTACTCCGCCCCCAGATCTGGTGAAGTTGTTCATCTGGTTATTTGCTTTTTGTTACTGTCAGAGACGGTGAAATCTGTTGGTGACAGGCTAATTTGAATTGATTCAAAACATAAAATAACATTTGGGGCAAAGCCCAATAATATTGTAATAAACCCAAATCTGTGAGATTAAAGAGACTTATAAGTTTGGGACAAAGTTTGCCGCACAGCAATCGACGTTCAAGCCCAGGTACAAACCAAGACTACAGGTGCTTTATTTTTTAAAGGGGCTAGCGCAGTCTTCCCTCACTGGGTGCCATGAACCTGTTTGGTGTGAATTCTTCCAAATAGTTAACGTTTGAACGCAGGTACAAACGAAGTTTTAAAATGCTATTTTACTTCAAGCTTAGAATATTATCCTAGTTTAGAAGATTATGTTGCGCCAAATTTTGAATATTCCGAGGAATTTCTGTCTTCAAATTTAGAAGGTTGCGTATCTCACAGGACTCTTTATCTATTGTAAAAAAAAATAAAACGAAATAATTAGGGTTAGGTTTAGGCGCATTGATACTAACAAAAAGAAGGATTTTTTTTTACCTGCGGATAAAGTAATTGTGCTATTTATTGTAAAGTTAACATGCATGAACAGAAATATTATTTCACTTAAGTCATGTAGTGTCAGTCAGGAGAAGTAATGGCAACCTACTGCGGGAAAATCTTCTTTCCAGTCAGTCATGTCTCGAAAGAGACATGATTGCCCAAGCGTGTATCAGGTATGGCACTTAGCTGACTGAATGACTGACATGTAGTGTGGCACGTGCTAGAATGTGTGATGTCACGGAAACAGACAAGGAATTTACCATTTTCGTAATCAGTAACGAATTAACAAGCTACTGAAATACTTAATGATACCATTGTGTCTAAAAGGCAGAGGATTAAATAGTAAGAGATATAAAATTTGCTAGACTGCAATATTGGGAATTCTTCGCATGTTTCAATGACGTCACAAATATTTCTTGTAACAAACAAATTGTTTCTGGGTAATTTTCTGACTCCGCTTGAATTTTTAGTTTGAAAAAAAAAATATATATATATATATCTATATATATAAGGGGGGGGGGTAACTGATTTTATAACAAAAACACCATTATTGGCGATGATATCTTAGCCCTACCCTTCTATCCCCTCTTCTGAGTTTTACGTTCCTGGTTACCTTCCCCTCTTCAGGACGGACTCCAATGTTCATATGCATGAGCTTGGTGTGTATGTCAACGAACACCTCCCCCTAACTAGGGTGACATCTCTTGAATCCCTGGATCATTCTTTCATGTGCTTCCGTCTCTCACTTCTACGCTCGATTAGCTATCTCTTCTTTCTCTACCGCTCCTCTTCCTCCTCTGACTGTTCGTTACTTGACAGCATCTCTGACAATATCGACAAAGCCATTTCTTCCCATCCCTCTGCCCATATATTTGTGTTTGGTGACTTTAACGCCCACCACACCAAGTGGCTGGAGAACTCTGTCACCGACCCTGCTGGTGTCCACACCATGAATTTTTCAATCATCCAATCCCTTACGCAAGTGGTGGACTTCCCCACGCGTTTCTTCGACAACCCTAACGGAAGGGACTCACTTCAAGACCTCTGCTTCACTTCCATCCCAGACTCTTGCACTACCAGACAGCTCTGTCCTCTCGGAAACTCTGACAACACCGTAGTTTCCGTCAACATTTCATTCCCCTCCCACCCGACCCAAGAAACCAAGACCAGTGGAATATCTTACTGCTACCAAAGAGCAGACTGGGATTCGTTCCGAGACTTCCTCTGTGACGTCCGATGGAACAACGTTTTTAGTCTTCCCGTTGAAGACTGCGCTTCCGAGGTCTCCTCCTGGGTTAAGGCTGGCATCGATGCTTTCATCCCTGCCAGGAAATTTCAGCTTAAATCTCATTCGTCTCCATGGTTCTCGCCCGCTTGCTCGGCCGCCATTGCCCACCGGAATCATTTCTTCCGGCTCTATCGTAGCTACGCGTCGGACCAAAACAGGTGCCTTTTCGCCTCAGCTCGTAATAAGTGTAAAAAGATACTTAACAAAGCTAAGATGTTGTTTGCTGCCAGAATGAAGCAACGCATAGTATCCTCTAAGTTTGGCGCCAAAGACTACTGGCGACTCTGTAAAAGAGTACTTAACAAGAGCAAGTCCTCAATACCATCACTAATCAATGAATTTGAGGTCCTCAGCGGACAAGGCTGAATGCTTTGCTCGCAGATTCTCGGCCAATTCGAGACTGGACTCATCTGGAGTTTCTACACCCGACTTCCCTCCTAGAACTGAGGCTCAACTGACTGACGTCCACATTACACCTTCGCTGGTCTCTAACATAATCTCAAAACTTGACCCTCACAAAGCGAGCAGAGGGGACGGAATCCCAACCATAGTCTTAAAGAAATGTGCCCCTGAACTCTCCTCTGTCCTTTCTAAGCTCTACAACTTCTGCCTATCTGCTTCCTGCTTTCCTGCCTGTTGGAAATCTTCCTCTGTAGTTCCTATATTTAAAAACACTGGAGGACCCCGCAAATTACCGACCTATCAGCCTCCTTCCGATCTTTGGCAAAGTGTTCGAGGAGATTATCAACGCCGAGGTGGTTCAGCATCTCACAGCACACAGGCTCCTTTCGGACAAGCAGTATGGTTTCCGCTTCACCAGGTCTACTGCTGATATGCTAACGACCATCACCGAGTATATATACCAGGCTCTCGACAAGAACGGCGAAGCCCGAACCGTTGCGTTGGATATCTCTAAAGCGTTCGACAGCGTTTGGCATGCTGGCCTTCTATGCAAACTGCGGAGCTACGGTATAACTGGACATTTGTTTGACCTAATCCAGTCTTTCCTCTCTAACCGCACATTGAAGGTAATATTAAATGGACATGCCTCCCAAAACTACCATACGAACGCGGGCGTCCCTCAAGGCTCTATCCTAGGCCCCACGCTCTTTCTGATCTACATTAATGATCTTCCTGATACCATAAGATCCCAAGTAGGTATGTACGCCGATGACACCACAGTTTAGTCTCGCCTCGATCAAAAATCTGGTGTGGGCGACAAAGCGAACCTTGCAGCCGAGCTTGAAAAGGACCTCCAATCCGTAGTGGACTGGTGTAAGAAATGGATCGTAAAATTTAATGCTTCTAAAACGAAGCTGCTATCAGTTAACCATCATCGACAATCGCACCTACTAGCATGGCCCAGGCTTGCCTCCCAGAGAGTAAAACACTGCGCCTCCTTGGTCTCACACTTTCAGCGGATCTCAAGTGGAATGACTATATTGAATCCATTGCGAAATCTGCTGCTATGAAAGTCGGTTCTCTGTGCAGGGCCCGGAAGTTTTTTCCGTCTGAATCTATCCTGCACTTATATAAATCTACCATGTGCATTGAATACTGCTGCCACATCTGGTTTGGTACCCCTGCTATTCTCCTCGGGGTTCTCAACAAAATACAACGGAGAGTCTGCAATGTGATCGATACCGACTTGGCAGACCGGCTGCACCAGATCACTGGTGCCCCCTAGGTACGAATTTGCACGTGGTACTAGATTAGCAACTAGATCCCATCTTTTTACAGTGAATCCGATAAAATGTAACCGCAATTTCTACTCCAACAGTTTTTCTCACACTTCCCCACTGTGGAATTCCCTTCCACATGATTGCTTCCCCGACATCGACAATCTCCAGGAGTTTAAATGTAAGGTCCATAGACACCTCCTAACACACTAACTCGCATCATTCTTTTAAACACTCTTCCCATCTACCCAACCCTCAGCCTCGGTATCCTTACCCATCTATCACCCTTTTTCTGACATTTCCTATATCTAACCACTCTTTCTCTTTACCGTCCCCTATATAACCCCATGCGCAATAGTGGTAGTGGAATGCCTTGCTTGGGGTGAAATGATTCAAAAAAAAAAATTTCAGCACATTTTACTGGGAACCATTATTTCAGATAATAAAAAAGAACCTTTCATAATATACATTGAGGATTACCGGGATTTCAATACTAGTATGAAGATACTGCTACTAATTTATCGGATTTAGCGTGAGCTTATTAAAAATCCATTTGATGACGAAGAATTCTGCATTCCCTTCATTAAGAAATATTTTGGATAAGCGGTCAGTCAGTTAAGTGCCATATGTGATACACGCTTGGGTGATCATGTCTCGAAAAAGACATGACTGACTGGGAAGAAGATTATCCCGCAGTAGGTTGCCATTGCTTTCTGCGGTAGATTGGTTACTAGCCAAGCTATAGAATCCAATCTGTCCTGTTATTTAACCCATAACTGGAAGGAAGAGACGGATTAATACCTTTCCCGAGGGGTATTTGCGCGTTACCGAATGCAATGAATTCAGCTGGAATTTGAACTCGGCTCCCCGATTTCTGATTCCGAGCCGATATCCACTGCCCCACAACGCGGTAAACCAGCTAAAAATGATTTACTTCTAAGATGTTTTAAGCTTTATCCCTCAGGATCTGATATGTCGGACTTTGAATTTAATTTTTTTTTTTATGTTTTCAAAATATATTAATAATTATTTTTATTATAATTCATGTTGTTACGGACATTATTCTTATCTTAGCAAAAGCTTTTAAAGTTAAATTTCTAAACTACATTCAAACAGACACATGGTCATGTTTCCCGAAAGTGGCGAGTGATGTTATTGTCCGCTGCTTCCATTAATCCTAGCCGTCGTTAAAAGCAAATTTAGAGAGCAAAAGGCAAATTATGCGAAACTGGATGTCAATAATAAATAAAACTGAATCCTTTAGTGTTAGCTATACGAAAAACAATTTCTAACAAACTGTAGGGGTCTCGGTGATGCTTGTCAAATTGGCCTTATGCCAAACACAACCGAAGTCCCCACAATAAAAAATATCAGAAGGTTGGAAGAATGAATGTGTTTTGTTTGTACATTAAAGTAAAAATTTTATTAACAGAATAACAAAATTGTAAGAAGAAAAATGAAATGTTCATAGAGAAAATACATGTAGTTAATTGTTAAAAGAGAAATGTAAGTAGTTAAATGTTCGACAGAAATTCAGAGTTCATACTTGATAGTAGCAGAATGCGTGTATGTAAAAAGATTAAAAATAAGTCTGTGTTCTTTTCCGTTTTATGACGGGAGAAAAAGTGAAAAGGAAAGTCAGGCAATAAGAGATTGTACTTATCGAAGTCAGTTGAAATATCTTGTTGTTTTCTTTGACGGTGTGTGGGTGAAGACGAAGAAAGAAAAATTGGAAGGAGAGGTAGAACGAATGCATGTCAAAGAGACAGGACCTCGTCGTCTTGAAATTTATTTCTTACATTGTGTGAGGTCCTTCAGATTAACGCTCCCATCTCGAACTCATTTGACCGGTCAAAAGACGTGATTAAGTAGTAGGTTTTAGTCATGTGATCGACTCCAAACAGCATACCCATTTTCTAGGTGTGAAAAAAAAATTGACCGAGGTCATAGATGTTATTTCCTATCACTCAAAATATAGAATCTTAACTTTCACACTGACTTGTGAAATTTGCAAAGGTCTGGGTTTTTCTAAAATGTTTTTAGTCGTTTTGATCTACTTTTGCGAGTGTGCAATTTTACTTTTATCGTTTGAGTTAATTGTTGGATCATATAGGATTTGTATCCTATTAGACATGTACAAGTGAGGTCGGTGTATAGAATCATTTTTTAAGGACTATAACATATGCCCTGATTGGGTAGTCTTCACTTGGGCAGACTCAGCAAGACAGATTTCTCTATAGACGGACCTATGGTGAGGGGGTGAACCTTGTAACCAATGTCCAGAGCCTGAGAAAAGCGAAAGAAAGTGTCTTGCTGTGTCTTGTACGCCTCTGCGATTGGTCTTCATTGGTTCCGCGATAGCCTAACGTTATGTCGACATTTTATGGGCGGGGGTTGGGGACAGAAATCAGCGTGACACACGGATTTTAATTTCCGCTAAACTCCGCATTATTCAAGACACACTATCTCTCTGTGTGCCCGTTTAAATCTTTTAAAATATATTTTGCAACGTGTTTTTACTTATGAAAACAAAACTCTTGTTAATTGATCAACTGCTAACAAATGAAATCACGTTTGGCTAGCTCGTGTCTTTAATAGGTGTTTAACGTGCCCGAGAAAAGGCATAATCAAATATTACTGCTTCAAGCGTTGAAAGTTGGAGTAGATAATGTTTGTGTAGAAATTAAAATATAAACACGTCTAAGACGTAACAGTAAAATTGTATCTATTCTCTCTGAATATCCTCCCTATTATAAAGACCGTTGTGTGTGTGTGTGTGTCTCTCTCTCTCTCTCTATATATATATATATATACAAGGGTCATTCAATAAATAAGGTGAATTTTTCGCTATAAGTACTTCTAATACAGATAGAACCTTACTTTTTTATTCAACGTAGTCTCCCAGCAGTGTCACAGACTTTTCCCATCTGTGCTCAAGCTTCCGTATTCCCTCAGCTTAAAAATCTTTGGACTGATGTCTCAGCCAATCGCTCACAGCACTTTTGACTTTATCGTCACTTTCAAACTTTGTGTCTCTCGTGAACTCTGTCAAGGGACCAAACAGTTGAAAGTTTGAAGGAGCATCCTTCTCATAGCGAGAGAGACACTGCTGGGACAACTCGACCCTCTTCTGCTTGTGATTCGCAGTGTAGATAAGTGTTTGATAAATCGATTTTTGAGAAAAATTTGCCCTCGTTTAATTTGTTGAATATTTCTTCGGAGCATATATAGAGGATAGTGATGGTCTTTTAACGAGGCGTTCAAATCCGTCGAAACATTAGCGCATACTCTGATATGATTTGATTTCTTAACGTATACCACTGGAGCAGCCCATTCTGAAAAATCAATTTTAGACAGGGTTCCTGCATTTACTAATCTGTCTAATTCTTCATCTATTTAGTTTCCCGCTGCGAACGGAACGTTCCTCTTCTTTTTGAACACGGGCTGTGCATTATCCTTTAACTTGAAATGAGCTTTTATTCTATTGCATTTCCCTAAACCGCCTGAAAACACCTCCGGAAATTTTTCCTTTATTTCCAGTTTCAGTTCATCAATGTTGGACGTTGTAGTTTCTCTTTAGCGACAGAACATACTCATTAGACAGTCCCACAAATTGAACTTTTCAATCCAATCTGTACCGAACAAATTTTTAGTATTTTTCATCACATATACTCTCAATTTTTAGTTGTTCCATTTAATGTTACCGCGAAAAATACTTCTCCTAAAATGTTTATTTTTTCACCTGTCACAGAACGTGCCGTTTTGTTAGTTCTCAATAAAGTTGGCTTCTTCAGTCGCCTCCACGTATGCAAATTTATGATCGTCAGGTCAGATCCACTGTCCAGTTGAAATTTAATTGTTTTATTTAATATTTGCACGATTACATATTTGCGCAAATTTCCATCTTCCTTATCGCTTGACTGCGTCTGCCTTATTTTATTTTTTGTTCTTCTGGATTTTTTCGCATATCAGCAACTTGATGTTATATGGCCAGCTTTACCGCAATTCTGGCAGATTTCTTTCTTTCTGGACGGGCAAAACCTCATCCGGTGTAATTTTCCGCAAATGTAACACGGGACTATTGGTGAATTTTCTTGTCTTATAGTATGCTTGTCAGGATATTTTCTTTTCTCTCTTTTCGGGAAGTGGCGTTTTGATCTGTTCATAATTGTTTGTTTATATGAGCGACTCCCGACTCTTCGATATTCCTAGAGTCACTTTTTACGGATACGACCTTCTGCTAATTTTTGGAGGGTTAAACTTGGCTCATTTTCTAGTTTTGTTAGCACTCGACGTCTAACTTCATCGTCTCCGGCTAAGACCAGACCCTGAGCAAAAATTAGGCATTTAAAGTCGTCAGCAGATAATTCCGCTAATTTGAAATCTTTACAGTATTTATTTACCGTAGCGGCAAATGTTGAATAGTCCTGCTGATCTTCTTTGAATAAATTTAGGCATTTCCATCATGAAAAAGTGACGTGTTCGGCCCAAATAATTCCGACAGTAGCTTGACTGTTTCTGAGAATTCCAGGTCTTTTGTCTTTTTGGGGAGGATAAAATCAACAAACCTGCTGTGCTCTGCTGTACCCAACTTCCTTAGTAATAAACGCACTTTCTTGGAATTTGGCCAATTATTACAGTCGACGTTAAATAAATCTGCGTACCACCTATAAAAAGCATAAAAGTTTTCGTCTTCAGGTACATACTCAAAGTTTCCATAGTACTCTAGATAGTACCCTGAGAAAAAGCAGTATCGTTCTCAGTTTGTTTACCATTTAATGATTTAAGAAGTAACTCTTCAATTTGATTTTGTCGTTCCTTGGTCCTTTTAAAGACTTGTTCTTGCAAATAGTACAGAATTCCACTCCTTTGCGTTCAGGGATTTGGTTCCTTTTTTCCTTATGTCAGATACTCAATAGCAGGGACATCTATCTATCTCTCCATAATATATATATATATATATATAGCCGTCATTTTAAATGACATATCGATGTATTTTGACGGCTTGCACCCACTCATGTTAATATAGCGTTGCAGAAGTTGATTATTTTATTTTTATTTACATCTTCAGGGGACTTAATAGTCACGTGACGATATTCAGTTGCTGATAAGCACCCAGTGAATACAGACGTGGTAACTTGCGGAGGCTTAGCAAATTCCATTCGTGTTAAATAATCTATTACTCGAGTTGGACATATCTCTCCTAAAAACATTACAAGTAAGACCATTTTTATATTCCTTTCACCTGCAGTTTGTTTATTTTTGTTTGTTTCATATTTTTCTTTATTAAAGGTTCACCCAATAAAAAGCCCAAAAGTCACTGAGTGACTTTTGGGCTTTTTTAACTACTAAAGTCACTCACTTAGTAGAGCTACTAAATGAGATTGTTATATGAACATAGGAAGGGAAAGCGAGTGCAGATTAGGAATAGAATAGGAAGCAGTTGACTTTAGACTTAAAAAAATTTAAGACTGTAGTGAACTAGGAATCATCCGTGAATCCGTTTCATAAAGTAGTTTACCTTGGGAGGAAACCTTTCGAATGGAATCTTAACTTCTTACCAATTGAATACGAAGAGAATATAGTTAGTTCCCATCCCAACCCTCACCCTGTTGTATTTGTCATGACGTGTTCTAGCTGTAAAGGTTTGAACTAGTAGAACTAGGGGATGTAGACTGTTAGAACATATTGCTATGGAATTAAGGAGAAGGGAGATTAGAGAGACGTTTGAAACATTTTGTCGATGGGAGAGGAGGGTTAGGGTGGAAAATAATCGATTATTTGGTTGCGTAAGTACCTTTTTGTTTTCTAAAAAAAATATCAAGATTGTAAATGTTTGTTTTTTTAGGCTTAACGACCTATCAATCCTTATGGTTATAACCAATGATTTTGGGTAAGGTTATTTTATTTTTACAACATTTTTCTTTTCACGATTCATTGTGATTTGTTTTTAAGAAGAGCAGGGTCCCCAAGTCCTAACCTTGTTATTTAACCCAGAACTGGAGGGAATGGACGGATTAATACTTTTCTCAAGGGTACCAGTGCTTAAGTGAATGCAGGGTATTCAACTGGAATTCGAACTCGGCTCACCGATTTCTCTTTCCGAGCCGATATCCACTGCACCACAACGCACATCCGTCACTATACGCTTACAGCACCTGGTATTCCCAAGCGGTCACCCATCTAAGTACTGACCAGGCTCAACGTTGCTTAACTTCGGTGATCGAACGAGAACCGATGTATTCAACGTGATAGACCGTAAGCCTCAAGACTGTAAAGGGCTAGATTCGTTAGGAACTTTCTGTATAATAAACATGGCATTTTTCCAACGTTTTAGCGATATATTGAATGTATGAGTCCTCTTCGGGGTCTAGGGTGAAAGTGAAACGCACGTTTTGAGAATGCAACCATTCCTCGGAACTTGTGAGAATTTAGAGTCGGCTTCCTGATAATGAAAAATTACTAGATTTGTTTTCGAAAGTAATTGAAAATTACAAGTCATTTCCCCACTTCCCACCATGGTGTTGTCAGAGCAGAGTCTGATGATAGATCAACTGGTCATCTAGATTTTGTAGGTAGATCCATACATTGTAGTATCATCTACATAGAACTTTACTAACAATTTGAGAATGTTTTTAGGTAGATTGTTAAAATAAATCAGAAAATTGGGAAGAGCCGATCATTGAGACTTGTGGGACGCCTGCAATGATCTCATAAGCTTCAGAAGCCTGGCCAACTGCTACAACCTTGTCCTTGAGCAGATCGTTAATATAAATCAAAGTTGAAAAGAGCAAATACAGTGGTGAAGGACCGATCACTGCATTGATCTCAGGGTCTCTAAAATCCTGGCCATCGGCTACAACCTTGTTTTTGGGCAGATCGTTAATATAAAAGTGAAAAAAGGCCAATACAGTGGTGAAGGACTGATCACTGCATTGATCTCACAGTCTCTAAAATCCTGGCTATCGGTTACAAAATTGTTTTTGGGCAGATCGTTCATATAAATCAGAAAGTGAGAAGGAACGATCATTTAGCCTTGTGAAACGCCTACATTGATCTCATAGGCCCCAGAAGCCTGGCCATCGGCCGCAACCTTCAAAGAAGCGTCGTGTGTGGGATAAATTGATCGTAATATAGACATATCTTTCTGAAGGGTGCATATTCTTACAAATGGAATATGAGTCGGAGTCATCCGATCCTGAACTCAAATCATTATGCGGACGACTACCAAACATAAATATCTACTAGACACACGCACATGAATATGCATTATCATCTGAATCACACATAGACAACCTAAAATGATGCACTTACAAAGTAATATTTCCGTGTTTTATTTTTCATTTGGGTTGGAATAAGTTAATTTTTGGGTAGCTTCGAAAGGATATCTTGACTCTTCGCCTTTTTCTTCTTTCGCCTTATTTTTTCTTCTTTCGCCTTATTTTTTTTTTCTTTCGCCTTATTTTTTTTTCTTTCGCCTTATTTTTTTTCTTTCGCCTTATTTTTTTTTCTTTCGCCTTATTTTTTTCTTTCTTTCGCCTTTACACACGGGGAAGTCGTTGAGGTACCGACGTGTTGAGCTGTCCACCATTCTTCACTATCTGTTGTGCTTATGTGTCAGAGCTTCTCCAGGTTAGCTGAAAGACTTTAACCTGTTGTCTAAGGTGACTGGCCTTTGTAGTTCATCTGAGGATCTCTTCCGCCCTGACTATTGAGCTTTACCATGAAAACACCACCCCCTCACGTAAGTTTACCCCAACAACTGAAACGGTTAACCGTGGCATGGCAACTCAGATAGAGACTCAGAAGATGGTTGAGGAGAAGCGATGGCCGTCTACCCAAATGTGCAGTGTTCTAGATATCAAAGGAGGTACAAATATACAAAATAAAAGGTTCTATCTCTATCCAGATCTCCCTATGCACCCCCCACACATATTAATTACACTGGCTGTCGGAGTGAACATGTATATATTTTAAATGATAATACCAGAAATCAATAAATAATTAAGAAAAGAATAAAAGTTTAAAATTATTAACAATTATAAGCGAACATCTATTTATCTTTTATTGTTGTTAAAAATTGACACTTCTAAACCAACGAATCAAAAATAATTAAAATGACGTCACGACTTAAAACGCTTGTCTGATAAATCTGAAAATACGCCATCGTGCGGACAAAATGTTAATTACGATCAATAAGAAAAACGTAAAACAAAATTATAGGCAAATACTGTTAAAAAAAAAAAGTTCGAATAATAAATAAAGTTAAATCAGGTCATTAAATTTTGAATATACGATGCAGGACGCCATCTTGTAGAATCACTTCTACATGCAGGTACATACTTATATACATATCGCCATGTACGCACGTATACACACATACACCCACATATTCTTACATTAGTACCGCACATGAAACCTCTTTTTTCCCACGCTTCATTCAGAAATATATAAGCTGATGTTCACACGTGCTTAAGCCAGTTGGACCCTGCTTTTCGGAGCTAACAGTCCGAATGCCGTTAGTTCCTTTCCAACTCACATACTGCGTTAATTGCGTTCAGCAATCAGTTATACCAAAAATGTTTCTCTCTCTCTTATAAACATATTCACTACATGTATAATTATATTTAACTACTAATAAGTACAAACATCATATTTCCTTTTTTCGGGAACTCTTGCATTATGAACATTGATACATTTTCTTCAACACCAAAGAAAGACCTTTTTCCACTAAATCTTGCATGCACAAATTAATCAATCCTGTAACTATGTTTAATACATTGTTGTTATTCTTGTTACAGTGTGCTCTGAGTTATTTTTATTATAAATGTAGTGGGTTGGAAAACCAGTCTACTTTATAATGGTTACTCCACTTTCAAATTACTACCACGACGTTCGAGCTACAACAGATGGTAACACGTTGTCCAGTCCACAACAATCTCACCAACAGCTAAAGAGATTCGTTTCATTTTAACAGTCGGGATAAGTACATTTTTTTTCTATCGTTTAAATATCAAACAAGTATAGACATTATCTTTTGACCTACCCCCCCCCCACCAGACACACACCGTGTTTGTAGTGTTTTTATAGCCTTAGCTACAACGTATACGAACACCCAACATGTCTGTATATACCATACGTTGACACGCCCTTGTCCTTTCGGATGGGATTATAGTAGGTACCTACACTCATTTTCGATACCTATCTTTTAACTGAGTTTTTAAAAATAAAGAAAATGTTTTCTTGAAACTTTTATTTTAGCATCAGTTGAAAGCTATTGATTAAATTTACTATTTCTAGTAAACAAAATACTCTGGTGTATTTCAAACAGAAATTATATTGATTGGAATCTGAAATATTGATTTTTCGGCCACTTTTGAGCGATAGACACATTTCTAAACACAAGTTACTTCTCTGATTTAAAAATATTGTAAAACTAAAATATAAATTTGTGACACGTTATGTTTAGAAAATTAGCCAATTTAAATTAATCTGATTTACATAATATTACTTGTTTATAGCATGAAATTTAGAATAAAAGTATTTCTTAATCACCGAAGTGAAGACTGAGCAAGGTGCGAATGTTTGATAACAGCCAGATGTCCAATGAAAGCTAAGTATGGTTGACAAGAACTGAAATAACTTTCTCGTTCATAAAAAGAGAAATGTTACGCTTAAATATAAAACAGAACAGATTTTTCAACTAAATCGCTGAAAAAAAGTGTAGTATAAAGAAAAACTGCGAATTATTTTATAAAAACATTTGTTATTATTAAAAGGAAAAATCAAAATATTTTTTATTACTTTTTACAATTTTTCATCCTTTTTTGCACATTCGAAATTTTAGTAAAAACTCTTGATTTAATTAGCGGGTAACCAAAATCGTTACGAGAGTTTATAAATATAATATTACATAACTTAGTTTTTTTCCGGCGAAAAACATTAATTTGGAAATTCTTGCAAAAATCAAATTGTCAGATTTTAGTGAAACTTTCAAAACATATTCACAAATGAATACAATTATTTTTAAATTATTATTTAAAAAAAATTTATTTATTAGCCAATGGGAAGCCCAGAATCAAATACAAGTGTGAAATCCCAAATGAGCTGCTGTGATCCAAAAAGAAGATATAAAAAACGGATACAGACAGACCCCAGCAGGCAGACCTCAAGGAGAAGTGTAATTAATATCCCCTTGACCTAAGTCAAGTGGCTACTGCGCTTGCCTCTTTCCTTCTCCCCTGTCTCAAAACTACTTACTGACCTAAGGAGCGACTACATCAGACATTCCTCACTTACACGCTCCCCACATTCCTAAGCATTAATTCTCTTTCAGCATTTTATTTGCCGTTGGACCTATATTCAAGTATTACTTTATTTGTAAAAACATTAATTGATGTGTGTATATATAAAATGTTATTTTTCAACTCAAATTGCCTTTCTTGATTTTATAATCATTTTATGACTTATAGTGGGCTATCTACCACAAGGCCAAATTCCGTTAACCTGCAACAATATACAACTACCCTTCTCTAGAACGGACTCCCACTACAAACGGGAAAATAATAGATAAGCAACCGACTATATTATATATAGACATAAGTTACCCCACCTCCACGTAAATTCATGAAATTTTAAGAAATTCTGTTGGGAAAATTGGTTTTATAATAGTTAAACGTCGGATTCATTGGGGATGTAAATAATCTATTAGTTTTTTTTTCCCCAACAGGAAAATAAAAATGCAATAAAATTGATATTTTTTTTTTAATTTAAGAAGCTTTTAATAGGCCAATAGATTTTTAAAAATTTTAAATCTCAAAATTTTAGATTTCGATAAATGTAATTTGTTTGAAATACCCCAGAGTATTTTAATTACTGGAAATAGTAAATCTGATCATTTTGCTTTCAATTTAAAAAAAAAAAAGTTTCAAGGAACTGTTTTTATTTTTAAAAATTCAATTTAAAATTTAGTTATGGAAAATGAGTGGAGGTACCTACATGACAATGTACAAGTAATTCAACAAATAAAGGGTATTGGATGTTTTAAATATAATAATTCTTAGTAAGACTTTCTTAGTAAATTAAGTTTACTCGGTAACACATATTTAAAAAATAATGTAAAACAATCGAATGAATTATCTTAAGAAATAAACAATAGAGTATAAACGCATCATAATATAACAAAAATTCTACAACAATCAGTAAGTTAAGTGCCATACGGGATACACGCTTGGGCGATCATGTCTCGAAAGAGACATGACTGACTGTGCAGAATATTATCCCGCAGTAGGTTGCCATTGCTTTCTGCGGTAGATTGGTTGCCAGCCAAAGCTATAGAACCCAATCTGTCCTGTTATTTAGCCCATAACTGAAAGGAAGAGACGGATTAGTACCTTTCCCAGGGTTATTTGCGCTTAAGTGAAAGCAATGAATTCAGCTGGAATTTGAACTCGGCTCCCCGAGTTCTCGTTCCGAGCCGATATCCACTGCACCACAAACGCACATCTAATACAATAAACAACGAAAAATAACAATAACTGTATGGGTAAAAAAAATGAGAACTTCCCTTTTCATATTAGGAAATTGCTTTCTTTGAGCACATGGGAAAAACACACACCCGTTGACAATAGCGTTTCCATTGTCTTCGAGTTCGAAACGGCATAAATTATATTAACGCCGCTTAATAAGTCGAATGTGCATGAAGCCTGATTAAGCAATGAAAATCAAATTACACAAAAATAAAGATACCAAAATTGCTTTTTTTCTCTCCATATTTTTCTCTGATGGACATTTAATAAAAGTGAAACTTATTAGCTTGATAAACGTTTCCTATGTATATATATATATATATATATATATATATATATATAACGCAGTTGTATATTCTAGTGCTGTATATAAATTGTTTTTTAGCCCAATTCGGTTTCGGAATTCAGATGACTTATATTCTTCTTCCTTCTGTCGTGTTAAGGTATCATTATATCACGTATTATTACTAATGCATTATGTGGACATTGGAGAGTGGAGTACGTCCTTTAAACTCTGAGACTCTGCATCTAAGCATAAAACCTGAATTTGTGAACTTAGCAACTTTCTATGTTTTGTTTAGTCGTTTGTTCCTTTTTTGATACGGATGCTTTAGCGACTCCGAAAGAGAAATCGGCGATCAAAATTCGAATTACACCAGAGTTCATTGCGTTCACTTTCGTACAAATAGCCTTCAAAAATGTATGAATGCATCTCTTCACCGCCAGCTATAGGTTAAAAATGATGGTGGACTGGGTTTTCTTGCTGTGAGATCGCAACCAGACGAGGCAACTGAATTCAATGTGAATTCATGTCACGCCTCCGTAAGACCGTATTGAGCCTGGAGACACGTCACATCCCCAAATAACTTGAGTGTTGCGAAACGAACATGAATGAGTTTGTCGAATTTCGTAGGATTTGATTGCACAGAAAATCCGAGCTTACCCACAACTATGCCTTTTCATGAGCTAATAAAAAGCATATACATTTATACAGTCACTAATAGAAAAGCTCTTTTCATAAAGACAGCTCACTAAATTTTACCATATGCTGATATCTGCAAAAAATAAAAAAATAATGACCACTTCTATTTTCCACAAACATAGAAATACTCATGTTTTTTGCCCTTCTCGCCATCTCGACAACACGCCTTTTTCACGGCGCACTAATTCTCTCATTTCGTCACTGATTTGTCGGCAATAAGGAACACAGCAACATCAGATTTATCTTTTTCTTCGCAAGAGAAAGACAATCAAAGACATCATAGACATCAGGAAATCATTTTGCTTTTTCTTCATAAATCAATTTCGCCTAAATTTACGAAACTAAAACGGAAAATGCGACACAGATATCCAAAGGCAAATTGGGATGGCGAAAGACGCGTTCCAGAAGCTGAGTAAAGTATTAAGACACAGGAAACTTTAACTAGAAACAAAGAAGAGAGTACTGGATTGCTATGTGATGTCAGTTCTTCAATATAGCAGTGAATGTTGGACAATATCAACAAAGATGAAGGGAAAACTTGAAGCAGCTGAAATGTGGTTCTACAGAAGGATGCTACGGATATCATGGACCGAGCATGTGAGCAATGACGAGTTGTTAGACAGAGTGGAAACGAAAAGAAAATTAATATTGAGCATCAGGAAGAGACAACTGAAGTTCCTGGGACATGCAATGAGGAAGGAGGGCTTGGAGAACCTGATACTAACAGGCCAGATAGATTGAAAAAGAGACAGAGGAAAGTAGCGGATAACATATTTGAAGGGCCTGATCAGGTGGATGTATAGCGGGTTATCTATTGTTTTCCCGTTTGTAGTGAATGGTAGTTGTATACTGTTGCAGGTTAACGGAATTTGGCCTTGTTGTAGATAGCCCACTATAAGTCATAAAATGATTATGAATCAAGAAAGGCAATTTGAGTAGAAAATATAATTTTATATATACACATATCAATTAATGTTTTTACAATTAAAGTAATAACTTGAAGTATAGGTCCAACGGAGGTTAAAATGTTCATGTCAAATAATAAGCTGAAAGAGAATTAACGCTTAGGAATGTGGGGAGCGTGTAAGTGAGGAATGTCTTTGATGTAGTCACTCCTTAGGTGCGTAAGTAGTTTTGAGACAAGGGAGCAGGAAAGAGGCAAGCGTAGTAGCCGCTTGACTGAGGTCAAGAGGATATTGATTACACTCTTCTCCTCAAGTTCTGCCTGCTTGGATCTATCTGTATCTGCTTTTTATATCTTCTTTTTGGATCACAGCAGCTCATTTGGGATTTCACACTTGTATTCGGTCCTGGGCTTCCCATTGGCTGATAAATAAATTTCGCATAGGCTCGCGAAATGGAAATTTAATGTTTGATTAATTTTTATTTTTCAACCGGAACATCTGCGCAAACCCGGATGTGCACCGACGACTTTTGGTCATTTGCTTTTTTTGTCGTGAAAGCGCAAACATCCAGTCAATCGCTTTTGCTCGGTATCACCACAGATGACAGAACGGGGGCTGAGAGACGTTACAGGAGAAAGCGTGCTAAGAGCCACCAGGGATAGGGAAACGTGGAAGGCCATGATCGCCTACGTCCTGAAAGGACAAGGTACATAGAAGAAGAACTCTTAAAACACACATTCAAAAGAAAAAAACTTAATACAGGCCCTTCCGACACATGTTTTATTTCAAAACAACATCCTTCTCGTGAAATAAATTTCTACTTATTTATTATGACGAGACCCCTTTATCTTTTGTTCAACCTTCTTATTTCTTCAAATGTGGTGGGCTTGGTTATGTTTGACACAAGGCTATTTCACAAGCATAGCCAGCGCTTTCTATAAGTTTACTTCATTTATGAAACTGTACTTATCTGACTCGTACGAAGTCATTCAATAAAAATAGGGGGAATACTGAAAAGTTCCAAACTTGATAAGCTTACTAAAATCTGATCAAGACAACCAAACATTAGAATTTTGTAAAGTACGAGGAAGGGGGCGGAGGGCTTCTTGTGAGGTTAAAAACTTTCAGCACACCCTTCCACGTATTGCGTATTTTATCGCCTTTTTCCTAACCTATGTTAGGTTGACAAAGTTAAATAGTAAAGAGATTTGTTCCCCGTTCGACGAGATTCACTCCCTTGTTTTGTAACTGGCGTAGTTAGGGGGGGGGAACTAATTCATGCAATGCACCAAAATTATCTTCAATTTTTTCTTAATCCACAAGGCAGGCGTAGTCCACTCCCGCCGAGACGGAGGTAAGTCGATCTCTATCAGACATTAATCTTTCTTTACGAATTGTTTGTAGATAAGAATTCTTTATGTTCCCTCTCACTTTCTTTCTCACTCGATCTCTCCCTCTCGCTTTTGGTCTTACTCTCTCTCAACTTCACGCTTTTTGTCTTACTCTCTCTCAACCACTCGCTCTTTGCCTTACTCTCTCTGTCAACCTCTCGCTCTTTGCCTTACTCTCTGTCAACCTCTCGCTCTTTGCCTTACTCTCTGTCAACCTCTCGCTCTTTGCCTTACTCTCTGTCAACCTCTCGCTCTTTGCCTTACTCTCTCTCTCAACCTCTCGCTTTTTGCCTTACTCTCTCTCTCTCAACCTCTCGCTTTTTGCCTTACTCTCTCACTCAACCTTTCGCTTTTTGCCTTACTCTCTGTCAACCTCTCGCTCTTTGCCTTACTCTCTCTGTCAACCTCTCGCTTTTTGCCTTACTCTCTCTGTCAACTTCTCGCTTTTTGCCTTACTCTCTCTGTCAACCACACGCTCTTTGCCTTACTCTCTCTGTCAACCTCTCGCTCTTTGCCTTACTCTCTCTGTCAACCTCTCGCTCTTTGCCTTACTCTCTCTGTCAACCTCTCGCTCTTTGCCTTACTCTCTCTCTCATCCTCTCGCTCTTTGCCTTACTCTCTCTCTCATCCTCTCGCTCTTTGCCTTACTCTCTCTCTCTTAAACTCTCGCTCTTTGCCTTACTCTCTCTCTCTTAAACTCTCGCTTTGCCTTACTCTCTGTCAACCTCTCGCTCTTTGCATTACTCTCTCTCAACCTCTCGCTCTTTGCCTTACTCTCTGTCAACCTCTCGCTCTTTGCCTTACTCTCTCTCGCTCTCGCTCTTTACCTTTTTACTCTCACTTTGAATTTTTATCTTACTGTCGCTTTCTCTCTAGTCATTTTTCTATCGGTGTCTCTTTCACTTTCACTCTTTCTTTCTCTTTGCTCCTGTATCCTGTTATCTCTCTTGGTATTTTTCTTTCTTTTTTCTTTCTCTTGCACTCTTAGGAAAGCAACACCACCATAACCAAGCACGTTTTACTTTATCAAAATGATTCTCAATGTAGTCAAGCATGATATTAATTTAATAATGTTATAACCTTAACTGTAATGAAGCCATGTCCTGCCGGTGACAGAGTGACTGTAGCTGAGCGACTAAATCAGTATCGATCATATTGCAGATTTTTCCTTGGATTTTGTCAAGAATCCCAAAGTGAATAGCAGAGGCACCCGACCAGATGTGGCAGCAGTATTCAATGCATGGGAGGATGGTAGATTTATATATGTGCAGGATGGACTCAGATGGGAAAAACTTCCTGGCCCTGCACAGTGAATCAACTTTCTTGGCAGCGGATTTAGCAATGGATTCAATATAGTCATTCCACTTGAGGTCCGCTGAGAATGTGAGGCCAAGGAGGCATAGTGTTTTACTCTCAGGGAGGCTAGCCTGTTCCATGCTAATAGTGGGTAGGGGCGATTATCTATGATGGTTAATAGATAGCAGCTTCGTTTTGGAAGCATTAAAATTTACAAGCCATTCCTTTCCCCAGTCCACCACGGATTAATGGTCAATCTCAAGTTCAGCAGCAAGGTTCGCTTTGTCAACCTCAGTAGATTTTTAATCAAGGCAAGAGTAACGTGTGGTGTTGTTGGCGTACATGCCTACTTGGGATCTAATAGCATCAGGGTGATCGTTAATGTAGATCTGAAAAAACGTAGGACCAAGAATAGAGCATTGAGGGACACCCACGTTTTTATGGTAGTTTTGGGAGGTATGTCCGTTTAATACTACCTTCATTGTGTGATTAGAGAGGAAAGACTGGATTAGGTCAAACAATGGTCCAGTTAAATAATAGCTCAGCAGCTTGCGTAGAAGGCCAGCATGCCAGACCCTGTCAGATGCTTCGGAAATATCCAAGGCAACGGTTTGAGCTTTGCCATCATTGTCAAGAGCTTAGCATATATACTCTGTGGTCATAGACAATTGCTCTGTGATGGTCG
>JBBBDQ010000971.1:355000-377500 GCA_037127315.1 Ascarosepion bandense
GCCGGTAAAGGATCCTGGGAAAGAGGTATGTGTTACACACCTCCGCCAGGCCCTTCACGGAGAGACTCCGTCGACGCCAAATCTCGACCGACGCGCCGACCTTTGCCTGTATTTCTGACCAGTTCTTCTCCAACTGTAAGTCCGGACCGAACCAAATTCCGAGGATTTTGACCGGCCCGTCCGTCCAGTCGAAGGGCCCCGGGAGGGAAACACCCTTCCAGGCACCTAACCGCAAGCCGGACGACTTGTCGCAGTTAATTCTGGCCCCTGTTACCTGTTCGTACCGTTCAAGCGCCTTCTGTACCGCCTCTATGTCACTCCGGGAGGACACAAAGGTCGTTACGTCATCGGCGTACGCGGAAACCCTGGCTCGAGCTCCTCCAGGTACCTTGATTCCACGTAGGACCGGACTGCACGCCTCGTCCCTTAGCCGGCGAAGTAGCGGCTCCAACGCCAGGACATAAAGGAGAGGCGACAGCGGACAACCCTGTCGGACCGACCTAGACAGCGCGAAAGCGCTCGACAGCTTCCCGTTCACCTGTACCACAGCCTTGGGGGAGCGATACAGAAGGCTAATCCAGCGGCCGAAGTCGGGTTCGAATCCGGCGGCCTGCAGGACAGCAGCCAGGTAGCCATGGTCAATCCTATCAAATGCCTTGGACTGATCCAAATTGATCAGCGCGGCCTCTTCGTCGTCTTCTACACCCTCTAGGATCGTGCGAATCAAGTGCAGGTTGCTCTGAATTGTTCGTCCCTTCACAGAGCAAGTCTGATCCGGTTCCAACAGAGACTCGGCAACTAGCTGCAAGCGATTCGTCAGGATCTTGGCCAAAATCTTTAACTCTGTGTTTAGCAGAGTTATGGGCCTGTAATCGTCTAATTCCCGCCCAACCTTCTTGCCTTTTCTCAACAGCGTGATCACGCCCCTGGTGATCCGACCGGGGATGGACCCCTGCCGAAACCAGTGGTTGAACACGACAGTCAAGATCGGGACAAAAAGGTGCGACATCCTCAAGTACAATTCATAGGGCAAACCATCCAAACCTGGCGACTTGCCACTGCCGACCTTCAAAGCCGCGTAGACTTCGTCCTCCGTAATCTCTCCCTCGCAGCTAGCCGCTTCAGCCGGCAAAAGCCGGGGAAAGTCAGCCAAATAGCTGCGAAACTCCTCGTCACGGAGACCAGGCTCCTTGGTAAACCGGTGTTCGAAATGCTGCCGGAACGCCTCGCACATGTCGTCAGTGGACCTTAGGAGATGCCCCTCCGGGCCGCGCACCTCTCGAATGTACCGATCGCCGGCCCGACGAATTTCTTCCTTGCGCAGTTCTGCGCCCATGTTCACAGCTTCGGAAGACATCTTGCTTAACTTATGTCTAATTACCTGGCCCATGTAGCGCCCGCTAGTCGAACGCTCCAGGGCCTCCTTAGCTAAGGCTATTTCTAGGGGATCACCGCCAGCCTCCGCCCGGGAGTAATTAGCTCTAAGTGTCTTTGCCTTCGCAGCCTTATCTAGGTTGAGCCGTTGGCTGTATTGGGTGGCGAAAGACCTAATGCTATCCTTAAGGCTAACCCACCACTTATTCCCAATGACTCGCCCAATTAACGCCCGCTGAACTACTCTAGTCAGCTGGTCACGAAAGTCCCGCCTGTCCAGTAAGGACTGATTGAACTTCCAATAACCAGCCAACCTAGGCCTAAAGTCTAACACCACACGGGCACAAACGAGTTTGTGGTCCGTGTAGCCTAACCAGTGGAACGTTGGGCATTCTAAGAAGTCTATGTCGGCCACTCTCACTAACATCCTATCCAGGTACGCAGATACCCGGGTAGAAGGCCAATTAAGCGCCCACGTCCACATGCTCCCTTCCGGATGATCGACCCGGTATCTATCGACGAGACCAAATTCGTCGATCAGATCAACCAGGCTACGATCACCACTCCTCCCGCTAGCGCCCCTTCCTCTATCCCATTTGGGGGTTAGGATGGCATTCCAGTCCCCAACTAAGATTAGCCGTGTTGAATCCACCATGAAGGGCTCCAACAGCCGAAAGAAAGAGACTCGCTCACCTTGATCGTTGGGCGCATACACCGCAATCAACCGGAACGACTTGCTTTTCACTGCAATATCGGCCACGATCAGCCGGCCCTCGGCACCGACATGGACAAGGTCAATCCTCGCATCCAGGGTACGCTTGACCAGCAAAGAAACACCTCTGGCATGCCGGCTCCCATATGCTGAATAGACGACAAAGTCGTTAGCCAGCACACACGAGTCGACTTCGCAAACAAAGTGAGTCTCTTGGATCGCGGCCACATCCACGCCGAAGGACGAGAGGTCACGAAGCAGGCGAGCCGCCTTACCCCGATCCCTCAGGCCCCTCGCATTCAAGCTGGCTATCTTAATAGACATCTTTTAAATCTGAAAAGAGAAAAAAGAAAAAACAAGCAACAAAGGCTATCTAGTCACATACCGGACGAAAATCTTTGGCAGTCAGGACCCCAACGGATTGTCCCAGGGAACCAGTTCCTACATCGGACGTAATCCGTCCGTCAGTGACAATCCCGCCGACGTCCGTGGGGTAGGTTAGTTTTACCACCCTATAAAGACAGGGGTGGAGCAAAACAGGGAACCTCCCAGCACAATTTCTTGACATTTTTTTCAATTCCGGAGTATTACTCCTAAACATATTTAAATTAGGATAAAATTTATCCACAGCCTCAATATGATCCCATACGCGGAGATTTCCTCCCGTACTCCTCACCAGGGTGATTACCCCAGGAGCTTCCGGGAAATTGTTCGGGTCCTCCGTTGGTTTTCCATGGACCGAGGTCAATTTCAGGAGTGGCTTTAAAAGTGCACGCCTTTGTGCATTCCACTCCTTCGTGATCTCAGATTTTTCAATTCTCATTAAGTCTTCCCCTCTTGGCAAAGTCTTCTTTTTCTTGGGCTGGGAAACAGTGGGAGAGGGGGTGGGGGTAGGGGTAGATTGTTGTTTTGATGGGAGTGGGGTCAATTTGAAGACCGGGGACTGGGAAAGTGATTGAGATATTTTGCGAGGGGAAGCAGGAAGGCTTCTTGCCTTCTCCACGTACAAGTCCTTGGGTCTCTCTGGAGACGTTGGTAACGAAACTGTCCTATTTGGAGTTTTGTTGCTGCTGCGACTTTTCCTCAACATTTTGATGCTGCATTCAATCTCCTCGTCCTCCTCTTTCTCTCTGACTCTCTTGAGGGATCCACTCCTTGCTGTGTCGACTTCCATTCTCTCCGTCTCAGCCTTCTTCCGGGGTTTTTTGACTTCTCCTTGGAGACATCCTGTTCAGAAGGGGATGCTGATGGAGAGTCAACTTTACCCTTAGGTACAGGAGAAGCTGCCCTCTCTTTTAGTGCAGTCGACTTTGCATTTTCTTTGGGTCCGGGCGACGCTACCTTATCCTTAGGTGCGGGCGACACTGCCTTATCCTTGGGTGTGTCCTTTGATGGAGATGATGTTGCTGTTGGATGTTTGGTGGGCGATTTCTCCGCCGCCGGTTGTCTTTTTGATCCTTTTTTGACAACCGTTTTCCACTCACCATCCCTTGTTTCAGGCTCTTTCGGTGCTTCTGAAGCCTGCTTTGTTGTCGCCGCGGATTTTGCTGTTTGTGCTTTAGGTGCCGGATTCTTCGTAGGGCAAACCTTTGCCATATGGTTCGCTTCTCCACATACCCAACAAGAGGGCTTCCTACCCTCCACAATCACGAATATTGCCCTTCCTCTGCAGGTGATGATATTTGGAATTTCTCCAAACCGTTTCCGTGAGAGCGTCACCTGCAGAATAAAGTCCCCAGTCAGAAATCCTTGCCCAGAAATGACTGCTTTGACCTGCTCAACTTTTCCGTACTGGGCGAAGAAGGCCCCTATGTGATCTGTGGAGATATCCATAGGCACGCCATGGAGAGTGATTTTTGTTCTCCGCGTGCCCATGTACTCCGTCTCTATTTGGAGTGTCTTCGTCTTCATTGTGGTTCCTGCCAGTCCCTTTGCCTCATCAGCGGATCCCAGCAACACATCCCACATGGCGTGACTTCGTTTAGCTACCATTTTTGCCTTGATATTTAAAGACTTGATGGCTTCCTCCATCACTTCCCTGCTAACACCGACGAACTTGTGTGTTTTTAGGTCCTTCGTTAGCAGGGACAAGATCCTGGGTTCTATTTCTTTGAGTTTCTCAGGAACCGAAAGGAGTTCAGTCCCCGAGATAAAACTCGCATATTGCTCCTTCACCTTCTCATAATATGCCGAGTCTTTCTTGATGCTTGCTGGAACTGCTGATGCTGTGGTACAAGCGGGGGGTGTCGAATCGGGTTGCAGTGGCTGCCATCCCCCCTTCCACGCCGAAGTGGAGGGAACTGGTGATCCTACGGAGGGAGGTGGCGTAGTGGCACGCGGCAGCTGCCAATCTCCCTCCTTCCCTCCCACCGACGTCGTGGTGGGAGGAACGACCAAGTCAGGCCTATCCGTGGCCATAACCTCCTAGGAGGCGAAAAACTGTTGTCCACAACGAACTATACCAGTGTTTCGTACCGTACCAGAAACCAAAAAACGAAAACACACTACCCGAGCAATGAACTCAGGCGGTATAGTTCGGGGCTGATACCGAACGCTACCGAAAACTGACAAAACGCCCAAGCCAGTAAAGAACAGATACTGCACTAGCCAAAGACCACAAAACGCAGCACAACGGCTCGTCAGGGCTGAATTTATTTTGTATAAAATACAAAATTATGGCACAAGGCCTAAAAGGGGAGGGGGAGAGGTTGGTTCTCACTTAACTATCCTATACCTAGCTAAACACTATCACGACCCATTCACTCGTTACAATTTGCACAGTCACCAAAAGAACCCATCCATCTACTCCCAATCCTTCTTACACCACAATGCCAGAAACTTACAAGGGACACCTAAAAAGTGGGGAAATTAACCCATGACAATAAAAATGTATTTATGTACAATATAATATATACAATATAATGTAAAATATTTCATGAAAAATGAAATGATGGGAGGGGGATGAACCCAAAAATAAACTAAAAATACAACAAAATTTTTTTCTTAACGAAAATAATAATCAATGTTAGTAAGAACCGTCCATCCCAGAAAACAGAGTGGCCGCTGTATTCCGCCAACCGGCGAAATCAAGAAGCACACTCGCTAAGGGAGTGGAGAGGGGGGTAAAAAATTAGCGGAATGGGACAATAAAAGGCTGAACCAGCCGAGATAAACGGAGACCAAAACAAACTGGGGAGGTTGGGAATCTCGACATGGATCATAACAAAAGAGAAAGCCGGGTACAGGCTAGGAACACATTCATTCACTTTAACTAGGTACACAAGAGAGAACTAGCTTAACCAGGGGAGGGTTCCAGAGGAATCCACCCCGATGTAACCAGCAGATCTAAAAGAGAAAATCAAGATTAGCCCCGTTCAAGCGAACCAGGCTCGCCACATTTACCCACCTTTTGCTAAAGTCTGTCGAAGTCAAACGTTTCCAATCAGTTCTAATCTTTATTTTGAGCTGATGCTCAAAATAACAGATCAGATCCTGATGTGAAAGGCGCCGACCTCGCAAGACTTCCTCCATTCGCGTCGTCCAAATCACCATTCGAGCCGTGGCTAGCAGCGACAGAAACACCATACGCTTCATCCCAGAGAACGGGGGCGACACATTATCACAGGCGAATGCACGATCAATGAGCACAAGCTCTCGCGGCTCGATACGAGCAGTCAACTCGCCGACCCGGTCCCATAGAGGGCGAACCCGCGAACAATGGTAGAAGGCGTGCGAAGCCGTTTCTTCCAAGCCAAGGTTGCAGCGTTCACAATCTGGCAAATCCGCCAGGCCCCATATGAAGGCCATGTCATTGAGAGGCAAGCGATTCCGAGCTAATCGCCAGGTGAGCGAAAACTCAGAGTTGTTGAGATAATCACTCCCTGGCGCCCAAGACCAGAACGAGCGAAACTCGTCCTCCGACAAGCGCAGCACATCACGTAGTGAATCCTTTGCGACGCCCTCCACTAACCCACGATAGAAGACTCTCCTAGGCCGTGAAAGGTCACTGGACCGTGGAATGGCCCGCAGGGCCGCCAGACATTCGAGGAGAAAACTCGATCGCTCTCGAGGCTTACGGCACCGCCTCAAGATGGGGGGAGTGATAGTAAGTCTAGGGAACATGTCCCTCACTATCCCCCTAAGCAATGAGTCTTCGGAAATCGCTCGCCTGAGAAAAACCAACCTTGACGCAACCTTATGGCCCATCAGGTATGGCATTCCCAGGCCCCCATGACACGGACGTTGGTAACAGACACGTTTGTCGACATAGTGTTTGCGTCCTCTCCATAAAATGGAGAATAGCAAACGCTCGATCGCCTTCTTATGCCGTTTACAAAGTGGAAGTACTGACAACTGGTAAAGGATAATGGGAAAGACGTATGTAGCACACGCCTCAGCCATACCCTTTAAGGACAAATTCCTTCGGCGCCAAATCTTGGCCGACGCGCCTACCTTTGCCAGTACTTCAGACCAATTTTTCTCCAACTGTAGGTCGGGCCCGAACCACACTCCAAGAATGCAGACCGGGCCGTCCGTCCAGTCGAAGGGCCCCGGGAGGGTCAGACCCTTCCAGGCGCCTAACCGCAAGCCGGACGACTTGTTGCGGTTAATCTTGGCCCCTGTCACCTGTTCGTACCGTTCAAGCGCCTTCTGTACCACCTCGATGTCCCTGCGGGAGGACACGAAAGTAGTGACGTCATCGGCGTACGCGGAAACCCTGGCTCGAGCACCACCAGGGACAGCGATTCCACGTAGGGCCGGACTGCACGCCCTGTCCCTTAGCCGGCGAAGGAGGGGCTCCAACGCCAAAGCATAAAGTAGGGGCGACAGTGGACAACCCTGTCGGACCGACCTAGACAGCGCCAGAACGCCTGACAACTTTCCGTTCACCTGTACCACAGCCGTCGGGGATTGATACAGGAGGCTAATCCAGCGGCGGAAGTTGGTTTCGAATCCAGCTGCCTGCAGGACAGCCGCCAGATACCGATGGTCAACCCTATCAAATGCCTTGGACTGATCTAAATGGATCAGCGCGGCTTCGTCGTCGTCTTTTATCCCCTCTATGATCGTGCGTATCAGATGCAGGTTGCTCTGAATTGTTCGGCCCTTCACAGCACAAGTCTGCTCAGGTCCCAACAGAGACTCGGCAACTAATTGCAAACGATTTTGCAAGATCTTGGCCAAAATCTTTAACTCTGTGTTTAGCAGAGTTATGGGCCGGTAACCCTCTAGCTCCCTCCCCACACCCTTGCCTTTTCTCAACAGCGTGATCACACCCCTGGTGAACCGTTTGGGGATGGACCCCTGCCGGAACCAGTTGTTGAACACGACAGTCAAAATCGGGACAAAGATGTGCGACAGCCTCAAGTACAATTCATAGGGCAAACCATCGAGACCCGGCGATTTGCCACTGCCGACCTTCTTCAGCGCCGCGTAGACTTCGCCCTCCGTAATCTCTCCCTCGCAGCTAGCTGCATCAGCCGGCAAAAGCCGGGGGAAGTCAGCCAAATAGCTGCGAAACTCCTCATCACGGAGACCGGGCTCCTTGGTAAACAGGATCTCGAAATGCCGCCGAAACGCCTCGCACATGTCGTCAGTCGACCGAAGAGTGTGTCCCTCCGGGTTGCGAACCTCTCGAATGTACCGGTCGCCTCCGCGGCGAATTTCTTCCTTGCGCAGTTCTGCGCCCATGTTCACAGCTTCGGAAGACATCTTGCTTAACTTATGTCTAACTACCTGGCCCATGTAACGATCGCTATTCGACCGGTCCACGGCCTCCTTAGCTATGGCTATCTCTAGGGGATCCCCACCAGCCACCGCCCGGGAGTAATTAGATCTAAGTGTCTTCACCTTGTCAGCCTTATCTAGTTTGAGCCGAATGCTGAACTGAGTGGTGAAAGACCTAATACTATCCTTAAGGTTATCCCACCACTTATTCCCGATGACTCCCCCAGTTAACGCCCGCTGCACTAAGTTAATTAGCTGGCGCCGGAAGTCCCGCCTGTCCAGTAAGGACACGTTGAACTTCCAGTAACCAGCCATTCTAACCCTATTTTCTAAATTTACCCGGGCACAAACGAGTTTGTGGTCCGAGTAACCTAGCCAGTGGAACGTGGGACAATCTAAGAAATCTAGCTCGGCTTCACGAACTAACATTCTATCAAGGTAGCTAGCCACCTTGGTAGAAGGCCAACTATTAGCCCACGTCCACATTCTCCCGCCCTTGTGATCGGCCCGGTATCTATCGACAAGACCGAAGTCCTCGATAAGATCGACCAAGCTACGATCACGTTCCTTCCCTCTAGCTCCCCGCCCTCTATCCAACTTGGGGTTCAGGATGGCATTCCAGTCCCCCACTAAAACGAGTCGCTTGGAATCCACCAGGAAGGGCCCCAACCGCCGAAAAAACGAGACGCGCTCCTCCTGGTCGTTGGGCGCATAAACCGCAACCAGACGAAACGCATTGCTTTTCACTGCAATATCGGCCACGATCAGCCGGCCCTCGGCACCGACATGGACAAGGTCCACCTTCGCGTCCAGGGTACGCTTGACCAGCAAAGACACTCCTCTGGCCAGCCGGTTCCCATATGCTGAATAGACGACAAAGTCGTTAGACAGCACACAGGCATCGACCTTGCAAACAAAGTGAGTCTCTTGGATCGCGGCGACATCCACGCCGAAGGACAAGAGGTCCCGAAGCAGGCGGGCAGCCTTACTCCGATCCCTAAGGCCCTTCACGTTCATACTGGCTAACTTAATTGACATCGTTTAGACCTGAAAAGAGAAAGCAGAAAATTACTTCTGGTCACATACGGAGCGAAAATCTATGGGAGTAGGGACCCCGACGGATTGTCCAAGGTTTCCTGTACCAATATCGGACGTAATTCGTCCGTCTTGGACAATGCCGCCGACGTCCGTAGGGAAGGTTAGCTTTACAGCCCTATATAAGGATGGGTGGAGGATGACGGGGACCCTCCCGGCACAGAAATGTGAAAGCCGCTGAAGATATTTTGTGCCCGTTTGGGCCATTTTTATGTTTGGAAAGGCCTCGACGGCCCCCTGCACAAATTCCCAGGCTTTTGTTCTGCTACCCCCGGTATTTCTGATTAAAGTCAGTACCCCGGGGGCGCCTGGGAAATTGGCAGGGTCCTCGATGGACCTTCCATCAATATTTTTAAATTTGAATAGAGGCCTTAGGAGGGCCTTCTTCTGAGAAGAAAGGTCCCTCTCTAAGGCCTGTCTGTCTATTTTGCAAACATCTACGTTTGCAAAAATGTTCTTTTTGTTTTTTTCCCGTTTCGGGGAGGGTTTTTCAGGATTCGGGGATGGAATCGGGGAGGGAATATCATCTATAGGGGAGGAAGTTTCTGATTGGGTGGAGGGTGTGGGAGGTGTGGGGGAAGGAGAGATTTTTCTTATCGGGGAGGTGGACTTACTCCTCCCCTCAAGAGACACAGTTCTGGTGGGTGATGTAGGGGCGGATTGGGTTCTGGTAATTTCCTTTACCCTCTCCGCTCTGCCTCGTTCCTGCACTTCCTTCTTTCCCTTTTTTTGGGCCACCTCCTCATCCTCCTCCCGTCCTCTCTTCAACGATAAGGAACGGGGGGGAGGCATTTCCACCTCCATTACTTCCTGTTGTTGCTGCTGCTGCTCTCTCCGTTGACTTTGTTGTTGTTGCTTTTGCTGTTGTTGATGTTGTTGCTGCTTTGCCTCCCCTCGAGGCTTCTTTTTTCTCGGGAGACGGGGTCTTGTCATGTTGCGGAGGAGGGGAAGCAACCTTCTTCCCCCTCCTAACCACCTCCGTCCATTCCCCGCTTTTCGGATCGGGTTTTTTATCCGGGGAACCTGTTGTTTTTGGCACCGACGGTGTTGCCGGTGTCACCTGGTTTTCCTCCGGTTTCCTTCCCGGACACATTTTGAATGTGTGTCCGGCCAGACCACACGCCCAGCAGTGCGGCTTCCTTCCCTCCACCACCACGAACAACTTTCTTCCTCTACAGAGCAAAATGTCTGGTACCTTCAAAAAATTTTCGCGGTCAACACCCACGCTAACACATATATCTTCCGTGGCCACACCGGCCTTGCTCGTTATCCTTGCGACCTCTTCAACCGCTCCGAATCGAGCGAAAAACGCTCCAATATGGTCACAATCAATGTCCACCGGCACTCCATGAACAATTATCTTTGTCTTTCGGGTACCCAGATACTCTGTCTGCATCTGGATACCCCCGGCCTCCAAGGCATTACCGGCCAAATTCTTTGCTTCCGTCTCCGTGCTCAATAGGACATCCCACATAGCACGGGACCTTCTTGCCAGTACGCAGGGTACAATATTTAGGGCCTTCAAAGCCTCTTCCATGTTCTCCCTGCTGACACTGATGAATTTTCGTGTTTTGACATCAGATGTCAGCAGGGAGATCGTCCTTGGTGCGATGACATTCACCACTTCCGGGACCACTATTAACTCATTTTCGGTGATGAATTCTTTATATTTCTCCTGCATTTGCAGGTAATATTTGTGGTCTTTTTTTACTGGTGCCTTTACCCATACTGTTGGTGAGGGAGTCACCGTGGGCACAGCGTCAGAAGTTGAGGGCTGGGGAGACAAAGCCATAGCTTGACTTGCCCCCCCTCACAAAAACAAAAATCCACAAAAAGTTCAACACGAGCGACGAAGACAGAACAAAGACAGCAAAAAACAGGTACTCACAATTAACTTCGGGCAACACGTAAATCCAACTTGCAATAGAAAAATACAAAATGCGAGGCGCGCTCTGTTTCGAACAACGGCTCGTCAGGGCTGTATTTATTTTTGTAAAAATTTACAAAAAATTATGGCACAAGGCCTAAAAGGGGAGGGGGAGAGGTTGGTTCTCGCTTAACTATCCTATACCTAGCTAAACACTATCACGACCCATCCACTCATTACAATTTGCACAGTCACCAAAAGAACCCATCCATCTACTCCCAATCCTTCGTACACCACAATGCCAGAAACTTACAAGGGACACCTAAAAAGTGGGGAAATTAACCCATGACAATAAAAATGTATTTATATACAATATAATATATACAATATAATGTAAAATATTTCATGAAAAATGAAATGATGGGAGGGGGATGAACCCAAAAATAAACTAAAATACAACAAATTTTTTTTAAATAAAATAATAATCAATGTTAGTAAGAACCGTCCATCCCAGAAAACAGAGTGGCCGCTGTATTCCGCCAAACGGCGAAATCAAGAAGCACACTCGCTAAGGGAGTGGAGAGGGGGTAAAAAATTAGCGGAAAGGGACAATAAAAGGCTGAACCAGCCGAGATAAACGGAGACCAAAACAAACTGGGGAGATTGGGAATCTCGACATGGATCATAACAAAAGAGAAAGCCGGGTACAGGCTAGGAACACATTCATTCACTTTAACTAGGTACACAAGAGAGAACTAGCTTAACCAGGGGAGGGTTCCACAGGAATCCACCCCGATGTAACCAGCAGATCTAAAAGAGAAAATCAAGATTAGCCCCGTTCAAGCGAACCAGGCTCGCCACATTTACCCACCTTTTGCTAAAGTCTGTCGAAGTCAAACGTTTCCAATCAGTTCTAATCTTTATTTTGAGCTGATGCTCAAAATAACAGATCAGATCCTGATGTGAAAGACGCTGACCTCGCAAGACTTCCTCCATTCGCGTCGTCCAAATCACCATTCGAGCCGTGGCTAGCAGCGACAGAAACACCATACGCTTCATCCCAGAGAACGGGGGCGACACATTATCACAGGCGAATGCACGATCAATGAGCACAAGCTCTCGCGGCTCGATACGAGCAGTCAACTCGCCGACACGGTCCCATAGAGGGCGAACCCGCGAACAATGGTAGAAGGCGTGCGAAGCCGTTTCTTCCAAGCCAAGGTTGCAGCGTTCACAATCTGGCAAATCCGCCAGGCCCCATATGAAGGCCATGTCATTGAGAGGCAAGCGATTCCGAGCTAATCGCCAGGTGAGCGAAAACTCAGAGTTGTTGAGATAATCACTCCCTGGCGCCCAAGACCAGAACGAGCGAAACTCGTCCTCCGACAAGCGCAGCACATCACGTAGTGAATCCTTTGCGACGCCCTCCACTAACCCACGATAGAAGACTTTCCTAGGCCGTGAAAGGTCACTGGACCGTGGAATGGCCCGCAGGGCCGCCAGACATTCGAGGAGAAAACTCGATCGCTCTCGAGGCTTACGGCACCGCCTCAAGATGGGGGGAGTGATAGTAAGTCTAGGGAACATGTCCCTCACTATCCCCCTAAGCAATGAGTCTTCGGAAATCGCTCGCCTGAGAAAAACCAACCTTGACGCAACCTTATGGCCCATCAGGTATGGCATTCCCAGGCCCCCATGACACGGACGTTGGTAACAGACACGTTTGTCGACATAGTGTTTGCGTCCTCTCCATAAAATGGAGAATAGCAAACGCTCGATCGCCTTCTTATGCCGTTTACAAAGTGGAAGTACTGACAACTGGTAAAGGATGATGGGAAAGACGTATGTAGCACACGCCTCAGCCATACCCTTTAAGGACAACCTCCTTCGGCGCCAAATCTTGGCCGACGCGCCTACCTTTGCCAGTACTTCAGACCAATTTTTCTCCAACTGTAGGTCGGGCCCGAACCACACTCCAAGAATGCAGACCGGGCCGTCCGTCCAGTCGAAGGGCCCCGGGAGGGTCAGACCCTTCCAGGCGCCTAACCGCAAGCCGGACGACTTGTTGCGGTTAATCTTGGCCCCTGTCACCTGTTCGTACCGTTCAAGCGCCTTCTGTACCACCTCGATGTCCCTGCGGGAGGACACGAAAGTAGTGACGTCATCGGCGTACGCGGAAACCCTGGCTCGAGCACCACCAGGGACAGCGATTCCACGTAGGGCCGGACTGCACGCCCTGTCCCTTAGCCGGCGAAGGAGGGGCTCCAACGCCAAAGCATAAAGTAGGGGCGACAGTGGACAACCCTGTCGGACCGACCTAGACAGCGCCAGAACGCCCGACAACTTTCCGTTCACCTGTACCACAGCCGTCGGGGATTGATACAGGAGGCTAATCCAGCGGCGGAAGTTGGTTTCGAATCCAGCTGCCTGCAGGACAGCCGCCAGATACCGATGGTCAACCCTATCAAATGCCTTGGACTGATCTAAATGGATCAGCGCGGCTTCGTCGTCGTCTTTTATCCCCTCTATGATCGTGCGTATCAGATGCAGGTTGCTCTGAATTGTTCGGCCCTTCACAGCACAAGTCTGCTCAGGTCCCAACAGAGACTCGGCAACTAATTGCAAACGATTTTGCAAGATCTTGGCCAAAATCTTTAACTCTGTGTTTAGCAGAGTTATGGGCCGGTAACCCTCTAGCTCCCTCCCCACACCCTTGCCTTTTCTCAACAGCGTGATCACACCCCTGGTGAACCGTTTGGGGATGGACCCCTGCCGGAACCAGTTGTTGAACACGACAGTCAAAATCGGGACAAAGATGTGCGACAGCCTCAAGTACAATTCATAGGGCAAACCATCGAGACCCGGCGATTTGCCACTGCCGACCTTCTTCAGCGCCGCGTAGACTTCGCCCTCCGTAATCTCTCCCTCGCAGCTAGCTGCATCAGCCGGCAAAAGCCGGGGGAAGTCAGCCAAATAGCTGCGAAACTCCTCATCACGGAGACCGGGCTCCTTGGTAAACAGGATCTCGAAATGCCGCCGAAACGCCTCGCACATGTCGTCAGTCGACCGAAGAGTGTGTCCCTCCGGGTTGCGAACCTCTCGAATGTACCGGTCGCCTCCGCGGCGAATTTCTTCCTTGCGCAGTTCTGCGCCCATGTTCACAGCTTCGGAAGACATCTTGCTTAACTTATGTCTAACTACCTGGCCCATGTAACGATCGCTATTCGACCGGTCCACGGCCTCCTTAGCTATGGCTATCTCTAGGGGATCCCCACCAGCCACCGCCCGGGAGTAATTAGATCTAAGTGTCTTCACCTTGTCAGCCTTATCTAGTTTGAGCCGAATGCTGAACTGAGTGGTGAAAGACCTAATACTATCCTTAAGGTTATCCCACCACTTATTCCCGATGACTCCCCCAGTTAACGCCCGCTGCACTAAGTTAATTAGCTGGCGCCGGAAGTCCCGCCTGTCCAGTAAGGACACGTTGAACTTCCAGTAACCAGCCATTCTAACCCTATTTTCTAAATTTACCCGGGCACAAACGAGTTTGTGGTCCGAGTAACCTAGCCAGTGGAACGTGGGACAATCTAAGAAATCTAGCTCGGCTTCACGAACTAACATTCTATCAAGGTAGCTAGCCACCTTGGTAGAAGGCCAACTATTAGCCCACGTCCACATTCTCCCGCCCTTGTGATCGGCCCGGTATCTATCGACAAGACCGAAGTCCTCGATAAGATCGACCAAGCTACGATCACGTTCCTTCCCTCTAGCTCCCCGCCCTCTATCCAACTTGGGGTTCAGGATGGCATTCCAGTCCCCCACTAAAACGAGTCGCTTGGAATCCACCAGGAAGGGCCCCAACCGCCGAAAAAACGAGACGCGCTCCTCCTGGTCGTTGGGCGCATAAACCGCAACCAGACGAAACGCATTGCTTTTCACTGCAATATCGGCCACGATCAGCCGGCCCTCGGCACCGACATGGACAAGGTCCACCTTCGCGTCCAGGGTACGCTTGACCAGCAAAGACACTCCTCTGGCCAGCCGGTTCCCATATGCTGAATAGACGACAAAGTCGTTAGACAGCACACAGGCATCGACCTTGCAAACAAAGTGAGTCTCTTGGATCGCGGCGACATCCACGCCGAAGGACAAGAGGTCCCGGAAGCAGGCGGGCAGCCTTACTCCGATCCCTAAGGCCCTTCACGTTCATACTGGCTAACTTAATTGACATCGTTTAGACCTGAAAAGAGAAAGCAGAAAATTACTTCTGGTCACATACGGAGCGAAAATCTAATGGGAGTAGGGACCCCGACGGATTGTCCAAGGTTTCCTGTACCAATATCGGACGTAATTCGTCCGTCCTTGGACAATGCCGCCGACGTCCGTAGGGAAGGTTAGCTTTACAGCCCTATATAAAGGATGGGTGGAGGATGACGGGGACCCTCCCGGCACAGAAATGTGAAAGCCGCTGAAGATATTTTGTGCCCGTTTGGGCCATTTTTATGTTTGGAAAGGCCTCGACGGCCCCCTGCACAAATTCCCAGGCTTTTGTTCTGCTACCCCCGGTATTTCTGATTAAAGTCAGTACCCCGGGGGCGCCTGGGAAATTGGCAGGGTCCTCGATGGACCTTCCATCAATATTTTTAAATTTGAATAGAGGCCTTAGGAGGGCCTTCTTCTGAGAAGAAAGGTCCCTCTCTAAGGCCTGTCTGTCTATTTTGCAAACATCTACGTTTGCAAAAATGTTCTTTTTGTTTTTTTCCCGTTTCGGGGAGGGTTTTTCAGGATTCGGGGATGGAATCGGGGAGGGAATATCATCTATAGGGGAGGAAGTTTCTGATTGGGTGGAGGGTGTGGGAGGTGTGGGGGAAGGAGAGATTTTTCTTATCGGGGAGGTGGACTTACTCCTCCCCTCAAGAGACACAGTTCTGGTGGGTGATGTAGGGGCGGATTGGGTTCTGGTAATTTCCTTTACCCTCTCCGCTCTGCCTCGTTCCTGCACTTCCTTCTTTCCCTTTTTTTGGGCCACCTCCTCATCCTCCTCCCGTCCTCTCTTCAACGATAAGGAACGGGGGGGAGGCATTTCCACCTCCATTACTTCCTGTTGTTGCTGCTGCTGCTCTCTCCGTTGACTTTGTTGTTGTTGCTTTTGCTGTTGTTGATGTTGTTGCTGCTTTGCCTCCCCTCGAGGCTTCTTTTTCTCGGGAGACGGGGTCTTGTCATGTTGCGGAGGAGGGGAAGCAACCTTCTTCCCCCTCCTAACCACCTCCGTCCATTCCCCGCTTTTCGGATCGGGTTTTTTATCCGGGGAACCTGTTGTTTTTGGCACCGACGGTGTTGCCGGTGTCACCTGGTTTTCCTCCGGTTTCCTTCCCGGACACATTTTGAATGTGTGTCCGGCCAGACCACACGCCCAGCAGTGCGGCTTCCTTCCCTCCACCACCACGAACAACTTTCTTCCTCTACAGAGCAAAATGTCTGGTACCTTCAAAAAATTTTCGCGGTCAACACCCACGCTAACACATATATCCTTCCGTGGCCACACCGGCCTTGCTCGTTATCCTTGCGACCTCTTCAACCGCTCCGAATCGAGCGAAAAACGCTCCAATATGGTCACAATCAATGTCCACCGGCACTCCATGAACAATTATCTTTGTCTTTCGGGTACCCAGATACTCTGTCTGCATCTGGATACCCCCGGCCTCCAAGGCATTACCGGCCAAATTCTTTGCTTCCGTCTCCGTGCTCAATAGGACATCCCACATAGCACGGGACCTTCTTGCCAGTACGCAGGGTACAATATTTAGGGCCTTCAAAGCCTCTTCCATGTTCTCCCTGCTGACACTGATGAATTTTCGTGTTTTGACATCAGATGTCAGCAGGGAGATCGTCCTTGGTGCGATGACATTCACCACTTCCGGGACCACTATTAACTCATTTTCGGTGATGAATTCTTTATATTTCTCCTGCATTTGCAGGTAATATTTGTGGTCTTTTTTTACTGGTGCCTTTACCCATACTGTTGGTGAGGGAGTCACCGTGGGCACAGCGTCAGAAGTTGAGGGCTGGGGAGACAAAGCCATAGCTTGACTTGCCCCCCCTCACAAAAACAAAAATCCACAAAAAGTTCAACACGAGCGACGAAGACAAAGAACAAAGACAGCAAAAAACAGGTACTCACAATTAACTTCGGGCAACACGTAAATCCAACTTGCAATAGAAAAATACAAAATGCGAGGCGCGCTCTGTTTCGAACAACGGCTCGTCAGGGCTGAATTTATTTTGTATAAAATACAAAATTATGGCACAAGGCCTAAAAGGGGAGGGGGAGAGGTTGGTTCTCACTTAACTATCCTATACCTAGCTAAACACTATCACGACCCATTCACTCGTTACAATTTGCACAGTCACCAAAAGAACCCATCCATCTACTCCCAATCCTTCTTACACCACAATGCCAGAAACTTACAAGGGACACCTAAAAAGTGGGGAAATTAACCCATGACAATAAAAATGTATTTATGTACAATATAATATATACAATATAATGTAAAATATTTCATGAAAAATGAAATGATGGGAGGGGGATGAACCCAAAAATAAACTAAAAATACAACAAAATTTTTTTCTTAACGAAAATAATAATCAATGTTAGTAAGAACCGTCCATCCCAGAAAACAGAGTGGCCGCTGTATTCCGCCAACCGGCGAAATCAAGAAGCACACTCGCTAAGGGAGTGGAGAGGGGGGTAAAAAATTAGCGGAATGGGACAATAAAAGGCTGAACCAGCCGAGATAAACGGAGACCAAAACAAACTGGGGAGGTTGGGAATCTCGACATGGATCATAACAAAAGAGAAAGCCGGGTACAGGCTAGGAACACATTCATTCACTTTAACTAGGTACACAAGAGAGAACCTAGCTTAACCAGGGGAGGGTTCCAGAGGAATCCACCCCGATGTAACCAGCAGATCTAAAAGAGAAAATCAAGATTAGCCCCGTTCAAGCGAACCAGGCTCGCCACATTTACCCACCTTTTGCTAAAGTCTGTCGAAGTCAAACGTTTCCAATCAGTTCTAATCTTTATTTTGAGCTGATGCTCAAAATAACAGATCAGATCCTGATGTGAAAGGCGCCGACCTCGCAAGACTTCCTCCATTCGCGTCGTCCAAATCACCATTCGAGCCGTGGCTAGCAGCGACAGAAACACCATACGCTTCATCCCAGAGAACGGGGGCGACACATTATCACAGGCGAATGCACGATCAATGAGCACAAGCTCTCGCGGCTCGATACGAGCAGTCAACTCGCCGACCCGGTCCCATAGAGGGCGAACCCGCGAACAATGGTAGAAGGCGTGCGAAGCCGTTTCTTCCAAGCCAAGGTTGCAGCGTTCACAATCTGGCAAATCCGCCAGGCCCCATATGAAGGCCATGTCATTGAGAGGCAAGCGATTCCGAGCTAATCGCCAGGTGAGCGAAAACTCAGAGTTGTTGAGATAATCACTCCCTGGCGCCCAAGACCAGAACGAGCGAAACTCGTCCTCCGACAAGCGCAGCACATCACGTAGTGAATCCTTTGCGACGCCCTCCACTAACCCACGATAGAAGACTCTCCTAGGCCGTGAAAGGTCACTGGACCGTGGAATGGCCCGCAGGGCCGCCAGACATTCGAGGAGAAAACTCGATCGCTCTCGAGGCTTACGGCACCGCCTCAAGATGGGGGGAGTGATAGTAAGTCTAGGGAACATGTCCCTCACTATCCCCCTAAGCAATGAGTCTTCGGAAATCGCTCGCCTGAGAAAAACCAACCTTGACGCAACCTTATGGCCCATCAGGTATGGCATTCCCAGGCCCCCATGACACGGACGTTGGTAACAGACACGTTTGTCGACATAGTGTTTGCGTCCTCTCCATAAAATGGAGAATAGCAAACGCTCGATCGCCTTCTTATGCCGTTTACAAAGTGGAAGTACTGACAACTGGTAAAGGATAATGGGAAAGACGTATGTAGCACACGCCTCAGCCATACCCTTTAAGGACAAATTCCTTCGGCGCCAAATCTTGGCCGACGCGCCTACCTTTGCCAGTACTTCAGACCAATTTTTCTCCAACTGTAGGTCGGGCCCGAACCACACTCCAAGAATGCAGACCGGGCCGTCCGTCCAGTCGAAGGGCCCCGGGAGGGTCAGACCCTTCCAGGCGCCTAACCGCAAGCCGGACGACTTGTTGCGGTTAATCTTGGCCCCTGTCACCTGTTCGTACCGTTCAAGCGCCTTCTGTACCACCTCGATGTCCCTGCGGGAGGACACGAAAGTAGTGACGTCATCGGCGTACGCGGAAACCCTGGCTCGAGCACCACCAGGGACAGCGATTCCACGTAGGGCCGGACTGCACGCCCTGTCCCTTAGCCGGCGAAGGAGGGGCTCCAACGCCAAAGCATAAAGTAGGGGCGACAGTGGACAACCCTGTCGGACCGACCTAGACAGCGCCAGAACGCCCGACAACTTTCCGTTCACCTGTACCACAGCCGTCGGGGATTGATACAGGAGGCTAATCCAGCGGCGGAAGTTGGTTTCGAATCCAGCTGCCTGCAGGACAGCCGCCAGATACCGATGGTCAACCCTATCAAATGCCTTGGACTGATCTAAATGGATCAGCGCGGCTTCGTCGTCGTCTTTTATCCCCTCTATGATCGTGCGTATCAGATGCAGGTTGCTCTGAATTGTTCGGCCCTTCACAGCACAAGTCTGCTCAGGTCCCAACAGAGACTCGGCAACTAATTGCAAACGATTTTGCAAGATCTTGGCCAAAATCTTTAACTCTGTGTTTAGCAGAGTTATGGGCCGGTAACCCTCTAGCTCCCTCCCCACACCCTTGCCTTTTCTCAACAGCGTGATCACACCCCTGGTGAACCGTTTGGGGATGGACCCCTGCCGGAACCAGTTGTTGAACACGACAGTCAAAATCGGGACAAAGATGTGCGACAGCCTCAAGTACAATTCATAGGGCAAACCATCGAGACCCGGCGATTTGCCACTGCCGACCTTCTTCAGCGCCGCGTAGACTTCGCCCTCCGTAATCTCTCCCTCGCAGCTAGCTGCATCAGCCGGCAAAAGCCGGGGGAAGTCAGCCAAATAGCTGCGAAACTCCTCATCACGGAGACCGGGCTCCTTGGTAAACAGGATCTCGAAATGCCGCCGAAACGCCTCGCACATGTCGTCAGTCGACCGAAGAGTGTGTCCCTCCGGGTTGCGAACCTCTCGAATGTACCGGTCGCCTCCGCGGCGAATTTCTTCCTTGCGCAGTTCTGCGCCCATGTTCACAGCTTCGGAAGACATCTTGCTTAACTTATGTCTAACTACCTGGCCCATGTAACGATCGCTATTCGACCGGTCCACGGCCTCCTTAGCTATGGCTATCTCTAGGGGATCCCCACCAGCCACCGCCCGGGAGTAATTAGATCTAAGTGTCTTCACCTTGTCAGCCTTATCTAGTTTGAGCCGAATGCTGAACTGAGTGGTGAAAGACCTAATACTATCCTTAAGGTTATCCCACCACTTATTCCCGATGACTCCCCCAGTTAACGCCCGCTGCACTAAGTTAATTAGCTGGCGCCGGAAGTCCCGCCTGTCCAGTAAGGACACGTTGAACTTCCAGTAACCAGCCATTCTAACCCTATTTTCTAAATTTACCCGGGCACAAACGAGTTTGTGGTCCGAGTAACCTAGCCAGTGGAACGTGGGACAATCTAAGAAATCTAGCTCGGCTTCACGAACTAACATTCTATCAAGGTAGCTAGCCACCTTGGTAGAAGGCCAACTATTAGCCCACGTCCACATTCTCCCGCCCTTGTGATCGGCCCGGTATCTATCGACAAGACCGAAGTCCTCGATAAGATCGACCAAGCTACGATCACGTTCCTTCCCTCTAGCTCCCCGCCCTCTATCCAACTTGGGGTTCAGGATGGCATTCCAGTCCCCCACTAAAACGAGTCGCTTGGAATCCACCAGGAAGGGCCCCAACCGCCGAAAAAACGAGACGCGCTCCTCCTGGTCGTTGGGCGCATAAACCGCAACCAGACGAAACGCATTGCTTTTCACTGCAATATCGGCCACGATCAGCCGGCCCTCGGCACCGACATGGACAAGGTCCACCTTCGCGTCCAGGGTACGCTTGACCAGCAAAGACACTCCTCTGGCCAGCCGGTTCCCATATGCTGAATAGACGACAAAGTCGTTAGACAGCACACAGGCATCGACCTTGCAAACAAAGTGAGTCTCTTGGATCGCGGCGACATCCACGCCGAAGGACAAGAGGTCCCGAAGCAGGCGGGCAGCCTTACTCCGATCCCTAAGGCCCTTCACGTTCATACTGGCTAACTTAATTGACATCGTTTAGACCTGAAAAGAGAAAGCAGAAAATTACTTCTGGTCACATACGGAGCGAAAATCTATGGGAGTAGGGACCCCGACGGATTGTCCAAGGTTTCCTGTACCAATATCGGACGTAATTCGTCCGTCCTTGGACAATGCCGCCGACGTCCGTAGGGAAGGTTAGCTTTACAGCCCTATATAAAGGATGGGTGGAGGATGACGGGGACCCTCCCGGCACAGAAATGTGAAAGCCGCTGAAGATATTTTGTGCCCGTTTGGGCCATTTTTATGTTTGGAAAGGCCTCGACGGCCCCCTGCACAAATTCCCAGGCTTTTGTTCTGCTACCCCCGGTATTTCTGATTAAAGTCAGTACCCCGGGGGCGCCTGGGAAATTGGCAGGGTCCTCGATGGACCTTTCCATCAATATTTTTAAATTTGAATAGAGGCCTTAGGAGGGCCTTCTTCTGAGAAGAAAGGTCCCTCTCTAAGGCCTGTCTGTCTATTTTGCAAACATCTACGTTTGCAAAAATGTTCTTTTTGTTTTTTTCCCGTTTCGGGGAGGGTTTTTCAGGATTCGGGGATGGAATCGGGGAGGGAATATCATCTATAGGGGAGGAAGTTTCTGTGGAGGAGGTGTGGGAGGTGTGGGGGAAGGAGAAGTTATTTTTCTTATCGGGGAGGTGGACTTACTCCTCCCCTCAAGAGACACAGTTCTGGTGGGTGATGTAGGGGCGGATTGGGTTCTGGTAATTTCCTTTACCCTCTCCGCTCTGCCTCGTTCCTGCACTTCCTTCTTTCCCTTTTTTTGGGCCACCTCCTCATCCTCCTCCCGTCCTCTCTTCAACGATAAGGAACGGGGGGGAGGCATTTCCACCTCCATTACTTCCTGTTGTTGCTGCTGCTGCTCTCTCCGTTGACTTTGTTGTTGTTGCTTTTGCTGTTGTTGATGTTGTTGCTGCTTTGCCTCCCCTCGAGGCTTCTTTTTCTCGGGAGACGGGGTCTTGTCATGTTGCGGAGGAGGGGAAGCAACCTTCTTCCCCCTCCTAACCACCTCCGTCCATTCCCCGCTTTTCGGATCGGGTTTTTTATCCGGGGAACCTGTTGTTTTTGGCACCGACGGTGTTGCCGGTGTCACCTGGTTTTCCTCCGGTTTCCTTCCCGGACACATTTTGAATGTGTGTCCGGCCAGACCACACGCCCAGCAGTGCGGCCTTCCTTCCCTCCACCACCACGAACAACTTTCTTCCTCTACAGAGCAAAATGTCTGGTACCTTCAAAAAATTTTCGCGGTCAACACCCACGCTAACACATATATCTTCCGTGGCCACACCGGCCTTGCTCGTTATCCTT
>JBBBDQ010000971.1:385000-730000 GCA_037127315.1 Ascarosepion bandense
ACCGCTGCCGTAGCCTGGTATTGAACTCACAACTCTTCGGGTCAAGTTATTGGAACTAACAATATCTTTATCTACTTGGCCATGTGTCCCACATGAATATAATTGTCATACAAATGGCAACAAAGATGAGGACAATATTTCAAATAATGAAAATAGCATTGAAGATCAATATCAAACATGATATTGTTTTCTTTATTCTTGTCCTCTATTGTTTTTGCTTGTTAATGTTTTTCTTTTACTTATATTCTTTCATTTTTTGCCTTGCTTTCGTTCAATTATTCTTACTGAGACCATTTAGAATTTTCTATGATTTAAGTTTGGTTATCAGTGCTGCCATTTAAGAGTTTGTATAGATAACATTCCAGGGCTGACTTCAAATATATTTCGAATTTTCTTCATTATATGGTCTTTGTCACTTATTTTGAGGATAGTGAAACTGGCATATATGAAATTTGCCAAGCTGTTTGAAGAGAAAAACACAACACACACAAAAAAAAAACAAAAAAAAACAAAGTAACACAGCTTCAAGGTATTTTTTAAATTATTTTATTCCAGCATGAACATCAGTTTGACAGTCCTCCTTGAACATAGGAGCCAGTTTTTGTTTTCTTTTTACGAACAATAACAATAAAAAGAAAAGAAAAAGCCACATGCCTTGAAAATTAAAAAAAAGTATATAAAGAAAAGCCTTGAAACTAAAAAGCAATTGAGTTGTCAAAAAATAATTTAAAATCATGAAGCTTAACAAAACTGAAGTGATTTTAAATTTTGGGTTTTTCTGGAAGGATGATTAGTTATATATAAAATTCTGAAAGCCACCCTCACCTCTTAGAAAATAGGGAGAAACAACGTATCACAAATCATTTGCTGCTGCTAGATTTGTAATTAACTAATAAAAAAAGGAAAAATTTTAAAATCAAAATTTAAAAAAAAACAAAAACCCTTCACCATAATATAATAAATTTTTATCCATATCTTCCATTTGTAGGGGATTCTTGTTTCTTCCCCCTTTTTTTATAAGAACAAGCTAATATGTCCAAAGTAGGACTGGAATGGACTAAGTTATGAAAGCAGTACATGAAAGCATACAAAAAAAAAAGCCAACAAAAACACCAATATGGTGTCTTTCATTAAAAAATAGACCAGAAGTTTGATTTATGTCCAATGTCTTCAAGTCTCCATTCAAAATGTGGCCAAGCCGGAGGGAACATTTCATATATATATATATGTATATGTATATATATATATATGCACACACAAACACATAATTTTTTTCTTTTTGACATACCATTTCTTTTTTTCTTTACAAATCAAAAGAAAAACTTATCACCCACTCATTTTCACTAAATGGGGGTGATAACAATCTGACGAAGGAGACATCATGGGGGAGTGTACAGTCACTCTTGTTTTCTTAAAGCCCGAAGCAATAGCACTAACTTAGTTAAAGCATGCTTCTAAAATCTGACATATGTCAAAATGTACATATCCACGATAAGTCATTGTTAACCCAAAAAGACTAATAAACCCAGTGAGGAACAAACTCATGAGCCATTGTTAAAATAACAGATGGCTTGTCATGGCTCTAAATAGGCGCAGGAGTTGAAACTATTCATCAATATAATTGTATATCTATTTTGTGTTTCTTCAATTATGTCAGTTAATACCTGTCAAACGTCAATGATGTTCTTTTATATTAAAGAAATAAGGTAAAATTATCTATATAATACTTCATTTGGATCATTTTTCATCTTTCTTTTGTAGAGGAGTTTTAAGTTTTGCATATATATTAAAATAGTTAAGATAATGTTTTTTCTTTCAGTTTCTATTATTCAACCACTCAAGCTTTCTACTGGGACCATCTACCCATGTTCGACTGTCCTGTAAAACAAATATTCCCAACTTATTATTTAAAGGGTAAGATTCCAGCGAGTGCACCACCTACAGCGAGTAATAAAAACATCCTAAATTAAAGAAAAATCAGTCAGTCAGTTAAGTGCCATACATGAAACACGCTTGGGAAATCATGTCTCAAAAGAGACATGACTGACTGGGCAGAACATTATCCCACATTATCCCATTGCTTTCTGCGGTAGACTGGTTGCCTGCCAAGGCTAAAGAACCCAATCTGTCCTGTTATTTAACCCATAACTGGAGGGAAGAGATGGATTAATACCTTTCCCAAGGGTATTTGCGCTTAAGTGAATGCAATGAATTCAACTGGAATTTGAACTCAGCTCCCCGATTTCTCGTTCAAAGCCGATATCCACTGCACCACAACGCACAACACATAAATATTAAATGATGAATTATTTCTTGGCATAATGATAGCTTCTAAAACAGGTAAATATTTAATTTCTATCAAACTAAACAAAGCCGAAGAAATTCAAATCAAATGTATCTAACAAGATATTTAAGCAAATTTCATGTCTTCAATATAATGTCAGCTGAAATTATGAATAATTAAACATGAAGCTTCCTGGACATGTAAACATTTAACATTGGTGGACTCAGTATTTTAAACTCTAACAGCTTAAAAGTATTTAATAAGAGACCCTTGAAACTGCAGGGCCCAAAATATTTGGTAAGAAGTTAATCCAGTACTGTTTCTTCAGTAAACAAAGATAAATTCATATAAGTTGGTTCCATTCACTTATATGACAACAGTCTTGGAAAATGTATGAATCCATCTTTTCTTCGCCAACTATGTTAAATAACAAGGCAGACTGGGCTCTCTAGCTATGATTAGCATTGTCAGCTGGACAGCTCTGAATTCAAAATCTTGCTACCTGAAGCCAGACAAAGATGGTTAGATATGGCAGAAGCAGAGATTCTACTTCTGTGAAGTAAAAGCATAAATTTAAACAAATATGGATGATTTAGTTTTTTATTTCTGAGATGAGTAATTGTCAATATTCTTGTATAATTTTGAACTATTGGTAGATACAAATCTTATGATAAACACACCTAAATATATCAACCAAAATTTGAACAAAAGTTCAAATATAATGCCTGCTGGAAGTCATCATCTGTTGTCGCAATTTTTAACTCTGGTGAGCTGTTTATATACAAAGATAGAAAGGGGCGTAAGACAGGGATGGGTCTTTTCACCAGATCTGTTCAATTTGTACAGCAAGAATATTTTCAGGACCCTAGAAGTTATGCCTGCATTCATAATCGGAGGTGACAATTTAAACAACCTAAGGTATGCAGATGGTACAGTGCTGATAGCAGACACAGAAAGGAAACTACAAGAACTCCTACAGAAGGTAACAAGAAAGGACTAGAAATAAACTGCACGAAAACTGAATGCATCGTCATCAGTAAAAAGTGGAAGGCCATGATCGCCTATGTCCTGAAGGGACAAAGCACATAGAAGAAGAAGGTGAGCTGTTCAACCCTTTCAACTATTAGCCTTCTCCCTTGTTTAGGCAAATTTCTAGAGTTCCTAATCAATGCTGGGTAGAGATATCTTCTCACTTTTAACACCATCAAAACTAAACTTCTCTATTAATCATCAGAGAAATCCCTCTTTGCCTTCCATCAGAATGGCTGATGCTAACCCCAGGAAAGTGACTCATGCAACTTCTCAGGCTAATGTTCTCAGCTGAGTTGAAGAGGGGAAAACTATATTGAATCCATTGCTAAGTAAGCTGCTAAGGAAGTCAGTTCTCTGTACTGGGCGAGACAATTTTTCTTTTCAGAATCTATCTTGCATATCTTTTAGTCTACCATTTATCGACACTTAGAATATTACTGCCACATATGGTCCGGTACCCCTGTTATGTTGGTTGTACACATGTTACTGTCATTTAATGCTCATGAATTCAATCCTTGGATCTGGTAGCGAAGCACCAATTCAGCAGCAATGAACGATCCCTGATATCACAGGGACAAAATATCAATTAACAGACATCCCAATCAATGGATGCCTGATGATGACCACAAGGTACTTGGTCGAAATCTTTTGTCTATAATAATGTTTATATCAACCAAGATAAGAACAATAGTTCAAAATAATACAAGATCTAGGGATGATACCATGGGAGAGTAATTATTAAGAATAATGCTGACAAAAACAAGGGATGATAAAAATATAAACAAGTCATTTGCTTTATCAAGGAAGACAACTCTGTTAGATTTTATACAGGATTTTTTTTTTTGCTTTACAAAGTTCATGCTGTATAAAACCATTTCAAGTAGAGGGCTACAGAGTGAGAGGTAAGAGGCAGTTTATAGGGATATGTAGGGAAGATAGCAGTTACCCTTAGATTTAAACAGGTTAAGATTGTAGTGATCGAAAAATAATCCTTCTCCAAGTTGGTCCCACAAAGCAGCAATTTAGGAGAAGTGGAATTTACATCCCACCAATGGAATACAAAGGGAATAAGAATGGTTTGCTGCAATGGGCATGACATGAAGAGTTTTAGCCTTAGGACTGAGGAAACTAATGAATATAGTTTGGTTGAACACTTTCCATGGAAATAGTGACAGAGTAGTGAGAGGCTTGCAATGTTGATTCTTTTTTAAAAGAAACAATAATTGAACTGCAGTATAAATGGAACTTTACTGGAATCTGACCAAATTTCTAAAGAACAAAAAAAAAAAACACCCATTTTATTGTGCAATTCTATAAATCACAAGAAGATAATTAAGCATATTAAGAGAAAAAAAACAAATAATTTCTCTAAAAGAGAGGCATGCATTTCATGGCTTGGAATTGTTAAAGCTTATTTATTCTAAAAATCTTTAGATATTTAATTTTTAGGTGTCAATTCTAGGGATTGAGATTGAAAAAAAAAAGGTTTATAAACCAAAGCTTTAGAATCCCCTGAAAGGTGGAGATATTTAAACAAAGATAAATTTCATTAAAATTATAATCTTGATATGACAATAATGAAACTGACAAGAGCGTGTGTGATTCTGTTGAATCCAATTTGCTAAGAATAATGTCTAAAGTAAGTTTCTATTCAGATTTGATTAATGACTCAATTATGGAAGCAGCTTTTCTTTTTAATATTTTATTAAATTAACTTTTAGCTGAAATAAACTTCTAACTGTTATGGACAAATTTCTGAACTCTTTCTTGCGCTAAACCCTTCAAAGAAAGTCAAAAAGAAAAAATAGGGTATTTTTCTGAAATTTAAAATGCTTCTAGAATTGATGCTGGAAGTGGTAAGGAATTGTTGCTGCCACAGAAAAAAAAACAACTTATCAAAACAATATTTTCTCCATCCTTCCTCTTACCAATCTGGCCCGAATTTGTTGAAAGATAATAAATATTGCTATAGTGCACTAGTTTTATGTTCATTGGGAAAAAGAAATTCTATTTATCACAGGCTGCAAACTACAATAAAATATTGAGCACCAGAGATAAAGAAAGGAAATGACAAAAACTTGTATAAAAAAAAACCTGATACAAGACTAATTTGTATCAGATGGGGCAGCAAAGGGAGATAAACATTTTTACACATCTCATATTTTGTTTCCCAAATCTTAACTTCAAAGCTAACTTTCTATATACATTTGAAGACATCTATGACAAGTCTATCAACAAACCTATTCAAAGGTTGTCATAGATACAAATATTGAGATTTGAGCAATTTTGAAGCATTAACATAAATTTGTCTCAAAGTCACAAAAAATACAACCATTTTAAGGATGATGTAGTATCCTTTTGAAATGACACTCAGAAATGAATGCTAAGCAGTTGTCAATTAAATAGAACACCATCTACATAAGATACAGGAACTCTTAGTTGAATAAATAATATTTTTAATACATCCTAGACCAGGATTCCAACAGAACCAAAACTGATGCAACCAACCAACTGCAAGAAGCATTCCAATTATAATGTTTTCAGTTAATAGAATTATCATAGTGTTGAGTATAGGTTAACCCTGCATTAGTCACATGGAGTGTTTGTTATCCCAAAATCTTTAAAGTAGTTGTAATTCCTAATTGGCAACTAGTTTCTTTTACTCCCTCCCACTATTCTCTTGAGTTGCTAACAATGTGTAGCATGTGGCGTGGTACAGTTGTAGCTAAGTTGTCATGGGCAGCAGACATCCCTGTCTTCTTGAGGGTGCCCTATCATCCTGCCTGACTAACGAATGCACATTTTCAGGACATATAATAATATTCTTTCAGTCCTGTAATTATGAGTTTAGCTAATATAATATCTTTTGATTATTTTTGATGAATAAAAATTTCCTCAATAAATTTATCAGTGTCTTTCACCTACAATTTCAAACTTATATCTTCAGTTCAAGTTTTGATTTAATGTCTATTGTAAAGAAAGATTACCTGTTATTTTTTTCGGCCTTATGACAAAGTTTTACTACATGATTGTAACACTGTAAACCTTTTTGTAATTCATCATGCAAACACTCCAGAAGACTATCAATTTTTAGAAATCTGAGGTGACTAATGCAGGGTTAACTTTGTGTGTTGCCTTTTTTTTTTCTTAACAAGAGGTAGTTTTGGTAGATAGTTACTAATGATAATGACAGTCCCAAAAGTCACTAGTAGTAAAATTACAAATTTAGGAAAATAGAATCCCCTTGAAGGTTCTGGTCCTGTTCTTGTTTAGAAATGTTGCAGGTTTTACAAGAATACACATCAGTGTCATCATTACATGTTTGTTATAATCCTTGTTAAAATGGCTGCAAAAACATCCCATTCCCCAAATTTCTAGACAAACCATACAAATGCATGCTGGGATTTCTTCTTAGCCAATAAGATCCACCATATTCTTGTTTGTTCTTCAAGTCAGAATACTGTGATCCTTTGTCTGCATCCCCTTTTGTGTGTTAACACCATTCTCAGGTTGTGAACTTTTTTGACCTCATTACTCTTGCTTTGCCTACTTTTGTCTTGCATATATATATATATATATATATATATATATATATATATATATATATATATATTGTTTAATTACTTAGTTTTTGGTCCTAATAAAATTAGATCATTGCACATTTGTATTAAAAAATGTTCAATACAATTATATTGAACATTTGAATATTCATTTCCAAATGAAGAATATATATATAGTTAGCTGCAGACAGACCTGTTTCACTGTATCACAGCTCATCAGTATGTTTAGACATCTGATTGCTTTTAACCCAGGATTGAAACCCGACCTAATTGGCATCAGTCAGTGATTCTATCTCTGAGCTATATATACTTATGGTAACTGTTCTAATGACCACCCCACCCTTTTTTTTGTGCCTGGTGCCCTGACCACATGAATTTAAGTCCCTATAGCCTCTCAAACCACGGGGATGCCCTGAGGGAACAACTATTCATTTCGATAGGTGAAAATTCAGAGTCTGCTTGGTGATGATGGAATGTCACTAGGCTTTGTTGGTCTATCTTGGAATGATGGCAAAAACATCCCCTCCCCTAATTTTATCAATGAATTGTGCAGATGTATGCTCAGGTTTCTTCCTAGACAATAGGATAGACCACTTTTGGGACTCCCTGCCATATTTTTGTTCTTGTCTTTAAGTCAGAAGACTGCGATCACCTGTTTGTATCCCTTTTTGTACTAACACCATTCTTAGTTTGTGAACATTTTGCCTCATTACTGTTGCTTTGCCTACTTTTGTCTTGCATATATTGTTTTCTTATTATTTTTACTCTGTTCTGTTACTGCAAACTTTTTCAATTCTGTTTGTCTGGTATTTATGCCAATTACATTTCACTATTACTCTACAGTACATCAGTGCCAATGCATTGAAAATTGAAATATCTGAACTTCAAAAATCTTTCTAAAAAAGTAATTTCATTAGAAATAAAAAAAATTCAGACCTATTTTAAAGTGTAAAAGACTTGTATGTCTTATGATCAAATGGATATGCAATACACTATCTATATCAAAGTTTTCTTCCTGTCCAAGATCTGGAACATCTCAGTAGAAATACTTGTTGGTTGTTACAAAGAGATGAGTAAAATGACTTTCTCTTCAAATTCACAAAGGCTTATATGACAAAAAAGAACAATAATCTGTCTCTATTTAGCAGAAATGCATATTCAAAATATGATCAACAATTTCCTTTCTTTTTTTAGTAAGAAAAACTATTAAAAGAATTACACCATGAACCATATCCTAGCAAATAATTCTAACCCTAAATTGAATGTATTGTTTTCTTTTTACTTTTTACATATAAAACTTAAGACATTGTGCTTATAAACTTGGATACTTAGAGGATTAAAAAAAAATAGTCAGACAAAAAAATATCACATTTATATTAACAAAAAAAGTAAAAACATGAAACCAATAATAAAATTTAATAATATAATGTAAACCCTGTGTTTATATATTTGAGCACCTTTATTAAATTTCATTGGGAGTGGGAGGTTGCTTGATTTTTTTCTTTTATCTTTTTGGGTTATTTTACCAACTATCAACCTTTTGCAATTTAATTAAAGCCAGAAAATCTTTTTAGATTGTAACAATTTTTTTGCATATCAGGATTTACTGATACAAGTTTTACTAATTAACTCATAGCTTGAGGAAAAGAGGTGGATTCATACCTTTCCCAAGATTATTTGCTCATATGGGAACATAATAAACCTGAACAGAATTGGAAACTTAGTGTTCCGATTTGTAATTCCAAACCATTACACATTACACCACCTGCACATCCCAAAAGTGGGGTTTGTATAGTTCTTTTCTGAAAAAAAAAAAACGTTTTACAACTCTCCTCCAGATTATCTAAACTTATATAATAAATGGAACTTTGTGTGTGTCCGTTACCTATAGACTCCAAAATGGCTGAACCAATTGTCTTGAAAATTTACACAGTTGTACTATAAGCATCTGCGAGTGTTCTTAGCTAGGTTTTGTGTTGAGGTACCCCCGATAAATATCGATAATTGAAAAAATCGGGTTGAAGAAGGAGTGGTCTGATTTTAATCAAATTTGATACACTCATAGACAAAGACATAAGAAACGATATTCAGAAGTTTCATGGTTGCAGTTCTTACAATAGTGCAGAAAATCGATAATATCTATATAAAAGGCAAGATGTTTGTGTGTATGTCTGTATTTTTTTCAGCCCTTTCACTTTAGTTTTTGCTTTGGGTTTGGCTCTAAGTAGTTATAATTGTAGTTCTTAGTCTCAGCCATGATACCATTTATTCAGAGGACTTATTTAGCCTTCAAAATTCAGTTTAAGATGAAAAAAAAACTTATTTGATATCGATACCAGGAAATCAAAATTTGACTTACATTCATTTATTTTTCTTTCAGTCTACAGTTTCTCTTTAACTGGAAACAACTATTGCTTTTTAGTCTTTCGTGCCAACGTCCAAAGAGTCTGAGCTCGAGGATCATGGATTAGTTTTAAAGCTTTCATTCCACCCAAGCAACACTGCTAGTATATATACATATATATAACAGTCATGTCATGTTGAATACAGCGGTTCCTGCTCGATCACAGAAGTTGAGCCAGGTCAGTACTTAGGTGGGTGACCACTTGGGAATACCTGGTGCTGTTAGTGTTCATGGATGTGCATTGTGGTGCGGTGGATGTCAGCTTGGAGGGGGAAATCGGTGAGCCGAGTTCCAATTTCAGTCGAGCACACTGCATTCACTTGCGCACTAGTACCCTTGGGAAAGGTATTAATCCGTTCCGTTCCCTCCAATTATGGGTTAAATAATTGAGGTCTGCTGTTCATGCGATCTGTGGCGGATTTCTGCACCGATTGTTTGTTATCAGCAGTTCCAAAAAGTGTGGATGGTACTACACAATGCCTTCACCACTATAAACAAATCTTTGTGTGGATGTCTTACTAAGGTTAGACCCTCATACATCGAAATCGATGAGAGAGTCCATGATATATGTATAAAGTACAACTTTAAACCAGATAAACTTGTAAAGATGAAGAGATGACATCTATTTCAGATGAAAGGTTTTGTCTTCCCTTCTTTTTAGGAAGGGAGAAAAGAATTTTTTCATAAAAATGTCTGCTATTGAGGTTTATTGAAACAAAAGAATAGATGCCAAGGATTGTTGCAGTTGAAGATCCCATAAATTCTCCTGCAGAAACAAAAGTATTTGTCTCCAGAATTCAAATATAAAGAATTCTAAATTCTATAAACAATGCTGTCAACCAAGACCTCTATCTTAATTGTTTTGCTTTTGGAATGATATATCTGTTGGGCTTGCATTTGGGTACTCACCACCTACTAATGTGTGTGTGTGTATATGTTGGGTTGTGATGATGCTTAGTGCCAAGATTGTTGCTTTTTTTTTTGTCATAAAGTGCTCAATATCGAGATAGAGAATTAATAGGATTAATTGACAAACTTCTCGACATTAATCCTATATATATATATATATATATATATATATATATATATATGTTTTATAAACAAATTTCAGCTTCTTCAGATTAGAATGCATCCAGAAAAGTGTTGAAATTTTTTGAGGATAAGAAACCATAAATTGAATTACTTTATCAGACAAGATAACCAAGATATATATATATATATATATATATATATATATGCAGTTGCTGTCTGTTAGATTTTTATGGGCATCAGCAACTCTGTATATATGTATCATATGAGATATATATATAAATTCAGATAAAACTTAGCAGAGAAATAGCCATTTTCAACATGTTATTTTAAGACATGCATTTTCATCCCCTTATAAACAGAGAATGAGAAAAACTTCTAAGCCCAGAGGTTAGCTCTAGTAAAGGAAGTGGTTGGGAGGTATTGGTTTTTATAGGGTTAAACTAGCAGAATTTTAGTAGTAATTTTTTCTTTGGTAGTGGGAAGTATGTGACTTGACCCTTGAGTTAGTAGTGGTGGGGAAGTAACTGCTTAGCCAAATTTAAAAAAAAACAACTTAATGTGACTAATTGGAAGATAGGATAATTATTGTTAATTAATACTTATTTCGATAACTACACATACTAATGATCACCCTCCCTTTATTTAGGAGTATATTCTGGTATTTAAATTTCAAAATATTAATTTTGTCCCTATTGGTTTTTATAGGGTTAAGCTAACAGAATTTTAGTAATAATTTCTTCTTTGGTAGTGAGATGTATGTGGCTTGATCCTTGAGTTAGTAGTGGTAGGTGGGGTGGGGGTTTAACTCCTTAGCCAAAATATATATATATATATATATATATATATATATATATATACCGAGCAGCATCAATCTGTTTCATGTTTCAATGCAACTTTCAGGCCTGACAATTGTGTTGAAGTATCAGTTTGTTTGTTTGTTTTTGAGGCTTAACGACCTATCAATCCTTATGGGATCATTTTTAAGGTCATAACCAGTGATTTTGGGTAAGGTTATTTTTTATTTTTACAACGTTTTTCATTTTCACGATTCATTGGGATTTGTTTTTTAAGAGCAGGGTCCCCAAGTCCTACTCTTGTTATTTAACCCATGACTGGAGGGAATGGATGGATTAATACCTTTCCCAAGGGTACCTGTGCTTAAGTGAATGCAGGGTATTCAACTGAAATTCGAACTCGACTCACCGATTTCTCTTTCTGAGCTGATATCCACTGCACCACAACATACATCCGTCACTATATGCTTACAGCACCTGGTATTCCTAAGCAGTCACCCATCTAAGTACTGACCAGGCTCAACGTTGCTTAACTTCAGTGATCGAGCGAGAACCGGTGTATTCAACATGATAGGCCGTAAGCCTGAAGTATCAGATACAGTAGCCACTTCTATATTCACATAGGCTCTCTTTTTGATATTGAACACTTTTACCCATAAATATAGTAATATAGTATACCTATATTTTTATCATAATGTTTATAATAAAAACTTTCTGTTGTCTGGTCATCAGATCTGATAATTTAATTTATGGTCCCCTCTTATCCTCAAAACTCTAAACACATTTCCTTAAAAACATTCTGACCTGAAGAAGTCAAAACTGTTTGGCAAATTTTGCTGTTTACAACTTTCCCATTTTTTTTCATCTTCACTTTTGTTTGGGATGCTATTATACATCCCCACCCACACATACATGTGCGTGCAATCAAAATCTGTACACAGAAATATCTTAAACTTTAAGATTTGATTTCCAGACAGTAGATTTTATTATTGGTAATGTTCCATGTTTTTCTTCTGACTGATCTGTTCTGCAGATTTCTTTAAGTGTATAAACCAGGAGGAAAGCTGTTAATAGCCACAAAAACCCACTCTTGTTAATGAATCCTCTTTATTTGCTTATATTTCTGAGATAGGATATTACCATTATTTACATTTACATTATTCAAATTGTTGTCCCAATCTTTATTGTTTTGGCTGTTGTATGTGCTGATATTCTTCAGGTGATTGGAATTTTGAACTTAACCCTTTATTTCAATCACAAGGAGATTCTTCCTGTTTCATGAGTCATACCACTTATAGGATGTTTCAGTTACCTCTACTTAAATCAACTCTTTTTTGTTGACTACTGCTGTGGCCAGGTATTAAACTCACAATTCCTTGGGTCAAGTCATTGGATTCACCCAACACTTTTATCCAATGAATAAAATGGCTAGTGATTGAAATAAAGGGTTCAGGTCAAAATTACAATTACCTGAAGAAGGCCAGAGCGTACAATGGCAGAAACGTTGTAAACTCAGAATAATGTAAATGAATCCTGTTATAAATAATGTAACTTTTTTTATCTTATTTTACAAGTAGTCTATTGAACAAAGAATGATCAGAAATCACTGCAGTCTTATTTTTAATAACCTATTGATTCTAATCAAGAATATATAATTTTTATACATACTTAAATATTTCTACAAATGCCATAAAAAAAAAAAAAAACTTGCTATAAAGAAAGACATTTTTTCCTAAAATTATAAAGACATACAGTTAATATAGCCCCAAACTATCCTTTTCTTACCTTATTAAAAATCTTCAGTCAAGACAAGTTCGTTAATAATGAGAATTCAGAGGAGGGGGGAAAAAAAGGTCTACATTTGTAAAGGTTTGGGGCAGATATTTATCAGTGACAGTGCCAAAATATTTATCAACTAAAGTCTTTTCAGAGAGAGAGAGAGAAAGAAAATGTAAAGTTCCCCCCAGCCCCATGTTAAGTCTTTTTTGCATCTAAAGTTCTCTGCCAAGCTCAAAGATATAACAATTCTTATATTAAGAATTCAATAGTTTTTAAATAGAACAGACAAATCAACATAGAGCCAAGTAAATATAGTCTGCTTAGTAACAGGACTCAAGTAGAGACAATGAGATAAAAATATAATAAGAAAAATAAAAGCAAAATTATCTTACACTGGTTTGGCTTGTTTCTATTCCTTATTGGAAAGACATTAACATCTTCTTTCTGTTTTCCACCCATGTTTCATAGCATGATTTTCATTTTTATACTTCATTTAAATATTTATTAAGTTTATCATAATTGGGTACAGATTAAAAAAGGGGTGGGATAGAAGATTACCACCACACAATTTTTCAAGGGTTTTTATTATTATTATTTAAACAAATATTGATATTGGTAAAAAACAAAAAGCACTAGTTTACAAGATACACTCCAGAAGTTTAGATAATTCTCTTTTCAAAAGAGACTTATTTCCAACTGATACAAAATTTTAATCCCCTTCGAAATAAAGCCTTCCAACTTCAATGTTTAAGTTGTTGCATTCCAGTCATTTCGTGAAGCCACCCCCCTCAAAGTAAAGTTGTCCAGGGTCCTCATTTGTAGCCTCTTTTAGTTCCTTCATGTTTTCAAATGTTAGTTCATAAACAGCCTTGACCATTTCAAAGATTCCAGCAGTTTTTGCTGAGATTATCATGAAACTTTATCAGAAAACTTATGAAAGGACCAAACCTGCTTATGGATCAATGTTTTGAGGATAGGGAGGAGATGAAAAAAGCTGTAATGAGGACTCTGGACACACCTTCATTTTTAAGATTTTCTCAGATTTAAATGCTTTTGTAGCATTTAAGTCTGAGATTTATTTTCTAATTTTGTATTGTTTTGAAATGTCTCTTGAAATATTCTCTAAACTCTTTAAATTTGACTGATAATTTTTTCTTTATATAATATAAACATTTATTCAGTAGCTTTTAATTTTTAGAAAGCAACTGATCAGTCTAACAATTCATTAGTTTTGCATTTGTGCTCCCCAGTAGATATATGGGGTGAACAAAATAGGCAAGATAATGTAACCAGTGTGGTAAAGGCTGCCACACCCTCAAACTCGCGATTATTACATCATAGCTTAGCATACACACAGACACACTTAAATCAGGATTTGAGCTGCTTTAAATTAAAATCAGCTTAAAACTTAATCCAAATGAAATACCTTTTTACCAGTACTTATAGATTTTACAAGTACATTGAATATGAAAGATTAAATGACAATGCATAGGCTTAAAGTTGCATCAATCATGCAGATATGAGAATCAATGATTGTGGCAACATACTACCAATTAACTGTAACCCAAAATGTATTTGAAAATTAGTCTGCAATGATTTAGGCTTGTGAGCATGAATGAAGAAAAGATACACATTAAGCTCAATGCACACACACACACACACATATATATATATATATATATATATATATATATATATATATAAAAACACACTCCTTTTCGATGACAAAAAGCACTTTCTGGCTTTCAGACTGACTCTGACTCTGACTCTGACTTTTCTTTTATTGCTATGGGGAAGTTTCAGTTTTGAAGATATCTTACAACTGACGAAAAGACCTAAGCCATACCTAACAGAGATTATATAATGCTTTAATAAGACAAATTACCAAATCCTATGTTTATTCTTATTGAATAAAAAAAGACATCTACATGGGTCATCATAACATTATTTTTTCTTTTGTGTATATGTGCGTGTTTACAAAGCCAAACAAAAAGGACCCCACCCCATTATAAACACTGCAAAATCTAAAGATTGTGGTGTTTGGTGCTAACTTGTCTCTTAGCCAAAAAAAAAAAAAAAAAAAAAAAAGACAGAAACCAGCTGGCTTATTGGCACCCCTCAACGCAACAGTTTCAAACATATGGCAATGATGGTCAGATGCTTTTAAAGGAGAGAAAAGGATATGTCTGGCAAGAGTGGACGGATTTGGCATTGCTACAAATATGGACACACAATGAGTTGATTACAAAACCGAGACTATCCATCAAGACTAACAGGACAAATTCAAATGATATTCTATTTGAATCACTTAATGTTGGCCCATTGGGTGATCTCTTGACCAGCCTTATTTATTTCTCAGAGTGCAAGGAGGTCATCTAGGAAGAGATTTAATAAAATCATCAGCCCAGGTTCAAAAGAGATCAAGCTTCTTGCTGTAACAGTTAATCACATTACTCAATTTGCACGTAAAAGGGTTTAGGTTCAATAAAGTCAGTTTTTATTTTTTTATTTAAATTTTTATTTTCTTGAGAATAATTTAAAAACATTTAGATGCTAAGAGTAGTAGAGAATAGATATTTACCCTTGCAAACATTAAAGTGACAGTAGTGACTAAAAGGTTAAAAAACAGATTGTCTTACGTAGAGAGATACTCACTTATTTAAAACATTCTGATTGCTATAGAAAGATGTCCCCCTCCCCACCAACTTGGCTCCCAATTAAGACTATTGAGAAGTCAGTTTTCAGCAGTTCTACATAAGTTCAGAACTTATTAAGAAATGTTTCTTCCTTTCTTTTCTACAGCCAATTGGTTATTACTGAAACCCACATGTAAATAAAAATGCTATCCTATTAGAGAGGGCTTTTTCCTTTCAAACTAATATCCTTATCTTTTCTCACATTTCAGTAAGTAGACTGTCAAAAACACCCACACACACACAAATGACAAAATGAATACCTACGCAGATGTTGGTGTAAAGTACTCGCCAAATATCTCTAAATTGCACAGACTGACACATTTCAAGGATTGGTTGGTTCTCCCTGAACTCTGATTTATCATCAACTTGGCTCTGAAATTTACCAATTTCAACATTGTTTTGAGATAATGTGTTTCTTTGCCCCCAAAATACACACTAGATAAAAAGTCAATTAAATTCCACAAATTGGTTCAAAGTGACACAATCATTTTTTCACTGCTTTTTTTTTTTTATTAAATCTTAACATGTAAATCAAAATAATTTGTTTGCTACTATTAACAAAATTTTATATATCAAACATTTATTCTAACACCTTCACAAAACCTGTTTTTCTCCCACATTCCTCACCCTCTTGACCCAATTATCAACTTTCAAAATGAGAATGATTACAAACTTGAAACAGACAGCAATTTACATCTTAATATAGATGGTTGGGTTATGTGTGGGTTATAAAAGAGGACTCTAACTCTGACTTGTGTAATGGTTAGCAAACTAGTCTCTCTACAACTGAGTAGTGAGTTTGATCCTCACTGGGTGTCTCATACTTTTGACCTAGCTTAAAAAATCACCTTACTCTGAATTGTATACTAGAATCTAAGAGATGGGAGCAGGGTGGGGAGATAATTATAATCCATTAGCCTAGCCTGACACAGGGAAACAGTAGTGGGGTATCTTACAATAATCTAGCTTATACTTAAGCAGAAATGTAAGAAAAAAATCCAAAGAATTTTTTTTTTAATTATAGAAATATTGCAGCTAAAAATACATTTAAAATTTCTTCTTTGATTAAAAATACATCCATTGGGACCCTATTAACAAATGAAAAGGGGAAGGAGCTTTGAAATGAGCAATAACAGATTTGAGGATCCAGCTAGCAAAATGTAAACTTTGAATAAAGTCTGGTGAGCCTATATAGCACACAAGAAAATTTTTGAGGCCATATAAATGAGTATTATAGCATATTCCAATGCCAACGTCTACTTCAACCCATTGGCTTACAATTATATCACAAATAGACCTTTATTTTAATAACAAACACTTAAAAATACCCATCGATTTTGCTGAAAATTTACTCATTAAAAAATTTACTTCAGGGGCCCATCTAGTATTAGGGACCCTGAAGCATAACCTACATTAGTTTCATAAGAGATCTGCCACTAAGATAGATAAATTGAACATAGAATTACACATCTACTCCTATAACTACAGTCTAATCAGAATTATATTAGCCATTTCTTTATAAGGAAACAGTCAGCATTCACTGACTAAATAGCTAGTGCTACTTTCAGTGACAATTTATAAAATATTTCTCCTAAAATAATTTTTGAAGAAAATAAGTTTCTGAAATCCAGTAACTCTTATTGCTATTTCATTTATTGATGGGCATGGGGGGGAGAGGAGAGAGAGAAAGATAGAGATTGTCAATTACTGTTGAAGTGATTGACAAACACAAAGGATTTCACTCTGCTCGGTCCATTGTTGAGGTCTTAACTGTCACTATATATAGAATCAGGGAAGCATTTGATAAGTCCATCACATTAGCAATTGCCTTAGAAATCATTTAAAAAGATATATGATGTGGTAAAAAAGCTGTTACACAAATTTTCCAGCTACTGCATTTTTGGTAGTTTTCTCAACTGTCCTTCCACATACACACATAACCTTGAAAGCAATGGAAAAGTTGAAAAAGCAAGACATCTTCCAAAATTCTGTAAAAATAAAATAACCTTACCTAAAATCATTTGTTGTGACCTAAAATCATTTGTTGTGACCTTAAATGATCCCATAAGGATTGATAGGTCATTAAACCTCAAAACAAACAAACAAAATCCTTCCTATTGGGTAGGTCCATGAAAGTCAATACTAATGGCCAATCCCTTGATGTCCAAGAGATTAATGCAGATGATCCAAATGACACTTTACAGGTAATCTAGACAAATTGTTAATATATAGTAGAAAACTACTATGTATTAACAATTTGTCCAGATCACCTGTAAATATATATGCAGATGATATCATGATATATTGTTTATGGAAGATTTCACCAATACTCTATCCAGACGGCCAGATTCTGACAGGTGATCTCTCTCTCCTAACCTTGTTCACACAGCTCAATGGGAAAGGAACTAGCTTGTTACATCTGTTACAAAGTAACATTTCATCAGAGAAATAAGGAAACTTTAGGTTCCTTCTAAGGTCTACTTCAACTCTATATTTCTTAAATCTCCACCTAAACATTGAAATTTTGACTATATATTTTTTTCTCAATAGGAGTAGATAGGTTTGCTAATCATCTGGTTCATGTTCCTCATCAGTCTTTTGAACAGGAGTAGAGGTTTGCTATTTAGGATTGTGCTACCGGTTCCTTCTAAAGTTTTCTCATTCTCTTTCCCTTTCAAGTAACCATTTGCATCTTAGTGGCACTATTGCCTTGCTTGGTGAATTAATTAAAAAAAATAAATAAAAAGGACAGACTAAGTTTTCTCGGGTCATGATGAACAGTTGTACTTTTAATGAAGTTCCTTTTCTAGAATGTCTATCGGACTAAAGCTTACACTAAACCTCATGTGGAACTCATATACGTGATCCATCACTAAAGACACTGAATAAAAAAAAATTACCTGTTGCTTGTATCACTCTAGAAAGTATCTGACTCCTCCTGCCATTTTTTCTCTCTCTCTCTCTCTCTCTCTTAATCACACACACATGAGACAGATCAGACCAAAAATGTTGTACTGCTGCCACATCTGGAGTGGAGTGGTCAAAGTTTCACTTTCCAGACTTGACAAAGTGAAAAAGCATTTATCCCATCTTGGGGGGTGAACTGTTTTCCATCCTTTAATCTCTTTCTCCCAGAAAAAGTTGTTAGCTTCTCACTGTTCTATCACTATTTTCGTGGCAGGTGTTTAGGTGAACTACATTCCATCTACAACATACCATGCCACCTAGTTATTTCCCTCATATTCCATTAGTAAGGTGTAAGTTCAACTCTGACCCAGAATGTGGAAGTGACTTCTGAAGCAATGCTTCCCTGATTCTGCAATCTTAACCTCTTTAAGTTAAGGATAACCTGATATCTATCCTACATATCTTCATAATATCCAACCCTTTCTCCTACTATACATTTTTGCCTACATCCCCATTTAGTAACTCTCTGTCTTGAGTAGCATTTATGCCTTTTATTTGGTACAAATGCATGCCATCACTAAGAACATTTTGAGGTTTTAGGTTCATTTTTTTGTTTTTGTAGTAATTTGTGGTATTGGGGAAAACTATCTCTAGCACAGCCTATTTTATGTTCTATTTCCTTATCTCCTTTACTAAATTTATTATAAATGATTCATACACCAACATATTTGAAGTTTTTAGTATTCATTTAGAAACTAACTCGTAAATTCAATTTTACTTGAATAAACATTTTTTAATCAAAAAATTATTTTAACTTGCCCATTAGCTTCAAGCTAATCAAAACTAGTTACCATGGTAAAAGACAAGCAAAATTCAGTTTGAAACTTAAATATTCATAGACAGGATTACACTGTAAAGATTATCAAGTTTGATTTTTATTTAAAAACTTTTTAGAAAATCTGCTGTAGATTTTATTTGAAGAAGCTTTCAGAACTGTACACTTCAATATATATTTTATATATATCACTGTTATATAAAAATTGTTAAACACAGAATCATTGAAGCTTTTGGGACAATATGAACACACCCAGCATTGTTTTAAACAGTAAGCTATTAAAATGTAGACTTGTTCTTAAAATTTTATATTGTAAACTAATTAGGAAATTTCCTTTAAAAAAAAGTGCTATTTGCTTTGGGCATTTTAAGTTTAACAATTAAAGAGAAAATACCTGTCTATTTAATGTGAAACAAATTGATGCTAGACTGTTTTACAACTGGAGAAGAGGATTTGGCACTGCACTTGATAATAAGAAAAATATATTGCAATATCTTTTCTTCTATAATATTCAAAAGAGTCATATTCTGAAAAGTCATTTTCAATTGGACAATACCCAAGAGAGAAAGCTAACTGATTTTCCCCAAAACAATCAGGTCAGAGTTCCTACAAGAATTTATGGACTTAAATTTGTATTAAGCATTATATTCTCTTAAATATATGCCCATAAAGACAGACAATGCTAATGATGACAAACTCCCCCATAATCTAATGTTAAGTGTTAGGTATGCCATTTGAAGACAAGCAAGATCTCCCAAAGGAGAATAAGACAATGATGTTGGCTAACAAACACACTGTAACACCATCAGTGTCTCTAAACCCATTTTTTTTATTTAAAAACATTTGCATTAAAAAAAATAATAATTTCCCCTAACAAAAAAAAAAAAAGAAATTAAATTTAAAAAAAAAAATTGAAAAAATATACAAAATATCATTCAATAAATGAACTTACCATATTGAGCAAGCTTTGTTTTTCTTTTTTTTTTTTGACAGCTTTAATAATGTTTTTAATAATCTACATTTGAGTTTATTTAATAAAAACAAGTTCCATGAACATCAAACAGATGAGATATTTCAACTGAAGTTTGAAATGAAACTTATTTCTTGAACACTTTGAGACAATACATTTTGTTTCTTTCCATTGGTTACTTTCTTTTTGCCCAAATTCTTCAGAATGATAGAAGCATTAAGTTTTTTTTATCATATTTTCCTAAATGCTTGAATTATTTCACAAAGTTTGCTTTACATATTACTAAATGCTGTCAAAAACTTTTGAAAAAATAAAGATTAAAACAAAAAAAATTTTTACAATATAAATTTGTCTGAGTATTAACCATAGTTTTCTTTTAAATGGAACTAAATTGGTTTCAAATTAAACAAAAATTATAGGAATTAAAACAAAAAGACTGAAGTGGCAGGTCACCTGTTTCTTTATGACCTGTTTGAACTCTGGAAATGCATTGGATTCCCAAACTTTGAAAGAGTTGAATCTATGCTTGATGATACACCCAAGCAACAAACCAATCCACACTAGATGGCGCTAGCAACTAAGAATAAGTGAAAGTTAAGGAGAAAGACAAAAATAAAAGAAAAGGTAGATATTTAATTCAAAAACTGACTATACCATTTGCTGATTGATTTTCATTTCAAAGTTGGTGATTTTTGATGAAAATGTTAAGATTGGCTGATCAATCAACAAATAATAACGTCATGGTTTGTATCATAAAAAGAAATTCTTTCAATGGAGGATGAGAAATAAAAACAAGCTTTCAAGCAATCAATATTTCAATAACAATAAAAGAAGCATGGTTGGGTTAGATGCTTTTTTTTTGTCTAACAAGGTCTATTCAAACATTAACAAATTTTTTTTTCTGAAAAAACAAAAAAATACTGATAACTTCAAAGCATGTTCTTCAGAATCACTTTCATTTGTATAAATTGTATAGTTGTCTGAGGAACAAGAATTATGGATTAAGAATGTACATATGTTGATGTTTGATTCTTATATAATTTTTGAAGCTGCTTGGAACAAGCAGGTAAATGCTAGATCTGAGTGGCAATGTTCAAATTCTCAAAAGTGTAATTCTCTTTGCATATTCACATTAGAACATTTGGAAAACTGTTTCATTATGAACTATTAGTATTTTTATTATAAGCAAACCTTTCAGTTATTCAACTGCCAAAGCAAAAAGAAAAAAATGAAATATTATATACTATACTCTTGGCAAATACACATGCACACAGTATATAGATTTAATGTTTTCATTTCCTTAAACCAAAAGAAATAAACTAAAATAAAAAAAGAACATGACCTCCTAATATCTGATTTAATCCTTAGAGATTAAATAAGATTTTAATGTAAAATTACTTAGATAAACTACATAGTGTAAAAATAAAACTTAAAATTTGACTTATATTTTTCTTAGATAAACAGATAAAGATTTACAAAATATATTTTCATTCAGTTTCTTGTTTAAATGCTTCTAAAAATGCAGAAAAGGTTTTTAAAAATAAGACAACTACACAAATACACATGTTCGAGTTTAAAAAATTAATAACTATTTAAAAAGAAGATATTTTTCAAAATTAATATAGAAAGAGGGACGGGGTTTAAAAAATGCAAACAATAATTAACATTTTTTTTTAAAGTTTTATATTTTTACATAGGATGAATTCAAAACTCCTACCGTTGTTTTATGCCAACAAGAACAAGCTCAAAAAGTTAAAATTCATATTAAAATAGACATCTGTATTGTGACTATGTACACGCCTGTCTTAATGCTGTAAAAAATATTTTTATAATCAAAAGTTGCCTCTCTTTTTTTATACAAAGATAAGTGAACCTTTTTTAGTGATTTTTTTTTCTTTTGAATTCGAATACAGAAAACAAGAAATAAACAAGAAACGTATGAATGAATCATTTGCAAATTGACTGAGCAAACTTAAAATGCCTCTTTTTAATAGAAAATCAAAAAAGTAAAATGAAATGTCTACTTATTGATTTTGGTTGTGTGTTTATAAAGATTTATTTTAGAAAATCTTTCATCAGAAATGAATGTTGAAGAACGCTGCATAGATTTATTGGTATATGAATACAAAATACAATAATATATTTTTCTGTTAATATTCTGTTCTATTCTCAATTGTTAAAACTATGCTTCATTAGTCTTATGATAATAGACAACAGCAATATAATGATCATAGTCAAGTGATTATGAATTTTTATAAAGTTAGCTTTGTCAACTCTAATATTTTATTTACAAGGGAAAAAATGAAATTATCTATTGTATTAAAGAAGTTAACTTCTGTAATGAAAGTAAAAAGATGATTATTTTTTATCTGTAATTTACAGCTTCTCTGGCATTGTTTAACTAATTAGTATTAAATAAAAATTAAATGAAATAACTGGAATACTTAAAAATTAACGTCCTATTTTGATGAAATTTAAACTTTGTTTTGTAATAATGAAAAGTTACAAAATTAAAAAAATATTCAGTAAAGTTATGTTTTTAGAAATAAAATTTTATTTCATTAACATAAATTGTATTATAACAAACTTTTTTCTAAAGGGATTGGAAAATTAGAGTTGCCTCAGCAGGTTTTTGAAATATATTTATTATATTTGATGAAAAGACCTATTTTTTCTCCACCACCCTTATAAGAAAAAATAAATAAAACAACTAGCTCCTGAGCCTTGTATGCAAAGTTTGTTGAGATACCTGATCTGAGAAGCTAATGTTTACCCAAATGCAATGAACTAACTTTACAGCATAATACTGTAATATTAAATATAAAGATGGGGGGAGGGAAAAAAAATACTAATTAGAATATGAGACCAATTTTTGTTTTATTTCCAAATTTAAAACTAAGTGTTGAATAGAAAAGTAAACAAATATTTAATAAAGTCAAGGAAAAAGTAAAAAACAAATCATTAAATATTAAAACAGTTTTGTTACATTTTTTTTTCTCTTTCATGTTTGACTTTTAAGATTTTATGCTTAAAACTTAATTTATTCAGTGATGTAATAAAAGATTTCAATGATTATTTCTGGTTTATCAATATTAGGAAAAAAAATGTGTGTCGAAACAATAAGTAAAAAGAAAATAAATTTTGCCCTGATTTAAAAAAAAAAAAAAAATAATAATCTCTCAGATATCTACTTTTATCTAGGCGTCTACTTATCACTAAATGAACATCTATGTAATTTAATAAATCATAAAAATAAAAGTATGAGAAGTTATTTTTACTATGTTGTTGTGACTAAGTTTGCCACTTAGTTGAGTGGTGTTAAAAACAAAAACCCTGAAGAGTGAAAACATCACAATAATGCCTTCACGAAACTTTGAAGTTAGTGTGATAACACTACTGAGCTAAATGACAATCTTCTCGACATTAATTCTACTAATGCTCTCTTAGTTGCTTAAAATGTCTTTCTACCAGTAAACTACTGCAAAAAACAGCAATTTTGGCACAAAGCATCATTACATTACAATTTAACTATATATATATATATATATATATATACACACACACACACAAATATAATTCTGTGGTTTTAATAAGTATTAAATGAAAAAACTTTCTTATATATTTGGACCAGCAGTATGTAGTTAGCAAGAGAAGAATTGTTTGATGTACAACCATCTTTTATTGTGCAGCAATGAATGAAGAAAAGTTACTGGTTGTAGTTTGGAAGGTTATACTGGCACCTTTCTATAAACATTTTCATTGAACAGGTGAAGAGGCTCATCCCTTGTTTCCTGTTTAGAATGCGGTTACCGTTTTTTTCTCTTTTCCAGTCTTCTCACTTTTTTTTTTTCAGTTGGAGTAGATAGACTAAACCATCGCGTAGTTCACACTCCACCCACGTCTATTGAACAGGTGAAGAGGCTCATCCCTTGTTCCCTGTTTAGGATGTGGTTTCCGGCTTTCTCTTTTCCAATCTTTTCACTCCTATGTAGCCCCCTGCACATCAGTGGCATTACCGCCTTGCTCGGGGTGATATGATTTAAAAAAAAATAAATAAATAAACACTGGTGTCTCTTCTATAAACATTTTCATAAACACTGGTGTCTCTTCTATAAACATTTTCAGAGTAATTCTTCTGATGAGCTTTCCTCTTTCATACATTGACTTTGCAAATTTAAGTGCAGTATTAGATTGGTAGTTGAAATTGTCAGACGTAACTAAGTTCTATGCTGACACACTTCTTGCTTCGGGGACTTTCCTTCATATTGCTTTCCAATCAATTTTGATTTTCAAAGATTTAAATTCTATGCCAATCATCTTCATATATCTCTTTGAATCCTGTTCTTATATTGTCTGCTCTCTAACTCCTTTGATCTTAGTGGCTTTAATGCCTTGCTTAGGGTAAAATGACTTTTTTTTCCTTGATGTGCGAAGAGAGAACTATTATACTCATTTTTATTGCTTTATCCAAAAGTCAATAAAATCAATAAAAATACTATCTATTCTTACCAGTAAGTTAAATCAATACCACTAAATCCTCTCTCCTCTTTAGTGCACCAACTTCCTGAATTTAAGCATAGGATTTGATTAACAACAGTCTCATTGTGAAGTGCAAACAAAAGTTCTATTCCAATAGTTTCTTCTCTCAAGCTTGTGACCCGTGGAACTGACTTTCTGCTTCTTGCTTTCCTGTTAACTATGATCTTCAAAAATTTAAATGCAATATCAATTGTCATCTTTCTGTCTCCTTGAACCTTGTTCTTTTTATGGTTCTTTCTCCTCAGTTTCCTTCAATCTCATCCTTGCATCTGAGCAGCTTTTGTCATCTTACTTAGAATTTGTTTTCCATTATTTCATCCTTTTTCTTCTATGTTACATTTCTCGATGAACTTTGAAAATGGTCCATATGCAAAAAAATCAGTGACGAAGAATGTGACAAGTTCTGACACTCATGAAGTTGAAGATTAAGCTTTGAATTCTAATACACAGGAAAGTTACAAAAAGCAAAACAAAAAAAAATCTCTTCAAATATACAGTAAATAAGAGTTCAGTATATCCAAAACGAGCAACAAGGTCTCATTGATTTTCTAGTTCAGTTGGCTTATATGTAACTGTAAGTTTTATGCTAACGTCAGTTTCTTCTCTTGTATTTCTCATTTGTGGAACTCTCTTCCGGCTTCTTGCTTTCCAGATAAGTTTGATCTTCAAAAACTTAAATGCAATTCTCAATTGTTATCTATTATCTTCTTCATTACTCTTCTATTGTTCTTGCTTCTCAATGGTTTTGTTTTCTAACTCTCTCTCACAATAACCCCTTGCCTCACATGGGGCAAATATGTTTTAACAAAAAACAAACATCTATATGTATACTTCTCAAAGAGAAAAGTGGTGAAAAATGGTGACATCTTGGTGCAAAGAATATACAACTACATTGTGCATGCAATGCTTTAAAGAGTATCATTTGGTAAAAACAAAAATATTAAGTTTAGGAACATTTGTTTTATTTCTTTATTTTTATAATGTAAAAGATTTAAAATATTTTTTAAAATAGTTTTTGCATATATTTAAATTGAAAATAACTTTTTAAAAATTTTCTAGTTCTTTTGGCATGCACATACATTTAATTTTCTACAGTTTGAATTAATTATACCAAAAAAAAAAAATAAATAAACTGACCACTGTAGAGGAGTTAATGTGCTATTAAAATGATTATAAACTTTTTTTTTTCCACTAGGTAACAACACCCCCCAAATAAAATAGCTCTCTATCCTAATCTCATCTTTTTTCAGCCAGCTATTTAAATATTGCCGGAAATAGTTTGGCTAATGGTACAAGAAGAATTTGTTATCTAAAAGCCTTTGCAGCATATAGAATTCTGGTGATGAGACATCTGTGAAGCAAGTTATGGTATGTTTGCATCTATTTGAAAAGACAGAAAAACAATGAGGGAAAGAAGAGAAAATATAAACCCATCTCAAAGCTTACTATTTCTAGAATTGGTTTCTATTTGTCTAAATGGATGTGTGGGTGGTATAATGATTAGTGGCTTTGAATGATAAAACAACAAGCTGATTTTGAATTCCAGTCAAGTTCATTGCATTCACTTTTGGGCAAGTTATGAATCTATCTCTTCTTCCCACTAGCTATGTGTTAAATAGAACAGACTGAGCTCTTCGACCTTGGTTGGAAACCAGTCTAGGAGAAGGAAAATCTTGAATTTCCAAGCCCATGTTGATGTAACATATAATTATTTAATGAAAAGAAAATTCTGACAGAATATCAACCCTTTCCCTGAGTATAATTGGGTGAGGGGCGAATCACCTCAACCTGTGGAATTACAGAAACATCACAAAGAGGCCTCACATACTAGAAGGCTTCAGGCAGATAGCACAATAATAATAAAAAATATGTGTCTAGAACAACAAACTTTTATGTTTTTAACTATACTGTGAAAACAAATTACCATCTGATTTTAATATTTTGCACTTTGCATCATTTATAAATATTACTTTCCCTTTTACTGTATATGGAATCCCCACCAAAAATATAGTGTTGTATATATTAGTCCTCTATGTTTAAAATTGCAGTAGCCTTGCTCTCAATTTCAGTGTAGATTGTTTTAGGTGTTGCCATAGAAGGATATGATTACACAACCAAGAAATACAAATTCAACATGCATTGGCAGGATTAACATTTTGCTTGGCAAACAAGTCACATACCGAGTTCTAAAATGCTCCCTGGACATTACCATTATATAAAACACAATTATTGAGTGCCAATTACTTAATTACACTATTCTGATATTAACTTTTATTCATATTTTGACCTAATATTAGATTAATTGTAATTCTTTAATAAAATAAATTAAGATTGGTTATGAAGATATCTTCAACTATTTGAAAAAACAAATTACAGTTTGAAATTATTAAAATATTCTTTCTCTTCTGATTAAAGAATAAAAATATACATTTAAAGGCAAAGATGGAAACACTTTCAGGTAAAGGTACAGAAGAGAATTCTATGGAATCTTCATTTTCTTCTCTGAGAGTTCAACATTCCCCACAAAAAAAAAATAACATTCTAGAATACTGTCTTGTTACTACTCAGCATTTTAATTAAAAGCATAAGACAATATTAGAAAATATCTTCCATTTAATTTCTAAAATTATCTAAAGAGCAAAGTTCTAAGTTTTTCATTCATAGAAAAATAATCAGTTACAAATTATTAAGCATATATTTTATCCAAACTCCAATCATGAAAGAGGAAGGAAAAATGTACAAGAAAAAAAAAAATTGGCAAGAAATAAATGTAATAGGAAAAAAATGAAAGAAAAAAATTTAAAAAACATAATTAAAAAAAAAAGATTATGGTGGAATTCAATGATGATTAACTAAAATTTAATTAACAAGCAAGAAAGCCAAAGAAATTAACAAAAAAAATTAGTTGGGCTGGTGATAATTATTTTTGCAATTTCAAGGTTGGTTGCTTTTTGTTTTATTTTGTTTTTTTCATGTTTCAGTTAGTTTAATTTCTTTATAAATTAAAACATGTAAAAATTTCTCTTCCCTCAAACTTCCCATTTACAAAATTTATTAAAAAGTGTAAAAAAAGAGGGGGGTGTATATTGGGAGAGACACATTCATACTCAGCCTTGAAGAGAGCCTCACTAAACCAGAATAATAATTAAAAATACCTATAGATCAATTCTCGACTTTGGTTCCATTTAGAAAACCAAAGACTTATTAACTGAAAAAATGTAGACATTTTCTTTTTCAATTAAGGCCCACAAAATAAAATTTTCTATGAAAGAATAAAAACATCTTTGATTTACCTGTAAAAATAAAAATATTTTAAAATGATTTCAACTTGTAACTTAGAATTTCAAAATATGAAAGGAAAGGAAACAAAATGGCAAGAACTTAATGTGTACCACCAATTCTATAAATCCAATTTTAAAACAAATTTTTAATCTTTAGATTTATTTAACTTGTTTTTAGCGCCACCTAGTGTGCCAGAAACGAAAAAGAAAAAAAAATTAGGCACCCTTTAGAGCCGAAAATGGCTGTTAGGAAAGAAAAAAATGAGATAAACAATAATCTCTTTAAACAGAGACTCTTCATCTGTTAGTCAGATTCAAAATGAAATAGGAGGCTAGATTTCTTTAAAAATGAATTTAAAAAAAAAAAAACACTATGTGCTACCGAACAATATGAAAAAATTTTTCTTGTAACGTCCGTACTAGAATATCCCTCATTTTTGATTTGAAATCTTCATACCACTGAATAAAATGTCTTCTGCGATTGGCTTTCTGTTTTTGGCTCATAGCTGCCTCTTTTTCCAAAATGGCTGGCAGCTCACTCCAGTCTCTCACAAACAGAAGTGGTGCTTTGGCTTCCTTGAGCAGGCGTAATGGAATATTTTTGGACGCAACAGAGGGACCACAATTGCCCGGTGTCATTCTGTCTTCAATGACTGGAAGAGATCCATAGGAAAGGGCTTCATAGATCCGATAGCACTCAGTGTTTACACCTACTGGACTCAGCGTCAAATCACTCTGGGCCAGAGCCCGAAGATAATCTTCTCGTGAATCATCAGTTTCCTTAGGCAACCACCTAAAAATAATTAAAAAAAAAAAAAACAAATGTTAGAGAAGCAATATGAGAGGTCTTGAGAAAAATAATATAAATGAAAGTTGGCCAAAAATGTGTATGATGAATCCAAATATAAATGACGCTCATTAAACGTACAAATATCTGCAGTTTAAAACTTGTTATATTTATAGATAGTGTGGATGCTTATAAATTTCATGCAATCCCCTGAAAACTGACACCCTCCATACACTGTTGATGCCTAGGCCCACACTATCTCTCTCGCCTATATACATGCATACACTAACAAACCTATGTCAAGAATGGTTCTTGTCCTATGACAATTATTATGAAACTCAGAGTAATGATTTCAATCTGGTTTTTTAGTGTTACTGCTCTGTCTGATTTTTAGAGGCATTATGAGCACTTCATGAGATTTTGCTGAGGTTAGTATCTTTTTTTTTTCAGGTTTTTTGGCATGCTTAGTGTTGATAGGGTTATTTATTGCAGTTTTACAAATAGCTTTGTTATATATATTTCAATTTTTGAGATTAAAAAAAAATGCTACCCATTTAAATATTTGAGCAAGTCAAAATATTTACTTATGTGTTTTAGTACTGTTATTTACCCACATAGAAATTGTACCTTTTAAAATAAATTTAACGAGCATGGCAACAAATGCAAACATTTAAACTTTGTACAGTAATTTGAATGCATTAACATCACAAAAATCATGTAACATAAGAAGTGATACTTTTTATTTTTTAGTTCATTTATTGGACAAAATAATGGAAACACCTAATAGCATAATTTAGAAAATTTGATTAAACTGTCAAAAGCTTGTCTATGTTTATGTTTGTTGATTTGATAGTAGTAGTGTTCCATTTTTTTTTTCATTTTTTTTTCATTTTTTTTTTTTCTAAGAGATATTATTTTAATAAGTTTTTAAAATCAACAGTCAGGACTATTTAAGTACTTTAAATGATCAACTTCATCCCAAAGGGACAAAAAAATGCAATCATGGCACCCATTCATAATGATTAAGTTGTAGCTGAATGGCATGAGGAACATTCTAGGGAAGTAGAACATCTTGTCTGGCCACCAGAGTCCACAAATCTCAGCACCATTAAATATTTATAGTTCATTTTAGAAAAACAAGGGAGGACTCGATATCCTCCACTGTCATCATTGAAAGAATTAAAGACTGTTTTAGCTGAAGAATGGATAAAAAATTCCTCTGGAAACAATTCATTCTTTTGTATAAGTCAATCACATACACAATCCAAAATCTAATTCCTCCCCAAATCCCATAAATAAACTTGGCTGAAATTTCAAGATGTTTCCATTATTTTGTTGACTCTTGTGTGTGTGTGTGTGTGTGTGTGTGTGTGTGTGTGTAAATAAAAACAAGCACACACACACACATACATAAAGGTTAAAAAAAAAATTACTTGCCAGATAAAATAGACTATTATATTTTTGCCTACTTTTGGATGTTCATTATATACAATTGGATTTCCTATTAAAAGAGTTCAAGATTGCAGGATAAAAGGTCACAAAATAAGTCATACTGCAAGGAATTATTCAGTTTTATAACATGACCCTAAAAGAGTAGCTATGAGGATTTATTGCCTTTCTCATTCTAACTGCACTAAAAGAGAAATTTATGACATTTCCTGTTATCTGCAACAACGGCTAATGGTCTACAAAACAAACATACCACCATTAAACCATGTAATAAAGAAAAATAAATGTTTGTGGGGTCTTTTCTAGTAGTTCATAACAAATAACTCCTCTACTAACTGGAGGGGGGGAATGATGACTAATTTTTGGTTATCCAAAGTGAGAAATCATAAAATATAAAATACGTTTCATCTTGTAAGCTATGTTATCATCACAACATAATACAAATTAAAAATACATCACAAATGCACTAAGTAATTGAAAACACATTTATTATTAAACACTTTAATAACTGTTAATTTCATTTTGCCAAAAAATATTGCTTAAAAAATTAAGACAAATGCCAAGCTGAACCTGTTATAAGATAAACTAACTTTTGCATGCATGTTTATATATATATATATATATATATATATATATATATATAATGTGTGTGTGTATTTTGACTAATTTTTGAGTGGTGTCAGAAATGACCTGTAATGTTAACAGATGATTTTATTATTTCTTAATGTTTCCAAGTACTTTCAGTCTTCTTCTGAGATCATCTTCAGGGGTGTGAGTTGTGGCAACAAAAAAATAACTGCAAAACTGTGTTGATAAAAATTAGTGTAAATTTTCTTCTTGTTTCAGATATTTGAATTATCAGGGGATCTTTTTTGAAGACGTGAAGGCCATGAAGAGGGCCATAACAATGGAGCTGAAAAGCATGCAAGAAGAATCCTTCTAGCAGTACATAGAAGCACAGCAGACAAGAAAGGGTAAGTGAATTAGACTCTGAGGGAGGGTGGGGGTAGATTACTTTGAAGGGGAAACCATGTGGTTTGTTGTTGGGAATTAAAATAAGTTTGTAGCACCAGTCATGTTACTTTTCAGACAAACTATATATATATATATATATATATATACACACACATATACACACATACTGTAATCTACTTTTCAGAGGATTATGTATAACTGAAGAGTGCTACCATACATGGAGATTGAACTTACAACTGTCAAGTAACTGGATCTGCAAAACATTCAATTCTCTTCAGATTTCAGTATCTTATTTTCCTTCCTCTGTTAAAACACTTCCTAGATATTTAAATATTTGTACTTGCTTGATTTTGCCATCTCCAATTTGTAATTCACATGTTGGGCTGTTTCTGTTTCTTTTGGCTGACAATCGTACATTCTGCCTTCACACAGTTGATCTTCTCACTTTCTTTTACCACATTCTGTAGGAGTTTCTGTAGTTTTCTTTTTGTGCCTGCTATCAACACTGTGTCATTTTCATATCTTACGTTAAGATTGTGGCTGCCAATAATGAATCCTAGTACAACTTCTAATTCTCTCAGGATTGCTTTACCATAAAGGTTAAATAAGTCTGGTGAGAAGGCATCTCCTTGTCTTATACCCCCTCTTCATTTTTGTATATTTACTGAATTAATTTCTTTCCATAAGCAGACAGCTTGCTTCCAGTAAACAAGAAAATATGAAGAACTGAGTCCAAAATGATTTCACTTAGACTACACTTCCATAGAAATTTTTAAATCAATAAATTTATATAAGTTGTTATTTTCTTCAGGCCAACAGGTTTTTCCATTTTTTTTTCTTTTTAACTGAATTTCTGAGATAGGAATTATTATTTAAATCCTGTCTAATTTTCTCATCTTCGAAGAAAAGAGTGCTAGACTGCTACATGATGTCAGTTCTTCAATACGGCTGTGAATGCTGGACAATATCATTGAAAATGAGGACAAAACTGGAAGCGGCCGAAATGTGGTTCTACAGAAGGATGCTACGGATATCGTGGACTGAGCATACAAGCAACGACGAAGTGTTAGAAAGAATGGCAACAAAAAGGAAATTGATGCTGAGCATCAGGAAGAGACAACTGAAGTTCCTGGGACAAATGCAATGAGGAAGGAGAGCCTGGAGAACCTGATACTGACTGGACAGATAGAAGGAAGGAGAGACAGAGGAAGGCAGTGGATAACATATTTGCAGGGTCTGATCAGGTGGATGACGGAACGGGGGTTGCCAGGAGCAAACATACTAAGAGCCACAAGGGATAGGGAGACGTGGAGATCCATGATCGCCTACGTCCTGAAGGGACAGGGCACATAGAAGAAGAAGAAGTTACTATCCGAATATTTTGGCTGTTGTGCCCTCTTGCCTCATTCTGGTCTCTCTTGTTTGAATTATTATACAGAATTAATTTGAATTCTTTTAATTGTCTTTATCCTCACCTTCCAATAAAATTTCAGTCATGTACCCACAGACCTTCTTTGGACAGCTGAAGTGTAATAGAATGTCATTAAATCTTGTTGGGGAGTAGGGTAGATGCACATTCCTTCCTAATACATGTCACATCATTAAGTGCCAGGTACATGTGTGCAAGTATCCATGGAATTGTCTACCTTTGATTTTTGTTCTGAATTTGTGACTTCTTGTTGAACTATGACCTCATCTCTTCCTCTATGCATACAGAATCTGTTCAGTTCATGACTTAGTTTTTTCTGATTAATATGCTACCACCTCTCCTGATTGACTTAACTGATGTATGTGTAAAGATTCTTGAAACCTTTTTATTCTTCAATGTTGTTGCCGCTCCTAGTCAGTTTATTTAATTCCATAAAAGCTGGTGTGTCCATCAACTACATTTTTGTGGGAGAGAAAAATGAATAACAGAAATCAGATTTTTTTTTTTTTTTTTGTTCAACATCACTTCAGCATATAGAAAACTATGGAGAGCCATGATTGTCTATCCCATGTGGCTCCTAGTAGTTTTTCTCCCTTCTGCAATTCATTCACACAAGCTAATTAGGTAAGTGGTTCATTGCTTTCTCCTATCTCTCTTGTTCTCAATATGCCTCATGAGGGTTAAGTTTTCCAAGCCCTCTTTTCTCATTATTTGTTCAAGGAACTTCAGCTCTCTTTTTATGGTTCTGAGTATGAGAGCACATTCTGTTGCCATTTTCATTAAAACATTATCTTTTGTTGCTTAATTATGCCATTATTTCAGTCTCCTTCTGTAGAATCCCATTTCTGATGTCTCTAGTGTTTTTACTTATCCATTCAGTATCATATTAGAGAACTGATATCACATAGCAATCCATCCACTCTTTGTTTTTAAACAGTTTTTTTTTTCCATTTCCCAACATCTTGCTTAGCTTTTGGAAGGCACCTTTCACCAATCCAATGCCTGTTCTCATTATCTATCCTCTGTTAAAACACTTTTCAGATAGATAAACTTCTACACCTGCTTGATGTTCATATCTTCAATTCATAACTCACATCTTGTGCTTTTTCTCTTAGTGATAACCTTACAGGAATATTTGCAAATTTATCTTTTATCAAAAAGCAATACAAAATTATATTCTTTAGACCCAATCCATCACCAATTGAAATCATCTTAATTAAAGTCTCAAAAGAAAGAATTACGATTAAAAAATTCAAAACTCCAGTTTCATTCTCTAAAAAGAAAAAAATTAATCTACATGATTTATATTCTATAATTTTTCTCTAATAATGAATTATGCAAGTGGTTATAGGTTCAACTATAAAAGAATCTCAGTTTAAATTGCTACAAAAATTATTTTATATATAAATTTGCTTCATATCCAACTGTTATCTGCAAGATTTTAAATTGCTAAATTAGTTAATCAATTCTGCTAACCAAACTAATGGTTAATTTAAAAAATACAAAGATTTTCTAAAATCAACAAAAGAGGTGCTCACGTTCTAGCCAACATTTTTCTTACATCTTTAATGATTTTAGATTTTTTTACATTTCATAATTGCTAAATGATTTACCAACTGCAATAGATTTTTCAGTTGACAGAAACATTGTTCTCTGTAATTAATTTAGCATCAGAAAAAATATCTAAGATGGAAATGATGTAGGAATTATTTTATTATAACTTGATTATAGCAGCATATATATATATATACACACACACACACACACACACACACACACACACACACACACACACACGTGCATTGTGGTGCAATGGATATTGGCTCAGAATGAGAAATCTGAGAGCTGAGTTCAAATTCAATTTGAATTCATTTCATTCACTTATACACATATACCTTTGGGAAAGGTATTAATCCATCTCTTCTCTCTCCAGCTATGAGCTGAATAACAATAGAATATTGGGTTCTATAGCCTTGGTTGGCAAATAGTTTACTGCAGAAATTAATGGCAATGTACTATGGAAAAATCTACCTAGTCAGTCATGTCTCAAAAGAATTAACCTGGAGTCCAAGCATACCAGCTTATCATCAATTATAAACAGATTATGGCTTTGAAACCAGCTTAGAATTTTGGTGGTGTCATATTTGTCAAGTAGAACACAATCATCTTTATATGCTCTGCATTAGAGTTATGTCACAACCAGTTGGACACATTATCTTTGTCTAAACTCTCATACTCTTTTCTGTCATTCTCTTCCTAATTACTTGACGTCACCCTTTCCAGTGATTTCATCAAGACTTGTTTTGTAGAGAGATCTGTTAAAGTTCCAGGTCATACCTTTTTCAGTGAGTGACAGTGGGGAATTTCCTAGTAGAAATTGCTGGAAAACCTGTAGATGTTTCTTCTCTCAAACTATGATTGAAATCCAAGAAATGGCAGTTTTAATGTAGTTGTTATATCTTGTCACAAGAAATTGTTTCTTATATGCTTTGTCATCAAAATATACAACAGCCAATTATTCTTTCTTGCTGCCTTTATTAATTTCTATGGAATGAGCGTAATGTAACCAAAGAGCAAATATCTATGATTTAGATAACTTTTTCTCCTCAAACCATTTCATAAGCTTCACATCCACGTTACCATTTTCTTTCATAGATGGATTCAATAAATCATAAACGTCCTTTACCTGAGCATGTTTCTTGAGGGAGCAACAAAACCAGTGAAACTGAAAGCACATAATAACATGCTTAACCTGTGAATATATGTGACCAACAAAAGGAAGAGCATATATAAAGATGGTCAACAAAGCATGGATAAAATCTTTCCTGGAAAATCAGCTGCATGATTATTATAAGTGTGAGGTGTATCTGATGGATGGATATGGCTTGATTTCTATAACTTTAACATCAGACCAATTGTGTTCCTTATCTCTTAATAGATCCTCTAAGAATAGCAATGGAGGCCATAATGAGTGGTTGGTTGTTCCATCAACTATTGCAAGGATCATGAGAGTCTTACTCTAATAGATTGTAGTAATATCATTTCATGTGGTCAGCATGTTTCATCAATGATATCATACATAATTTGATATTCTACTTCTATATCTGGTTGGAAGGAAAGTTCTTGGTGTTACAAAATCACTTCCAACAAATTATATGTTGTTGGTTCCAATTGCAGAGTATTGACTGTTGAGAAACCAATCCTATGGATGCATCCTGGAATTTCTTCCAAATGAATAAAAATGGACACATCTCATTTTGGGGTTTAAGTCAGAATACTATAATCACTAGACTGTATCCCTTTTGTGAGTGAACATAATTCTTACTTTGTGAAATCTTTGCCTACTTTTTACTTGCATGATATATATATATATGTGTGTGTGTGTGTACTTCATATTATCTTGCCCTGTTCTTTTGTTTTCTCTTACTGTTTGAGAATTTTGTCAATTATATTGTGCATGTGGAATAATTGTCCAATCTTATTCTTCAGAAAGTAATTTTTCTTTTTCTTTAATGCCAAAATCAGACCCACAGGTCCTGACAATTTTTTTTGCTGAATGGGATAAGACATAACTGAGGTAGGTTTGAAAGATAATATCTTGTAGTATATCATGATAATTATTATTATTAATGATGTATTTACTTTAAAGAAACTGTATTAATGAAGTTTGTTTTTAAAAAGAAGAATCAAGACTTCATTTAAGCATTCTTGAAAATAGCAGCCCTTAACCTGTGAAGAAAAAATGTTTGAAAAGTTTCTGACGAAGATATTATTTTGAGCAAACTTTACTAAAACAGAGCTTCTTGTTAGATGCATTTCACTAACACATTGCTCAATAAGTCCTGGGCCTGACATGTAGGTGGCTCCACTAATAAAAAATACATATGATTTTCGTGAAGTACCAACCTTCAAATGGCTCGTGACAAAATTTGGGCCCAATCAGATTTAGTTTACAAATTACTGTTATTTAATGAAGCTACTGTTGCAAATTTTCAAAACAATGGAAAAATCTGAATTTAGTGTGTTGATAAAGCATTACTTTCTGATGGGGAGAAAAACACTGTTCAAGCAAAGCAATGGCTTGATAAATTATTCGGACTCTGCATCATAGGAAACAACATTTAAATGGTAGTATGCTGACTTTAAACATGATCATACAGACATAAATGATGTTACACACAGGTGACCCAAAATTGGTAGTTGACCCAGAAAACAAAACAAAAAATCCACAAACTCATTTTGACTGACCGTAAATTGAAGTTCCGTGAAATAGCAGAGGAATTGAACATATTGGAAGGCAGTGTATTCATCATTTTGCACTAACATATGTAAGTGAGAAAGCTGTGTTCAAAGTGGGTGCTACATTTGCTCACAATCAATCAAAAACAACACGATTCAGAGTGTTGTTTGCAACTGTTTCAACACAAGGAGTTTTTGTGTAAATATGTGACAATGGATGAAACATGGATCCACCACTTCACTCTGGAGTCTGAGTGTAAAGCAGCAGATGATAACCATCAACAGTGACCAAAGATGCAAACATAAGCAGACAAGGTTTTGGCCAATGTATTTTGTTCATTGATTACTTTGAGAAAGGAAGAACCATTAATAGTGAATATTATATAGCATTATTGGAGTATTTGAAGGAACAAATTGCCAAAAAATGGCCTCAAATAAAGAAGAAAAAAAAGTTATCTTTTGCCAAGATAATGCACTGTCACAAGTTGATTGCAATGATGCCAAAATTACACAAATTGCATATCAAATTGCTTCTGCATCCACCCTATTCTCAGATCTGGCCCCCCAGCAACTACTGGCTGTTTGCAGACCTCAAAGAATGCTCCAGGGCAAGAGATATCAGAAACTGAGGTGTATTTTGGAGACCAAGACAAATAGTTCTACAAAAAAGTCATCAAATTGTTAAAGAAGCATTAAAATCAGTGTATCAACCTAGAAAGAGACTATGTTGATAAATAAAGTTGAATTTTGACTAAAAGTTGTTTTATTAGTTAAGCTCGGGATTTATTGAGTGATGTGTTATTGATGGTTAATTTGGTGTCATAAGTGTTAGAATTGCATAGCATTTGTTTCTATCCCTTTCTACTTTTTGTTTTTGTTGTTATACACTGGAATGTCAAACTGTCCCTAAAACTCTTAATGGATCTACTATTACCTTGAGTCCCACTTTGACATGGTGTAATGGTTAGCAAGCTTGCCTCGCTAGCACAATTATGACAGAGTAATGTGTTTGATCCTCATTCAGTGCTCCTTACTTTTGGCCTTGTGCCATATCTAAGCTATATTTAGAATGTCAAAACATATTTTGGTTTATACTATCAAATGAACTGAAAATAGTGTTGAAAGATGTTAGTATGGGACCTTTTCAATAAAATTTATTTTTTGAATTGTGTACGTGACAATTTGGCTTATATTTTTACCCAAAGTATAAACCAACAAGATACAAAATTTAAGAGTCCACAAAAATTTGCACCCCACAAAAAAGACTTTTTTTTTAAATTTTATAATGCCACTAAGATGCAAGGGATTGCTGAGAGTGATACAGAATGAAAAAAATTTACTGAGTTGTAAGAATGATAAAAGAACAGGTTTCAAGTAAACACAATATTACAATTGATGTTCCATTTAATTTTTTTTTTTAAAGATTGTAGGTGACAAAGAAGCAAGGAACTGGAAGTTTCATGAGAAAGATTGTCATTTTATCTAAATTTTTTTTCTAGATTGGCCATTTTGGAAGAGTAAATACTACAGGACTATATTGTATATTTAAAATACTAAGATTCATAAAAGCATTTTCATGTCTCTTTATTTTGTTTTTCTTGAAAATATTTCTAGTGATTATCTGATCTTCAGATAAAATTATGTAAGTGAATGCAAGGAATTCAACTGGAATTTAAACTCAGCACCCTGATCTCTCATTTTGAGTCAATATCCATTGCATCACAATGCACATCCATCCTCAACCTTTCAGTCAGTTAAGTGCCATACGTGACACATGCTTAGGCGATCATGTCTCTTTCGAGACATGACTGACTGGGAAGAAGATTATATCGCAGTAGGTTGCCATTGCTTTCTGCGGCAGACTGGTTGCCAGCCAAGGCTATAGAACCCAATCTGTCCTGTTATTTAACCCATAACTGGAAGGAAGAGACGGATTAATACCTTTCCCAAGAGTATTTGCACGTAAGTGAATGCAATGAATTCAACTGGAATTCGAACTCAGCTCCCCCGATTCGTCATTCCGAGCCAATATCCACTGCACCACAACACTCTACCTTTACAAGAACCAAAAATGGAGTACTATGGCTTGGAGCTGTCCAGTTTTCACTTGGCTGCCTTAATAGTTTGAAAGCATCTCCACATTCTTGTGGGTAATTATTTTCCACAACCTTTTTCCCATAAACAAAATGAGTCAAGCCTCTCACTGATCTATCACTATTTCCATGGAAAGTGTTCAGACATATTGCATTCTATACTTCCACCAGTTCTTGCCTTCACAGTTAAGAACCCCCATGTCATACACATTGCAGCGAACTACCCTCGTTCCATTTGTATTCCATTGATTAGATATAAGTTCCACTTGAACAGTTTCTTCCCACAAACTGCTGCTTTGTCGAACTGACTCTCAAGAGGTTGATTACCATGGTTGCTACAATTTTAACCTGTTAACAATCATCTCTACATATCTCGATAAAATGTCTCTCTTACTCTTGAGTTGTTCTTGGGTCTTGTACATAGAGAACATTATTGTAAAAAAGAAAGAAATTATTCTAATTAAAAATACCAATAACTTCTTTGGAGGTGTTTGGATTTGTTATACAAATTAGTGCAACATAAATGTTTATAAATTCAAAAGATATAAGAACCAGAAAATATATTTGAGTACCTAAAATATGGTGAATAAAGGATTTTATTATTTTACATGTTAAGATTTGGATAATTCTATAATCTTCAGTTTTTTTCCTCCCATTTTATTTTTTTTACTGTTCAACATTACTTGCAACAGGTTTTATTGCTTCACAAGATCATGCTTGCTTGAATATTGTTTCCCACTGTTTATTTATATATATATATATATATATATATATATATATATAATTAAATTTGTTTTTTATTTAAAATTAATTTAACTTACTTTGTGACATGGAAATTTCTATGTTTCGAGATTTAAAGATTTATCTCCTCATCAGGTGTGTGTGTGTGTGTGTGTATATATATATATATAAATTTTAAGTTTGGCCAAGCAGTTACTTCCCCACCACTTACCACTACTAACCCAAGTGTCAGGCCACATACCTCCCACTACCAAGGAGAAATTACTACTAAATTCCTTCTCCCAGCCCAACCCAATGAAAACCAATACATCCCAACATCTCCTTTCTTTACCTAAGCTAACCTCTTGGGCTTATAATTTTTCCTCATTCCCTGTTTATAAGGGGTAGAAGAATGCATGTCTTAAAATGACATGTTGAAAATGGCTATTTCCCCACTAAGTTTTATATGAATTTACAGATAAATAAAGAAATATATGTATATATTTAAAAAAACATCTTTAGTTTGAGGTTATTCCATTAATTTGGTTGTTTTTGAAATCTTTTTTTGGGCGGCAGTCAGCTTTGGAAAAAACAAGGGAGAGTATTGTCTTGCATGAATATACTTTTTAGTCCTTAACTGTGATCTGTAACACTCAAAAAATACATCTTACCTAAGAACGTACAAGAATTCTCTGCATTTACCTTTAATTGTAAATCTATAATTGAATTATAGTTTTACTGCCTCCAATACTATCACTAAAAAATACTAACTCATAATGGCTGATGATTGCCATGAACAACCCAGTTGTCACATCCATCTAATCTAGCTCTACATTCTTCATTAAAAACTACTGTTGAAAAATCAATTTTCCGTGATTTTGTTTTTTGCTTAACTTAAGTTTCTTCATGATGTTTACTTAAAAGGTGGTAAGGTTTTGTTGCTTTCATGCCTTTAACCAATGTTCCTAATAGTTGGCATATTTTTCTCTGTTGGAATTTAAAGTACCACCTTCTTCAAGCTACTTTTCTTGCTTATCCTCCGTCTATTTTTTCTCAAATATCTTTTATATATATATATATATATATATATATATTTTTTAAAATCATTTCACCCCAAGCAAGGCATTCCACTGCCACAATTGTACAGGGGGGGTTACATAGGGGAAGGTGCTGAGAGAGCGATTATATAAAGGAAATGTCAGAAGGACAGTGATAGACAAGTAAGGAGGTACATAGGAAGAGTGTTTGAGAGAATGTGTGTGAGTTAGTGTGTTAGGCAGTGTCTATTGACCTTACATTTAAACTCCTGGAGATTGTAGCTGTCGGGGAAGCAAGTATGTGGAAGGGAATTCCACAGGCGGGAAGTGCAATAAAAAAAAAAAAGCTGTTGGAGCAGAAATTGCAGTTACATTTTATCGGTTTCACTGTAAAAGGGTGGGACCTAGTTGCTAATCTAGTATCTCATACCTAGGGGGCACCAGTGATCTAAGTTCATCGGAGCAGAAGCCGTGAAAGTATTTATAGAAGAGACACAGGGAAGCCACATCACGTCTGCCAAGTCGGTATCGCTCACATTACAGATTCTCTGTTGTATTTTGTCAAGAATCCGGAGGAGAATAACAGGGGCACCTGACCAGATGTGGCAGCAGTACTCAATACACAGGCAGATGGTAGATTTATATATGTGCAGGATAGATTCAGATGGAAAAAAACACAGAGCACTGACTTTCATAGCAGTGGATTTAGCAATGGATTCGATATAGTCATTCCACTTGAGGTCCACTGAGAGTGTGAGGATAAGCAGGTGTAGTGTTTTACTCTATGGGAGGGAAGCCTGTTTCATGCTAATGGGAGGTAGGTGCGATTGTCTATGATTCTAAAAAGCCAATTTTATTTTTTCTAGTTTTCAATTTCGTTTTTGATGTTCTCTGATCTCTAGAAATTGTGAAAAAATTGAACAAAGTTGTCTTCCCATCATCAATCAGTTATTTTGCAATATATTAATTATCTTTTGAGGTTTATGTATGGAATAAGAAATAAATATCTACACATATCCAGCCATATATATTTATTAACAATCTGACAGACTATTCTCATAATGCATAAAATTTCACACCACTCAATTAACTTTGTAAATATTTATAATAAAAAGTTACATGCTGAAATTCACATGGTGTATTTATCAATCAAATGTATCCTGAAAATTTTACCACATTAGTTCATTAATACTAATTTTATTATTTGAAGTTTTTTGTTTTTTTTTACTTCTAAATAATAAAAAAAAAAATCATTCATTTTTTTTATTTATTAAATGTTTATAGAAAAAGAAATTTTCAGCATGATTGATCATTTTCTTGAAGACTTTCAAGTTAGGATTGTTGTTTTTAATATCAACTCCTTAGATTTTGATAATGTCTTATAATTCCAAAGAAAAAAAAACCTTACCAGGGAAAGTAATAATTTTTAAAGAGGATATTCTTTTGATCTGATTATTGCATTGAAAGAATATTGATTCTATCTAGAGAATTATTAAATGTTTATATTATCGCTGGGGAGGTATTGAAAAGGCATTTACTGGATATTACTTTGAACATTAAAACAGAAACAACAACAAAACTTCCTTCCTTAAAGTTATAACAACATAATTCTGAGGTCTTTTTTTATTCTTTAGCCAACATTTAAGAATCTTTGTTATCAAAAGAACAGTAGTAATCAAACTTTAATTTTCCTATTACAGAAGCATTATAAGGCTAGATACAATGGTGTTGTGCGTTGTGGTGCAGTGGATATCGGCTCGGAATGAGAAATCGGGTAGCCGAGTTTGAATCCAGCTGAATTCATTGCTTTCACTAACATGCAAATACCCTTGAAAAAGGTATTAATCCGTCTCTTCCCTCCAGTTATGGATTAAATAACAGGACAGATTGGGTTCTATAGCCAGTCTACCGCAGAAAGCAATGGCAACCTACTGCAGGATAAACTTCTGCCCAGTCAGTCATGTATCACGTATGGCACTTAACTGACTGACTGACAATAAAAAATAGTTTTCAAAAATAAAACTATTTTTAAAAGAGAATTCAGTTGCATTAAGAAAGAAACAATGAACATTATTATTCATAGTAGCAGCTACATTTGGCATTGCCTTGGAATTTATTGCAAAAATAAAAAAAAGTTTAAAACAAATAATAAATAACGTACTAAACCCAAGAGCCACTCAAGATAGAAGGGTTATTGATTAAGAGGCAGTTTATGGAGATATGTGAAAAAAAATGACGATTAATCCTAAGCTTGAACAGTTTAAAAGTGTAGTGATCAGAAAAATATCCACTTGGAAATTGGTTCAACAAAAGTATGGCTCACTACAATGTGCTGAAATATTGTGAATATGGCAACAAAGATGAGGACAACAATCCAAAAAATGTAATAGTGTGTGTATGTATATATATATATGATTATTCTTTAAAAAAAAAAAAAGATAATCTGATTCTTGCAATAAAGTTTAATACATCCATGTACCCAGGAGAAAAGACAACAGTAGTGGACAAATGTTATTGAGATGTGAAAGCATTTCAAATATGATATAAACTTAGAAATCAACAATGAATACGAAAAACATTAATTCTATTACATATTAACCAAATATTCAGGTACACCTATTTAAAATTTCCAGAAATGAAAAAGCACAACTAGAACAGCATTTTTATGTAACATGTGAAATAGGAAGTGAATATATAGTTAAATCAATATACTTACTCCTTACGAACTCTGTGATAGCACTGATTTCCATAGGGACTGGATTGAAGCATTTTGACTAAAGTTTCACGAGAAGAATTTGGATAAATAGTACCCAGGAAATTACACAAATATTTCCGATGTGTTTCCATTGGAAGATGAGCACTATCAACTTTAGGAAAATCCCGATATCTGTTAAGAAAAAAAAAAAATGTTCAATGACTTCAATACAAATGCTGATCATCTAAGCTATTTTCAAATTGTATACATCAGTTAATGTGTCAAATAACACATGCATGATGCAATACATTCAAGGTTCTAAAGCAGTATATGATTTGTAAGAAAGTGTTAATTGGAATTACATTAATGTTATTCTTCATTCTTGTTGGTCAGTGATTTTTGTAAGAAACACTTAAATGATTGGTGATGTTCTTGTGATTGGAAGAATCAAAATACAGGTTGGATATCTGGAGCATTGGTTGGTTCCCTTTCTTATTTCAAGTGCTGGTTGGAAAGAGAACAAGCTGTCAAATGGGAGATAAACGCAGTGAAACGCAGGGTTACAAACTCACACCTATCTATATGAATATGTCAGCTCTATCACTGATATTGAGCGCTTTCAAATAAGTACCACACATAATATATAAATAATATAATATATATAACAAATTGCACGCACACACACACACATATATATATATATATATATATATATATATATATAAATAATTATATATACTTTTCACACACACGTGTTTTAGATAAAATTGCATGCAAGAAAAATGCACTAGGATCCTTAAGGACATAAGTGGCCACAAACCAAACTCACTCCTCTATCAGATTCAATGACCAGAAAGCATATATATATATATATATATATATATATAAACAAAGAGATGTTGATATCCATAGGACTTGAAATCAGCCAATTGAAACCAGAAAGTGTTATTATTTATTGCTTGTTTGTTATATATTAGAGCTGTTTTTGTTTTGTTTTGGGCTTTTTTTTGCTATATTTTTTAATAATTTGTGGAGTGCTCCATTTTCTCCCTGATACTACTGTTCTTGTCCTTGGGGTTTTCCTTCCACATGTTTTCATCTTTCATTCTTAACTGAAAAAGCTGAAATCAATGCACATTCAGTGAAACATGACATTTACAGCTTTTCTACTTTGCCCAATTATCTCACATACATAAAACAAACAGTATGAATATGAATGTTGACACTTAAACGTCATGCATACAAAACAGATATTATTACTTAGGTTCATGCCGTGATCTTTATTGTTATTATCCCAATCTTGTTCTGATTAGGGAGTTCTCCAGCCTTCTTCAGAGTTTCTACTAAATGAATAAATTCACTTAGTAATCAACAAAGTAGCCAGAGATGTCTTTGAAAAATAAAGATCAGAAAGATGTGATGTCAGCATTAAGCAAAAGATAAACTAGATTTTCAAAAAGCATTTCAAAAGTCGCTATCAAGAAAAGGTTTGAAGAAACCCTGATAAAATCAGTTGGAATGATAAATAGTGACTCACATTTAAATAGTTGGAACTGTTTTCTTATTTAGTTAAGATATTGAAAATTAGAAAAAAGTCACAGTTTAAATGTCTCTAAAATTAAAACTAAATAGCTAATCATCAGTATCATTTTAGAGAGTTTTTAATTTACATTATCGCATCTTAAACAGATTTTCTATCTGACGTTTCACCATATATATATATATATATATATATATATATATATATATATTAATTCAGATACTTCAATCCAAGGGAAAAAAGCAGGAAGGTAAATTCCAAAAACCCGATCCCAATTAATATTAAAAATTTTATTTTAATATTAAAAAATGATACAGGAAGAGAGCTCCATGCAATAAAATATTACAGAGCAAATATATATTAAAAAAGGATTAATTCAAAGATGTTGAATGGCCATTTCGATATGAAGATCCCCACGGGGGATAACACATCACCTCAGCAACAGAAAAGTTTCTGAAAGGATTTTTCTGTTGCTGAGGTGATGTGGGGATCTTCATATCGAAATGGCCATTCAACATCTTTGAATTAATCCTTTTTTAATATATATATATATATATACATATATATATATATATATAAATTTTATGGTATATTTATGTATAAAAGTGCTAGATATAAGTAATATGTAAATATAAAAGTAAACACATGGGTCAACAATATGTTTCTTGCTTAATCAAACTTTCAAGCCATGTTTGTTGGTTCAACTATTTATATATGCTGTTCAATAGTGCATTATGGATAGCAAGGTCTATTGTATTATTCTAATGGTTATTGGGTTGTGTTAACTAATTTCTCTCTCTGCAGCATATCTTCATTCAAAGATGTTTCATTGAATAATGCCAACATATTTTATCCACTTATTTTTATACTGATTCTTTCTTTTCTAAGCAGTTTCTTGATGTTAAAAAGGACTGTAGTTTTTTTCTGTTCTAAGATCATCTTCAAGTGTAAATTACACTGACAAACTTATTGTAACTGCAATAAATTATGCATTCTGTTGTGCTGGAGATTTTTAAAATTTCATATATATATATATATATATAAAATTGTTAAAATGTAGTAAGCAACATCTTTTTAGGATGTAGGCAATCATGGTACCCAACAACTTCCTGTTTTGTTACTTCAATATTTACCCCTTTATTTCTCCCACACTCAGTTTGTGGCATTCTTAACATTCATTTGTAGAATCACAATTGTCACTTCATATCCTCATCAGCAAGGAAATTGTCCTCATATTTCTAAGGATATTTTCTGCTCCCATCATATCTAGATCCATTTTTGAAAGGCATCCTTCACAATTCCTCTACATCTTTAGAATTCAGTGTCACACTTTCCATTATCTGTTATTACACTACCTAGATAAAATCAACCAGGTATTGAATTTATTTCTCTAATACATTAACTTGTATCCAAGGTTGTATCTTTTGCTGACAACCCTGCATTATTAGAGTTAATGCTTTATCCTTTCTTGCTTTCATTGGCAACCTTTTCTAATAGTTCAGCTAGTTTTCATTCTGAACCTACCATCAACACAGTGCTGTTTGTATAATGTACATTATATCTGCTGATGAAAAATCCTGAGAGGCCTTCTAATCCTCTTAGAATTATTTTGCTGGACAGGTTATAAATATGCTTTAAAAAAAAATTTTTTTTGCTGAATGATTTCTGTTTTTGTATATCACTTAGCTTTTATATGGATAGATAATGAGTTATTTGTTCACAATACAGATTACATGTTATTTTCATATCTTTTCCATGTGGACTCAGTTTTCCTAAACGTTCATTCATTGTTCTAGTTTTATAAGCATTTCTTTTAGCACAAACTATTAAACAATATTTTGGGTAAAAGTTTTAAAAAGAATGATTATTTTACAAGGGAAAATATTTACAATAATATGTCATGTAGTCATTTACTAGACCAAAATAATGAACAAGTCCACAGTAATGAGGCATCCAGTAAGGACGACATTCAATATTCTAACAAATTGGTCTGGAAAATAAAACACATAATCAGCATTAATCTCGTAATTAATGATAATTGTTATAATTATAATAATAAATCAATAAAAAAAAAAATGATAATAATATGAAGAAAATGAATATTAAAAACTCATGGAAAAAAATGAATATGCATATATTTTCTACATGTGCAAATAAAGGTTTTCACTAATAATTAGTGTGAAAATAGTAAAGGATGTTTATTATTTTATGAAAAAGGGAGAAAAACTAATCTCACACACAAAACAGTATATCGCATTCATGAATATAAAAAGATCTCAGTTTGTTTAGGAAAACAATCATAATAAGAAAAAATATTTAAAAAAGAGACAGTTGAGCAAGTTTGGAAAAGAAAAAAATATTTCAATCAATTTATAGGATTCTTTTTAACAAATACATTTAGTTTCAATGTGTTTGTTCATTTTTATGACTTTTTAAAAAAAACTTTAACCAAAGAAAGATTTTTTTAACTTCCTGTTTTCAATTTTTTGAATTTTAAAGAAAAGAATGATCCAGAATTAGTCTGATACCAAAATATAGATTCCTTGTCTCCACTCTGATGATTTATTTAGCCTAAATTTAAAGCTTCGTCAATAAATATATAGGTTAATGATAAAACGTTTGTTTTAGACAAATATTTTACGATCTTAGTCAATGTACTTGAATAAGTTACACTGCATCAGATTGTGGATATATGGATACATTCATTATGTTTTAGGCTGTATTCAAGCCTTTCTGATGCTTTCAATGCGTTGTCTTTTTATAATTATTAAAATTGGGCATATATTGTGACTCCAGATGAAATGTTTAGAGAGAAAGATGATTGTTGTCAGACAACTTGATTCATCCTGTGAGTATTAAATTCTCCAGGCCTTCCTTCCTCATTATGTGCCCCAGGAACTTAATCTGTTTCTTCTTTATATTAAGTATGAGTTTTCTTCATGTTTGCATTCTTTCCAACAACTTATCATTGCTCACATGCTCAATCCATGGTATCCTGAGCATCCTTCTGTAAAAAACATTTCTGCTGTCTCAAACCTCTCCTTCATCCTTGAGGAGATTGTCCAAAATTCACTGCCATACAGAAGGACAGATATTACATAGCTGTCTAGCACTCTTTTCTTTGTTTCCAATGAGATTCTTCTGTCTCTCAGTACTCGGGTTAGCTTTTGAAATGCCTTCTTGGCCATGCCCAATATGTCTTTGGATCTCAATGTCACACTTTCCATTTTTTGTCAGAACACTTCTCGGGTATTTAAATTTCTTGTTTTATTTTAGTTTCTCTGACCTGTATTTGGCATTTTGGGGTCCTTTCTTTTGCTGATGACCATACATTCAGTTTTCTGCCGTTCCATCCCCATGTGATCAAAGATGTTAATGATCTGTTGAAATCCCTCACGCCTCCTGCCACATTGTGATTTCTGATCTCAAGGTGAGCTGAGGACTTGGGGGATGGTCATCTTGTGCTGCACTCAGCAACTGCAAATGAAGATGCAGGGTGGGTGCACAATTCAGGAATAGGGGAAAACAGACAAGAACAAAAAAAAAAGAGATAGCAGCAAAATCCAGTCTATGTGGACTAATGATTATATTTATAACTCTTTGTACTTTGCAGAAAGACTACAATGACAGCATGAGAAAGAAATATGAAGAACAAATTGGAAAAGGGCACTCAAATGGCATTCACTACAGGAAGCAATGGTGACCTCAGCAAACAACATAGCCCCAAAGGAAATCAGACACAAAAGAAAAAATGAGTGGTTGACCGAAGAAATTCTCCACATAATGCAAAGGAGACAACAAATAATGCCAAGACATGGAGCAGAGTACAAGAAACTTCACAGGGAGATAAGGAACAAATGCAGACAAGCTAAAGAGGAATGGCTTAATAACAAATGCACAGAAGTAGAGAGAATGAGCAGGACCAATAAAGCAGAGATGCATAAAGAGATAAGAGAACTGACAAGGACAAAAAACCTGCTCCTCAACAGGATGCATAAAATCCAAGGATGGAACAATCATATTAGAGAAAGAGGAAATACTCCAGCGATGGGAAGAGTATATAAAGGATCTTTTTTGCGACAGGAGAGAACAACAGAGAATACACAAGGAGATGGATGGACCGAAAATACTAAAATCCGAAGTAGAAGCTGCAATGGCCAAAATGAACAGAAACAAAGCAGCTGGTCCAGATGGCATGGTGATAGAGCTGCTGATAGCCTTAGAAGAATATGGCATAGAAAAAATTACCAGCATAATAAACGAAATTTATAGCAGTGGAATAATACCAGACGACCTGTGCAAGTCGATATTTATAGCACTGCCGAAGAAACCAGGTGCAAACAAGTGTGAACTACACAGAACTATCAGCTTAATGAGTCACATCACAAAACTGATTGTCAGAATCCTGATGAATAGAGCGAGAAGCAGAATTCAGGCCAGAGATAGGGCAGGAACAGTGCAGGTTCATTAAAGACACTGGACCAAGGAATGCCATATTCATGATTAGGATGCTCTCCGAAAGGGCAATACAAATGAAGAAAGACTTATACCTATGTTTCATTGACTATGCGAAGGCATTCGACAAGATACAACACAAAGAATTGATGGAGATGCTCAGCAGCCTAGACATTTTCGGGAAAGACATCAGAGTAATTAAGAATCTCTACTGGCAGCAAATGGCCTGCATACGGACAGGTAACGATCTCAGTAGATTTACAAAGATAGAAAGAGGCATAAGACAAGGATATGTCTTTTCACCGGATTTGTTCAACCTGTACAGTGAGAGTATTTTGAGGACCCTAGACGATATGCCAGGATTTGCTATTGGAGGCCACAACTTGAACAACATAAGGTATGCAGATGATACAGTCCTGACTGCAGACACGGAAAGGAAAACTACAAGACCTCCTACAGAAGACAGCAGTGGAGAGTGACAAAAAAAGGACTACAAATAAACTTTAAGAAAACTGAATGCATGGTCATCAGCAAAAGGTGAAACTGAAAATGCCAAATACAGGTGGGGGATACCAGAATAAAGCAAGTACAAAAATTTAAATACCTAGGAAGTGTTCTAACAGGAGATGGAAAGTGCGACACAGAGATCTGAAGGCGAATTGGCATGGCAAAGGACGCGTTCCAGAAGCTGAGCAAAGTACTAACACACAGAAAAATTTCACGAGAAACAAAGAAAAGAGTGCTGGATTGCTATGTGATGTCAGTTCTTCAATACGGCAGTGAATGCTGGACAATATCATTGAAAATGAGGACAAAACTGGAAGCAGCGGAAATGTGGTTCTACAGAAGGATGCTGCGGATATCGTGGACTGAACATGCAAGCAACGATGAGGTGTTTGGAAAGAATGGCAACCAAAAGGAAATTAATACCAAGCATCAGGAAGAGACAACTGAAGTTCCTGGGACACACAATGAGGAAGGAGAGTTTGGAGAACCTGATACTGACTGGCCAGGTAGAGGGAAAGAAAGACAGAGGAAGGCAGCGGATAACATTTGCAGGGCCTGGTTGGGTGGATGACGAAACAGGGGTTACCAGGAGTAACAGGAACAAACATGCTTCTTCTAGTATGAGTGTACTGTCCTTTGTCTTTATACAGCCTGTTGCTGAGCGTGTCTTTTGTCCCCTTTGTTCTTTTATTTTTTTTTATACATATGACCATTATTTATCATGCTCAGTCTCTCTACTTTAGCGCATTTGTCATTGAGCCATCTTTCTTTAGCTTGTCTGCATTTGCTCCTTATATTCTTTGTGTAAGTTTTTGCATTACATATTACATATTTTGGCATCAATTTCTGTCTCTTTTGCATCATGTCAGGAATCTATTCAGTGATCAATTCCTTTTTCTTTTGACATGCTTTAAATCTACATAAAGTAGCATTATTAGACTGATATGTCTTTTCCATTCAGACTTATACTACTCACTAGGCTTTAGCAAATGTACACTCCAGCTTCCTTCAAATGTAGGTCATATTTTATAAGGTTTTCAGAATTTTGACTGAACTTTTCTCCAATACACACTGACCTTATTTGACATTTCATCTTATTAGATGCTCTCCAGTATATCCACCTTTTTGCTGCTTGTCTGTTTCTGCTACTGATTAAAGAGTATATAAGTTTTGAACACTCACAGTATCAAGGTATTGAACTAGATCTTTTGTCTTTTTGACAATCAAGCAATATCATTTTCAAGCCTTAAACCTAATCTCTGTATTCAGGTGATGAAATTAAAGATTCTAGATAAATAGTCATTTTCTTGTACTGATCCAGAGAAGTAACTGACTCCTCCTGTCCTGACCTATTTTTTTAAGAAAAGTTAGACCACACCCCAAAATGGAGTATTACAGGGTGGAGTCGGGGATATCTGGTCTGAAGCTCCCCAATCCTCACTTCTGAGACCTGATAGAGTTCAAAAGCACTCATGTGGGCAATAATTTATTTCCCACCTTACAGCCTCTTTCCCTACAGATGAAACCCTAATAGCCTCTTACTTTTTGTATTGCAGATCTTTAAAAAATTACATTCCTGAGTTACTTCAGACGAAACCTTCACAAATAGAGCCTGCCATACCATACATGAAATTGGTGTCATTCTCTCTGTATTCCATTACCGAGAACTATCATGTTGTAGAACAGATTCTTGAAAGGATACTTCTCTGATCACTACAATACAATCAAATCTAAGGTCAACTATTATCTCTCATACATATCTTCATAATATGCACTTACATTGAGTAACCCCCTACCTTGAGCTTTGTATCAAATGAATAATAGTATTAAAAAGTTTGTCTCTCAGATGGTGTTAATTTGAAGAGGTGGTCAGAGTCTCATGTGGTAATTAGCAAATATAATCTGGCTGTAGATTTTCAAAAAAGGTGAAGAAAGTGATTAAGGTAGGGGAAATCTTAGATCTTTTTCACAATATGAAACTATTTTCTATTTTGAAAATTCTAGTAGCATCAACAATTCTGTCAAAAGAACAAATAGGGTGTGTAATTGTAAACAAATAGGAGAGAGGAAAAACTGGTTAAATTTTTGCAACATTTAAAAGCTTTCTTCATAAACCCATTAAAGATATTGGAGTGATTTTTTTTTCTTTTAATGTGGCTTAAAGCATCAACATTCACAGCATGGAAATTTGAGAGAATAGTGATGCCATTTTGAATAAATAAATGGTAAGTGCATTTCCCTCCTCAAATCAGCAACACAAAACAAATTCACTGTAAAAATATAGGTGACTTGTTGTGCTTGGAAGAAAATAGCATTTTAACCCTAAAACCTGACACCTGGAGAAAATGAGGGAGGGGCAAGTTCAGTGGAAGATCTGAAGATTACTGAAATCCATTTAACTCAACACAAGTTACATTTCAGATCTTCTGCAATTGCACACTTTTTATATCTTATATACGTATAGTTGTTTTTTTTTTTTTACTATTTTTCACCCAATACAAGGCCCAAGAGTAACTCAAGTTACTGGATGAGATTATTTTAATGGCAGAACAAAGAAAGGAAAAGACACCTATTTTGAGAATACGTAGGATAGATATCAGTTGATCTGAGACTTATAGTTATCAAAGAAGCCTAGGGCAGAAGCTGTTGAAGTGGAACTTCCTCCTTGCTAAAGGAATACAAAGGAAATGAAGATGATTTGATGCTGTGTATACATGGCTAGAATAAAAAAAAATTAAATGAGAAGTTTTTAAACTGCACAGTATTGAGTTTGTAATAGAACATAATAAACATTAACAAAAAAGACCCCTTTAAAAATGTGAGATAAGATAAGATAAAATCCCTTATGGTAAGGTTTTACTAGCAAATAGTAGTTGTGCAGTACTTTTGTAAAAGTTGAAAACAAAATCATAAAACAAAAAAGAAACAAGCAAATGATACAACAAAGAAGTTGTCCAGCAGCCAAAGAGAGCTATATTTTAGGAGTAGTAAAAGCTACCCTATTAGGTGATAGGACAGCCATCTAAAATTGAATTGATATGACTGAGGACCAAAAACCAAGCTCTAAATGATTCGGAATGTCAAATAATTGTACATAAACAAGGAAAATTCAGAATTAATACAACTGAAAAGGTTTCCAATTGTGTGTCTGTCAGAAAACCTAGGCCTTGCTTTGGAGTTTCAAAGACATGGCTTTATTATATGGGATTGTTGTTTTCATAACCATTTTGCATATCAAGAGAAAATTCTAACTTTATCAAAACAATGATTGAGGAAAATAGTAAAGTAGACCAGTGGGAATATAGACAAATAAGTCACTTTTGTACAAACCAGAATAAATGACATGGGACACTATTGTTTGTTCATCTTTCTTTCATAGTCTTTCTCAAATTATTGGCCCCATGAAGGATCAAATTCAATAAATGTGAACCATATTAGACAAATCAGTCAAAGGTGGTGGCAACTAAAGACCGGTATCAGCCCGGTCAGTTGATGGTTGTTGTTCCCGCTATTTATATCTAGGAATATCTTGACAAGTTCTTATTTAGTATTACTCAGTCATTGCTCACCCCATTTAATGGATAAAATATTGATTAGTAAATTTGCTGTCATAGTAATTGTGAGTTCAATCCCAAGGCAAGTAATAACTGTGCAGTAGTAAAATAAGAACTAGGTGGGGAGGAGGAGAGCAGAATGAGAACAATCTAACCCTATAAATTAAATAAAAAGCTCAGTTCAAAATTTTTTGAAAGTTACCTGGATCTCAAAATTTTCTGAAGGTAACCTGGATCAACAAGAACCTGATGGAGGCTAGAGGGTACAATGGCTGAAATATTGTGATAATAACAAAGATACAGACAATAATCTACATGTATATAATCATGAGGATGTGCATTGTGGTGCATTGGATATCGGCTCGGAACGAGAAACCGGGGAGCCGAGTTTGAATTCTAGTTGAATCCATTGTATTCACTTACGCGCAAATACCCTTGGGAAAGGTATTAATCCGTCTCTTCCTTCCAGTTATGGGTTAAATAGCAGGACAAATTGGGTTCTATAGCCTTGGTCGGCAACCAGTCTACTGCAGAAAGCAATGGTAAACTGCTGCAGGATAATCTTCTGCCCAGTCAGTCATGTCTCTTTCAAGACATGATCGCCCAAGCATGTATCACGTGTGGCACTTAACTGACTGACTGATAGAACCATGTGGTTATTTATTACATGTGGCTATTTGCAGTGTTTACATATTGGTTTTTGAAACTGTTGTAACCGATCAAAGAAATTAAAATAACACTGAATATATTTTATTTATTCATATGATATAAATATGGGTATCTACATTAAGGAAGGAAAATAATTTCTCTCTCAGAATAAAGCCAGATTTAGGAAGAAAACAGCAGCTATATTTTGATCAAATGCACCCCCAAAAGGTTGCCTTTTCTTATAAAAGTCAATGATAATCAATGCTCAGGTAGAGTCAGATACTATTATCATGATTTCCTGAAGATACCTTTTCAAATACGAAAGGCGGTGATGCTTTATTAGCATTAGAATAAATACAGCTGAAAAAGTCAAGCATCCTGCCATCACATTTTAAATACCATTGCCATGTAAAATGAAAAAAAGCAAGAGCGAAGGGCTAACCCAAGAAAAGAATGCTAAGAAAAAATAAAAGCTAAATTAAAATATAGGTTGAGAAACAATAAATAAATGAATATTGTGATGAAAGTTCACAAAATACTGCAAATGTTTTCAAAGTCCATTTTTAAACATAGATTTTTTTTCTTCTTCAATTCCATCTCTAATGTAGCACATAAAACATTTCTCTTCCCCTTCTGTTATGAGGTAACTCTACAATACATCACTTGCAAGATGTCAATTAGAATCAATTGGTCAGTAATTGTAATTTATGATTGGTGGGGAGGAGGTAGGCATTTACAGAACAGGAATTCTGCACAGCACAAAGTTTTACAGAAATTCACCAATCTCCTGCCTTCCCTCCAACTCAATGTACGGATTTTGATTTAAAAGCGTCAAACATTCCCATTCATCACGTTTGATTATTTGACAATGAATATAAGTTACTTCCTTACTTCAATAACACACGCAAACACTTCCTGGTCTTTTTCTGTCTCTTTTTCTCTTTGTTGAAGTAAAGCCAATAAATAAAAATGCCTTCAGCTTTAAAGTCAGACAATCTATTTTGGTCTTTGTCTGGCTACTTGCACACTAACACAAGGCAAAAGTAACACTTTACTTGTTATTATCTGGCATTACAATTATATGTACATACATGTGCCTAAACATTCATACAGAAAAGATTTCTCTACAGTGTGTGTGTGTGTGTGTGTGTGTGTGTGTGTGTGTGTGTGTGTGTTCATATAGATAAAAGCTTCCTGCAGTTGATTGGCAAGTCTTCTTCGTAAAATAATCCATTTGTAGTAAAAGAAATAAAAAAAATATATCTGACAACTTGTCCACTCAATCTTCTGATTCCCTTGTTGGAGTAAATTGGTTGACCTTAAGACATTTGAAATGTTCTTGTTTTACAGAGACTTCGTTTAATGTCATCTGAGAAGTCTGGGTCTTTTATTACTTAAATACTAATTACCATATTTACATACCCCAAACAAATATCAAACACGATGTTGTATCACCAATCTGAAGGCAAGCACAAGCTATACATACATAATGAAAGGTATGAAAATATTTGATGAGTTTGAGGAAATTCTCTTAAAATAAAGAACCCAGCAACAATCATATAACTTGTAGCATGTCTGCATTATTTTTGAGTAGTTGGATTAGCCTTAGCCAAATTCATGCCTTTATCTTATTTAAAATCTCAAACACACAAAAAAAATCTCAAAAATCAATAAAAAAAGTACAAATATATAACAGTGAGCACAGTGTTCCTAATTTCTATTTTTGTCTTAAAAATTAAGCTTAAAATTCTGAACTGATTTTTGTGACTAGAGCAAAATCAAAAACAAGACATTACTGTAAATGTTTTTTTTAAAACTTTTCTACCTGTAACACTTCAATCTTAACTATAAATAATTTTATCTACGTATTTGAATGACAAAAGACTAAATATGAATAACTGAAACTTAAATGTTTAAAAAAAAAAAGATAAAACAATGTAGATGGAAGCAAATATTGAAAATTGTATGATTTTTATCCTAATTAAGATAACAAACAAGACCATCTTTTTGATTCTGAAATATTGAAAGCACCATCCCAATATAATATTGTATACTGAAGAGAAATCATAACGATAACATCACATTCAGAAATCAACTTCCACTTTATGGAACAAACTCCCGAGAGGTTGCTTCCATCACAACTCCAATTTTGGTCTCTTAAGTCTACAGTTAATCGATATCTACCCTAACCCTGTCCGTCTTGTAATATGCATTCCTTACTTCCTCTTTCTTTAAAAAGAGATTTCACTCAGTAACCCTCTACTTTCGACCTTGCATTGAATGAACAAAAAAAAAACAAACAGAACAATATAGCTAAATGCATTTTTTTTTTCATTCCAAGCCAGCAATAATGACACAAGGATGCAAGGGTTTTTACAGGAAGTCAAAGAGAATAGTGAGGAAAGGACAATAAAGAACACGGTTCACAAAAACAGATGATGGTAATTGATATTGCATTGAAATTTATGAAGATTATAAGTGGTAGAGAAACAAAAAATCAGAAAAAAAAATGGTTAGAATAGAAGTGGCAGTTGCATCTAGTTAGTAAAACAGTGAGACCTAGTTGCCAATCTGGTAGCACACTTAAATTTATGTTGCTGAGGTATTAGGAAAGAAAACTCATCTTAACAGTTCCATGAAAAGATAGAGGGAAGCCATGTCCCATCAATGAGAATGTAACTGAAGATGCCAGATCAGGATTGATTACATTAACAGAACCACCTTTGAATTTTGTTACACAGTAAGAGCACTTGACCAAATATGGCAGCAGTATTCTGTGCATGGACAAATAGTAGATTTATAAATGTGCCAGAGGGACTGGATGAAATTTTCTGGCCCAAAACTGAACGAGTTTCTCCTAACAGTAGATATAACAATTGATTCAATTTTGTTGCTTCACTTCATGGTAAACATGAGCCCAAGAAAGTGCAAAGTGTTATTTCTAAAGGTTAGCATCATCCATGCTGATGACAGGTAGAAAATGTTCTCTGGTGATTAAATGAAAATAGTTGTTTTGGAGGGGTTAAAATTGTTCTCTGTGGTGATTAAATGAAAATAGTTTTGTTTTGGAGGGATTAAAATTTACAAGCCATTTCTTGCCCCAGTTTGTCAATATGATGAATAAGGAAAAAAGAAAATAGGATCATATATAGCTTATCACTTTTACCAGAGATCAAAATGCTGTATCTGTAAAGTTTGACAATTTCAGCTGAATTATTTTTGTGCAAAAATTTGTCCATGCTTATAAAAGGTGGTGCTATGCTTACAGAATTGACCATCTCTTGTTGGTGCATGATTAAAGGATTTGTTTCAAAATTTTATTTTGGGAAATGTAAAGGGGGAAAATATTATCAACTCCTCAAAGATTAAGGAATTTAGAATACAGTTTAAAATATTGAATAAGAAAAGATTTGACTTAGACATGAAAGCCATGTGCTGGTGTCTCTAAATTTAAATTTTTTTTTTTAATCTAAAACTAATTCATAAATTGCTCCTCTGTTAACTTGGGACACACCTGGATACCTTTCAGGGAACAGAAAGGAGTCCAGGCCACCTTTTGAGAAATGTTGATCAGACTAAGAACTTGGTTCAATTTCCTAGGTTAATATTTTGGTTTCATAGCCTTTGTTGGTCAAAACTAGTCCTAGACCAGCTTAAAGGTTGAAGAATGAATCAGTTGAGATGTGAGTATACTAAGATGAATAGACTATTCTAAATAAAAAGGCATAATAATTCCTAATCTTAAATATTCTGACAGGAATGAGATACAAATAAGTTAAAATGTAGAATTTAATAAAGAATTTTATCTTTGTAGCAATGTAAGTAGATAAAAACTGAAGACAATTTTGTAAGATTCCACAATTAAAGTGAAAAAAATGAAAAGTAGATTTTTACTATGAGCATACAAAAATATATATTAACACATTTTAGTTAACGTTATCATAAATGCTATAGCATTTATAAACGTTTATCATCTTTTGAATTTGTGCTACTTTAAGTGTCGTGTCCTCTCAGGACAGAGGTGATCATGGGTCTCCACAACTTCCTGTCTCTTATAGCTCTTGATAAACTTTGTCTTTATATTATTTCTCCTGGCCACCATCCATTTACTCCAAATCATTAAGTTGTGTTGTTTTCTTATCTCATGAATATCTGATTTACCAACTCCTCCTTCTTCATTATATGCCCCAGAAAGCCCAACTGTCTCTGCCTGATGTTAACGTTTTGTTTCCATTTTCACCAAAACTTTGTCCCTACTTACCTGTTTGGTCCATGGTATTTTCAACATCCTTCTGTAGAAGCATATTTCTGTTGCTTCAAGTCTCTTTATCTTTCTTTGAGGAAAACATTCAGTACTCATTGTCATACAGGAGGACAGATGTCACATAGCAGTTTAGTACTCTTTTCCTTGTTTCTAGCAAAACTTTCCTATTTCTTAGTACTCTGCTTAGCTTTTGGAATGTTTCCTTGGCTATCCGATTATGCCTTCGGATTTCAGCATGGCTCTATCTTCTGTGCTACACATGTCTGTACATACTTTTTTAGATGCCAGCAAAGGCAAGACATTTGTAGGCATGGAAAGCAGAATAATGACTTTATAACCCACAGCCCACCCCTTAAAATTCCCTAAAGATTACCTGAAGTGAGCCTGATGGTACAATGGTCAAAATGTTGTGATAACAATAAGGATATCAGTCCATATGTAAATAGTTATATTTTTCAAAATGAAATATGACTTGTAAGAAATTAAACTTTGTCTAACTCATAATAGGATAACTTTAAAAACATTTTCATATATTTGAAGTCAGTAAATGAAAGAAAGCCACAAAATTTGAAATAAATCTATAAAAAAATATTGTGCAAGACAAGGAATCAGACCATTTTTAAAAATTCTTTAAACTGTGTATTATTAAAAAAAAAACACTGGTCTTACACTGAATGGCATCAAAGAATATTTTTTCTCCAATAAATTATTTAAATACCAATTCAGATTTTCAATTTTTCTTTTTTTTTTTTTTTGTGAAATTATTTTAGATAAAAGAAAAAATAATAATTCAAGTACTGTCATCTTAATTCTAACCCAGTTTCATTGTAAATTTAATAGGGCAATCTAAGAAGCCTTGAAAGTTTAGTATTATTTAAAGTAGACAAATGTTTTTATCTATTGTTGCAATCAAAAAAGCAAAAACACAAAAGCAATGCTTCTAGTGAAGGATAATAACCTACTTAAGTTGGTAAGATCTTTCAGTGAATTAGTGTTCAATATTTCTTTTCAGAAGATCTGAAAATTATCAGGAAAGTCTGAAGAATCGACTAAATTATATAACGTTGCAGTAAAAATCCAACAAGCTATCGGGAAATTACATCCACTGACTTAATATATGGTAGTTTGTTTAAAATGTGTACAAAATCACTTTTTGAACTGTAAGAGGAAAACATCTGCCATATTGGAAGTCATGGCTTCAGAAAAGAAAACAAAATAACCTCACATACTTATTGAGTCTCAAGAGTTTTTCATTAAACCAATATCAAGATTTTTTGATACAGATTCAGTAATCTAGGGGAATATTAGATTGTTGCCAACCTCACTTGTAAAGCACACAAGATTATTTTTCATCTGAAACATTTTTCTTAAAAATATCTGACTATCAAAACATGAATATTGTTAATTCTTTGGTTTTCCTTATGAATCTTAATCACTTCTTAGTCAACAGGTAAATCATAGCATGGTATCTGTTCTCATGAAGGTACCTGGTTCTGGGGATTGTAACCTTGTGGAAACACCTTCCTCAGTGCATTAAGAGAGGTAGTGGTTGGTATAATGTCAAAACCATCATGACAGTGATTGCCAGGACAGGGTAGATTTTATACTTGGCCGAAATGTATGCATATGGGCTCTCCACATAAAAAGAACCTGTCATATCCTGCTTTAAGGGAAAAGTCAGATAATTTGCTTATTAACTTTAGGGTTGTGATCTGTTTTTATTTTACATGAGAGATAGTACTGGGGTGGTCCAACAGTGTGGCAACACATTTCTTTTGGCACTAATAGTTTCATTTGGTGTATTATTGAAGCCAGTATGATAGTGTTTGCAAGGACTGGGCAATTCTTGCCCTTGTCCCATATGAATGCATATGAGCACTCTGCTTTAAAAAAAAAATTATGAATCACAACCTAGATTTTATGGAGAAATCAGGTAAATCAAATCAACTTAGAGGCCTGCCATTGTCTGATTTAGCCCAGATATAAAACTGACTGTAAAGTAACATTTTTTTTTTTTTACTGGGCTCATGATAACAGAATATATAACTGTAAAATGAATAATAAAAAAAAGTAAAGACTGTATTGCAGCAGTAGTAGTATTATTGTGTCAGAGAGAAGAGATACTAGTGTAACCAACAGTAGTTCTAATAATTTAACTGTTATACCTGCCATTTCTATTATTATTATTATTATTATTAGAACTTTCTTAAACTCTGCTGATTGAATAGTCACATTTAAATAGATTTTTGTTGTCATAGATAAATATTTTTTGGAGATAGTTTAGTGTTGATTATTGCAATGGAAAGACTACAAGATGTTATTTTTTAGTTCATTTGGGAAGATGTACATTTCAGGTTTACAAATATTCTTTTTTTTTTTTTGCAGGAGGAGGGATCTCAAGAATCACAGAATGTATGATTTCTGCTACTGCTGCTGAAAGAAAAAAAAAAAATTCCTGAATGATTTCATGATAGTGAAGAAAAATATTTAACCAACCAATTTTTTTCTTTCCTATAAAAATGAGATTGGAGTCCAGTAATGAAAGAAGAATGAAAGTAGAAAGCAAGCAATGCCTCTAAAAAGACAGCTTGCTTTATCTCTTTTTTTTTTTTTTAAAATGTGTGTGTGGTATGGTGTGGTGTATCTACAGCTGTGTAGTTTGTTGGTATGTACTACACTGCAATTCCTTCACAGGTTAAGTGATTGCTTTTTTTTTTTTTAAGCAGTGTCAACTAACGAAGTAATCAGAAAATGCTTTCTTGAAAAAAGAAAATGAGCACTTTGTAGATGATGGCTTTTAATTTTAGGAAGGTTTGAAATAGGATTATATATAATTAGCCACCAAGCAAGAGCTGCTAATGTGGAAAGTAAAAGGTAAGTGACATAAAAGAATGAGTGAATAAGGAAGTTAACAAGTGCATAAGAAAAGGGGCAGTGTCTTGGTTATTCCTCAAAGAATAGGTGGGAAAGTGAATCAATGTGGAAAATAAGGCCAAATGAATAACAGCAGAGTGAGAAAATCTGCCAAGATTAAGAGATCTGTTTTTTTTTTTTGTTTTTTTTTTCTTAAACACATGTGGAATTGAACAAGTAAAAACCGAGGAAAGAATAATTCTCAGGGAATTTAGAAAGAATTAATAATGATAATTAGATAAATGGATTTCTTACATTGTTTAAAATTGTAAAAAGAATAAGTATATTATTTTAAACCAGACCAATATAGATGTGCGTTGTGGTGCAGTGGATATTGACTTGGAATGACAAATTGGGGGAGTCAAGTTCAAATTCTAGTTGAATTCCTTGCATTCACTTCCGTGCAAATACCCTTGGGAAAGGTATTAATGCATCTCTTCCCTCCAGTTATGGGTTAAATAATAGGACAGACTGGGTTCTATAGCCTTGGCTTTCAACCAGTCTACTGCAGAAAGCAATGGCAACCTAATGTGGGATAATATTCTACCCACTCAGTCATGTCTCTTTTGAGACATGATAGTCCAAAGCATTTATCACATAGGGCACTTAACAAACTGAATGTACAAATTTAATAATGATATTAGTTTTAACTAATTTCATGCATATTCTAAAAAAAAAAAATCATCTTCATTAGTAGATTTTCAGAAATGGTTTTCTTAGTTGATTATTTAATGTTTATTATACTGCATGTATATAGCTAGAAAGCAAATACAAAATTCTACAGATTCCTTCTGGAAAAAAAAAGGATCAGCTTCCAATAGAATTTTTTTCTTCAACTGGATGCCATTCAAGTTTTTTTCAAACTATCAAGGAAGAATATAAATTAAATCATTGAGTTACATGAGATAAAATATCAAAACTGGAATGGATTCATTTTGTAAAAGATGATAAAATCAGAACTTAAAATTACATTCATATTTATCACCCATTTTCATAAATCAGTATTAACCAACTCCTGTGCCTGATCTTCTATGTGCCGTGTCCCTTAAAGATATGGGAAATCACTCCTTTCTTTTGTGGCTGTTACTAACCCTCCCATTCTTCTGCCATCCATTTACAAAAGCTCATTTGGTAAATTACTTGACGTTTCCCTCTTGACTTCCATATGTTCTGTGAGTGTCAAATTTTCCAAGTTCTCTTTCTTCATTATGTGTCATAGAAACTACAGCCATCTCTTTCTAATTGTGTCCTTTTTTTGTGTCCATTTTCCTTAAAACTTTGTTTCATGTACATGCTCTGAACATTGATCAAGTGCAGTGTCAAGAATATAATGCTGATAGAAGTTGACATAGTAGTTAGTAGAAACCAACTCAACCTTTTATACCAAAGGTTATCTGATTCTGTAACTTTCTATGCATTTTTGATAAATAGCCATGATTTTCACACAGGAAACATGTAGTTCTCAGAGAATGAATTTCAATCATAGAATGAATTTCAAGATAAAAGGCAGCCTTTTCAAAGAGCTGGTATCTTGGATTAGAAAGCAGTCTGTACCTAGAAGATTAAAAGTATCTGCGCATTGATAAAAATGCTTTTCTCTTCTTGTTTTTAATATAAGTCAAACTTAATTTTCTAACATTTGCCAGTAACTGGTAGCAAAGCATGACTTCCAGCATTTTCGCTGAAAAATGAGCCATATATATTCAGAACATAGATGTAAATAGGATTAATAGCCATCTGTATAAACAAACAAAAAGCAGCACACACTGTCTTCATATTATTAAGAAAAAGAAAAGAGAAACTGTGCTTAAAATAGATCTTAGAACCTTGAATACAGATTATAGTATCGACAAATTATATGAAAAATTACTGGTCACCCCATTTACAAACTAAACAGCATCCATGTCCCAAAAATATCAAATGCCACATCAGTGGGTAATTATGTTATTAAATTTGATCATTGACCAAGTTGTATATATCTACATTACCAGACCCAGTACTTGCATATCGAGCATTGAAGAATGCTTATATCGTATTGGAAAAAGAGAGGGTTGGCAAAAGCTAGAGTTAGAAAGTTTATCCTCTCTGCAAGTGTCTAAGCAGTGGAAGAAAGACATGAAAGGATATACTCTCAATGTATCATCTGAAATCAAATCTCCAGCAAGTGTAATTGATGAAAAGCTTGATGTGGCCTTGAATGAAAGTGAACCAAGATATGAAAATAAATTAGAAACTCTAGCAGATATATATTATAGTCAGTGGTCAGGTAAATGATCTTTTCAGCATTCTGTCATTTAAGACAGAATAGGAACTGGACATGTAATGCTTCAATATGGTGTAATAATTAGTAAATCTGTCTCACATCAATTACGAGTAGTGAGTTCAGTCATCACTGGGTGCTATATCTAAGTTACGCTTAGTAAATTACTTTTACAGAAAAGAATAATTCAAGAAAACTTAATAAACTTCCAAGTGTTGTGCATATAGATGCACAATGTACCAAATATCTTTATACAGATTATACTAACAGCAACCAGGCCAATCAAAAGAAAACCATATATTGGTGACAAGTTGTTTTTTCACAGGTGATAATGTCACTGGAAATGTAAGAAAATAAGACGTTAGGGAGAGAAAAGGAGAATAATAATAAGGAAGACAGAAGATGGTAATTGGTGTTGCATTTAAACATTTGAAAATCAAGGGGGCCAAGAAAACAGAAGAGAGCCATAGGTGAGAAGTACAAGAGAAGAAACTATTATAAAGTAATATGATATGTAGTTTTACTTCTGGAGTTGTTTGCAAGATAAAGTGGTAAGAATCTTTTTATGTTAATAGCAAATCAAGTTAAATATTGTTATTCTTTTTTATCTAAGTTTCATGATAGAAATATTAAAATGGTTATACAATGTTACTGAACCTGCTATTATGAATGGCATCAGAATAAATTGTGAGGATTACTCCACCTAGTCTGCCAAGATATCTGCTAGGTGGCACTGACCAGGATTGTAAAAAAAAAAAATGACATTAAAAATTCCTTCCCCTGGATGTAGTTACTACTACATCCCATTCTTGCTCTCCAGGGAAATTTTATAGTTGCCCAATAAACTTAATTTCAGATAAACCCTGTTGGCATCACACACACAGTTTTTTTTTTTAAATATCGAAGCCCATGTTTTTTTAAATTCCTTTTTCAGTTGTGAACACATGAGTACTGTATATACTCATGCATAAGCTGACTTCATGCATAATAAAGAAATTATTTGGCATAAATTTCAACCCCTTCAAGAAAAACTCTCCTATGTATAATGCATCAGCTTACCAAAAGTTTATGATTTTTAGCCTTTCCAAAAAAAAAAAAAAAAAAAAATTAACCATATCTAGTATAGTCATCATTTTTAAAAAGCCTTTCCAAAAAAAAAAAAAAAAAAAAAAAAAAAAAAAAAAAAAAAAAAAAAAAAAACCTTTTTTAACAGGGTTCAAAATATGTAAAAACATATACATGTAATATTCCTGAATGTGTTGAAATCTATTCTTCCAGAAAATGCTGAATTAGTTTTCAAGCTTGATCCAATACAAATGCATAGACACACATTCTTTTACAAGATACAATATTACATTCAGAAATCCTACTTAGCAAGGCAGCCATGAAAAGATCGGAGATAGATTTTAAGTTGGATAATAATAATAATAATAATAATAATAATAATAATAATAATAATAATGTGGAGATGCTAGGAAGAAAGCTTTGATTCAAATGTACTTTCTTTGGTCATTACTACATTTCACTTATTAGAGCTATACCCTCACCCAAAAACAAGATAAATCAAATATTGTTCGAAAAGAAATTGCAACCAAAAAGTAGATCAGGGAAAATTAAAATGTGCAGTAAAATGTCAGAGACAATTCAGCCATCCTAATCATAAAAAAAAATAGGTGTGTGATTTCGTTGAAAATTAAATCATGAACATATTACAAGACTTTCCTAATCCTTGTAAAATATACATGAATATAAGTAAACCTAGATTTTCAATGGCATCTTATTTCAATGAACCAATAGCTATGGATATTAAAAATGGAAGGCAAAGTAATATTCTTTGGAAATCACAGAGCCATATATTACATTGGAATCAGGCTTTGCCGTAAGGAAAGTTTCTTACTGTTATCTTCAAACATTCTATAACAGATTCTGGAGTCCCAATGTACAAAATTTGCTGTCTGTTGCACATTCTTCCATGGAGCAATAGTTTCAACAAAAGCTTCAGGATTGAACCACTTTCAATCAGTAGGGGAGCCAAGCCTCCTGCTGCTGATTTAAATGCAATTAGTTTATAGTATCTAACAGGCACAATGGCATATTTGAATTTATTGATTCATTTCTACAGCTTATCAACCATATTGTCAAACATCAAGCATATTATTAAAATCCAGAAAATGTTTTTAAATTGTAAGAATTTCTTTTTTTCTGAGATAATGATTTACTGATACAATTTGTATTAATTAACCCATAGCTGGGGGGTGGAGGAAATTCATACCTTTTTCAAGGGTATTTGGGCATAAGTGAGTATAACAAACCCAACTGTAAGCCAGCTCTAAGATCAACAATTCAGAGCCATTATCCATTACACCACCTGCACATCCAAGCTAATAACCTGGTATTAAAGTTACTCATCTAGATACTGACCAGATTCAACTTTGTTTAACTGGTGATGGTACGGTAACCAATGTTTCATTCTGATATGGTCATAAAATAGCATACTTGAAGAAATGGTAAATAAAATCATAGATGATACAGGATGCATTATTTATATTCAAACTAATGCCCTCATCCTCATTGTTATTATTGCAATGCTTCAGCTATTGTACCCTCTTGCCTTCTTCAGGTAACCTTCTGGGAAGGTTTAGTTGAACCCCTTATTTAATCTATGATAATTTATTTTCATTTCACTGTCTATGCCTAACAAAGGAATGTTTAATTGCTATGCAGGTCATTAAAAAACAAACAACAAATGTATGTAGTTTATAGGCATTTTTTTATTTTATGATGTAAATGGAAGCTATCATTATTCTGAAATGGAAATTTTCATTGGTTCAGAGGAAAAATAAAGTTTGTAGATATATTATATAACAGTTAATGTTGTCTCTATAGTTTTAGTTATTGTCAGAATATTTTGTGCTATGGAATTATTATTGTATGTCTTATTATTCAGACCAGCATATGACTAAAATATTCCTAACAAGATACTGATACAAAGAGTGTCAACATAGGAATCAACACTATAGTGACTACCAGTCTCATGACATGTTCTCAAGATTGCATTGAGGATTCTTGCATCTCTCTTTCTCTCTCTCTCTCTATATATAGACACACACACACACAGTAACACCAACACAAAGCCTGTCAGGTGAACAAAGAAAAAAAAAACAACTAATTGATAAAAAAAGAAGAAAATGATGAAAAGACATGCACCTACCTAAACAGTAATACAATGTTCTATGTTAAAATTACCAAAACAGAGCAAACATGATTCCTAGCATCTTCAGACTCCTACTCAAGATCATACTACTGTGATTATCAAGTAACCAGAACACAAATTATATGAGAAACAGAAACTTTTCTTTGGCCAGCTTGGAAAATGAGTATTTCTTTTAAGAAAAATTTTTTTGTGTTCATAGAACATAGGATATTACACATAATCTACAAAATGCATTAGTCATATGCAGAAATAATTTCAATGTAATGAATGCTACAATTAAAAGAGAAAATAGCTTAATTAGACAGTTCTTGAGAGTGCTGCTATTGAATCTTGCCAAAATGTTAACCTGTACACCAGAACTTTTCAAATACCTCCTTTCCCAAGCCAGGCAAAGAGAAGATTTCCTTTTGTCTTTATATGAGTATATTTTATTTATATCTGAATTCTAATATAAATAAAAATAATAGTTAGGTATAGAGAACAAAAGGTACATAATTCACTTTTCCTTTTTTTGTTTTCTTGGCTTGCTTTAATTTATCACTAGGCTATAGAATAAAACTTAATTGCCAAAAGCAATATGTTCACAAAAAGCTTGAAGGATCTGCTTTCAAGTCATATATTCATGTATGTTTGTTCAATATTTGTGCAAAGTTATAAAAAATTCCAAATGTGTATAAGACAATTTACAGTTTAAGTTGAGAAAAGCCAAAAGAAAAGAAATGGCATCAAAAACTAAGATTATTATATTTACAATGTAGAGCTTAGAATAAAAACCCTGGCAATTTTGGAAATGCTGTAAAAATTTATTCTTCACATTGAAAACAATTTAAAGATGAGGAATTGTCAAGAGAGATTTTGCAAAGCAAAATCCTTTTCAAGCTTGACAGACAAATGAAAGGAAAGTACCTTCAGAGAATTGCCTCAAATGTATGGTATATTAAAATAACCATGTCAAATTATTGAAATATGCATTAATAAAATGCCTCACTTGTTACTTGGTAATTTAGACCAATTAGACCCCTCAAGAGAAGGGGTATTTACTTGAAATGAGATTTTGTAGTGAGTTATTCACTAATATCCAACTGATCTCCATGTAAACACAGAGAAATGCCAAACACTTTAAGAAAAAAAAAAACTGATGCAATTAAAATGAAATCTACCTATTTCATAGTTTTTAGTTTTGAAATATTTAATCTAATTATTTAAACAATAATAATAAAAATAACGATTAAAAAAACAAAAAAACGAGAGCCATCTGAGGTAGAGTGTTGCAGAGTAAAAAAGCAGGAGGTACAGTTTATGGAGATATGTTGTTTTTTTTTTAATCATTTAAATGCCACTGATGCGCAGGGGGTTACATAAGAGTAAAAGATTAGATATGAGGAGAGTAAAGAGAAAGACCAACCAGTTACAGCGGGTGTCAAAGAAAGGAGCAAGAGAAGGATGGGAATACAGGTGTGATGACAGTTGTAAAGTTAGAGAGAAAGGAAAAAATAAACAGTGATGTAGAAAGAACTAGAGTCAAGTGGTTAAGAGATGGGTATTGACATTGCATTTAAATTCCTGGAGGTTGTAGCCATCAGGACAGTAAGAATATGAAAGAGAGTTCCACAGGTGGGAAGTGTGAGAAAAAAAGCTGCTGCAGTAGAATTGTCGTCTGCATTTGGTTGACCTAACTGTGAATGGGTGGGACCCAGTTGCTATCCTGGTTGCACAAGTAAACTCCTGTGACAGGGGAACCAGTGACTTAATTTCAGCGGAGCAGAAGCCATGGAAATCTCTATAGAACAGAGTAAAGCCACATCCCATTGGTGAGAAAGCAGCTGGAGCCAAGCCACCAAGTCAGTACCTACCACATTACTGATTCTCCTTTGGAGCCTGTCAAGAACAGTGGGGATGCCTGACCAGATATGACAGCAGTATTCCATGCATGGATGGATGGTTGATTTGCATATGTGCAAGATGGATTCAGGTGGTAAAAAACATCCTGGCCTGACATAGAGACCCAACCTCCTAGCAGTGGATTTAGCTATTGATTCAATGTAATCGTTCCACTTGAGATCAGAAGAGAGGGTAAGGCCGAGGAGGTGAAGTATATTTCAGGGAGACTCACTTGGTCCATGCTTATGGAGAGCAGGAGAAGTTGCTTGTGATGAATGACAGACAACAGTTTCATTTTAGACACATTGAAATTTACAATCCACTTTTTCTCCATTCCACCATTGATTGTAGATCCCTCTCAAGATTAGCAGCGAGGTTATGTTTGTCCGCCTCGCCAGATTTCTTACTGATGCGAGAGTAAATTGTGGTGTCATCTGCATAGATGCCTACTTGGGACTTGATCATGTCTGGCAGATCATTTATGAAAATAAGGAAGTGTCGGGCCTAGGAAAGAGCCCTGAGGGCCACCAGCATTTGTACAGTAGGATGTGGAGGCATGCCTATTCAAGACGACTTTCATTATGCAGTTAGATAGGAAAGATTTAATCAGATCAAGCAAGCGCCCAGTGATACCATAATCCCGTCGCTTGCATAGAAGGCCAGCCTGCCAAACCCTATTAAAAGCCTTGGAGATGTCCAGGGCAACAGTACGAACCTTGCTGGACTTATCAAGGGACTAGTTATATGTACTCCATGATGGGTGTGGGGAAAATAATTGTTTAACTTAAACAGGTTAAGACTGTAGTGATCAGGGTATTTCTACTTTTTGGGAGTCAGCTCCACAAAGCAATGGTTTGTGGGAAGAAGCTATTTGAGTGCAGCCTTCAGTGGAAGATGAAATGAATGAAAGTGGTTTGCTACAATGTGAGTGGCATGGTGGTTCCTAGCTGTGAAGGTTAGAACTGGTGAGTACATATAAATATTGTGTCATACATTTAAAATGTAATAACAAATGCTTAACATCCATCATATTTACTTGCTTCTCAGAAACATTAATCTATCCATGTATAAAATTCTGTGACTTCCATCTGTGAAACACACCCTCTAAAAAATTGCAAACAGGTAAGGGAGTACAACATACAGTTAATTTTACTACAGTGCATAAATTAGTACGATAAATTTTCATTAACTTTTAAAAAAAAAATTAAGTTTTATTATTTGACGTACAAAATACTCCTATTTAGAAAAATAATTTAATGATTAAAATAATAAATACTTATTTTAAAATGCAATATTTTTTCATATTTTGGAAGTTTTTATACACAAGAATCTAGTTCATACTGTATTTGTCAGAGTTATAAACAAATCCCAAAGCCAAACACTGCAAGAAATATGTTGCATGCTCAAGAGTAAGAAATCCTAAAAATTTATTCTTCACTTTTAAAAAGGAAAAAATAAAAATAAATTTTCTTCAAAGTATTGTTTACCATAAAGTCCTATAAAATTAAATTTTAAAAAAGTATTAAATTGTGAAGTAGAGTTTTTGTCAAAGTATTTTTCCAAACAGTCTTCTTCAAATTTAATGGACTGATTTGCAAATTTGAACAAAATAGAGTTTGTAAATCTCAACAAAAAATGTTAGTAAAAACTTCAACAATACTAAACACTATGAGAATTTCAACTTGCATCAGCGTGTTGTAAAAAAAAAGTCTAGTTATTTAAATTTTAAAAAGCAGTAATACTTACGTGGCTACTCCTAAGGGCCACTGATAAAAATTCCGATTGTCAACATCTGGACTATCATAAACAAGAAATGCAAATTTTATTGGTCCTCCATGGAGCTGCATGTAAGATTTGATCCATTCATTATTACACTGTTCATTGCCCAATAAAATCACAGCCACATTTTTTAAGTCTGTCAATGTTGGAAGGAAATCTAACCAGAGTTTGGCAAAGTCTATTTTAGAGGATTCCCTTCCATTTAAAACAAGTATAACATTTTCTGTATTTTTTGGAACTTTACTTGGTATCACCCCAGGACCAGTCCGGAATCTGAAATAAGAGAAAAGAAAAAATTCAAATATTTAAATACTTTAATATTAAAAAGCTTCTTGGAAAACTTAGTTTCAAAGTAAAATAAAAATTACTGATCAGGCTTGGAAACAATAACCAACAGAAATGCAGGTTTATTTTTAATACTTTTTGTTCAAATAATACTTCATATATAATAAGGAACAGTGTGAGATTTTTTGTTTCTCTGTTCATGACTCTCTTTTTGTTGGGTAATCATAAGTCACCTAGTTTTACAAAAACTAATGAGAAAATCATTTGTTATGCTAACACAAGACATGCAATATGTTATTTGAAGTAAGCAAACATCCTGTTACCATAACAGAAATTAGAAACTCATCAAATAATAAATGACGCTAATATGTAAATGCTATTTAATATATATATATATATATATATATATATATATATATATATATATATATATAGTAGAATTCTACACACCCCACCCAACTAACATCATTGAATGTTTGTATGTGAATCAATGAGCTCAACAATTGATTAGAATGGATTCAGTTGATTAACTGGTTATGTCTCATCAGCCAGGTAAAAAAAAAAAAGAAAAAACTATTAAAATACTATTATTGTAGTTTTCTTTTGTGTATTGTGACACTTCAAAACATGGACAATCATGGCTTTCTACAGCTTCCTGTACTTTGTAGTTCTATGTCTTTTTACCATCTTACTCAGTCCTTGCTCTGCCATACAAGCTCATTACGCAGGTTTTCTTTTTTTTTTTACCTTCAATATAATCTCTAAGTATCAAATTTTCCAAGCTTTATTTTCTCATGATGTATCTCACAAATTTCAACTTTTGGTTTCTAAATATAAGAGTCTTTTTCATTACAATTTTTCTAAAAACTTTCATGTTGTTTACATGTTTTGTTCATAGTATTCTTCGTATGTCTCTATAGAATCATACTGTTGTCTCCAGTCTCTTCTTCCATGAGAATCTTTGCCAGTATTCACTGCCATATAGAATGACAGTAAATAGCAGATAGTAAATAGTAGTTCAACATTTGTTTGTGTCTTACTAGTTATACACCATATTATTGTTGTTGTTGATTACAGCTATAAACTATTTCATAGATGTTGCTGCAACCATTTGAACCATAAAATGTTTCTGTGTGGAGCAAATCTGACAGTTTCGCTGTAAGAAAAAGCTCTTATAACACGATCAAGATCTTACAATGATTCTAATTTGGTTTAAGGCTCCATACATAAAATTTTCATGTTTGATAAGCTCAATAATAAGCAGTGAATTAAAAGCAAAATGATACTTTGTAATTTTCTTAAAAGACTTATTTCTTTTCCTTCAGTGAACTATTTGTTAGTAAAGCTTAATTTGGCATTGTTCTTATAAAACAGCTGAAACTTTTTGTGCATTTCCTTGTTTAGCTAATATTCATTAAGTATTTAATGTAAACTGAGAACTTCAAGAAGTCACCTTCCTAACAAATCAACCGTGGTGAGATGGGTCTCATGGTTAGAAAGCAAATGCTCTAATCACATGTTTCTTTCTTTTTCTCTCCCTGTCTCTCTCTCTCTCTCTCTATATATATATATATATATATATATATCCAAACAGAATGTGGCATGTAGATAAAATCCCAAAGAAGATCCTATTAATATTAAAACTGATCCAGTTAGAGGGCTTGATGTAAAAAAAAATATCTATTTACAGTCAAATAAAACTTAAAAATTACATGTGTCATATGATCATGTCTGCAAAGTATATTCACTTTGCCTGCGATTTTTTTATTATGGAAAAATTGAGAAAGTTTTTCATACACCAGAAGTTCACTCAATAAGAAGGAAAAGGAAAGCAATAAGAAAAGTGAAAGGGGGTTGTTAAAAAAAGCTAAATGCGGTTTCAGAGGGTAGGGAAGGGAGAGGGAAAACAGAGATAGCAAAGTGGATTCAAACTTTATCTTTGAAAAGAACATTTAAAGATTACATAAAGGTAAAGAAATAAAAAAAATAGGCATGTCACAGGAATGGAAGTGAGGGAAAAGAAAACAGGAAATGAGGGGATAAAAGAAATAAAGGGAGATAGGGGAAAGTTATAGGAGAGAGAGGGGAGAAAAAAGAAGATAAAGAAAAAAAAAGAGAGGAAATGTGCATTGGATATGCAGATGTGACAATTATTAGCCAGGGAGGGTGGAAAGAAATGAATACATAAAAAGGTTAAAAAAAGGGAAGGTGAAATAGAGAAAATATAAAACATGACATTATTTGGCTTTGCCAAGAGTTTTTCAAAAATTTTATGTTTAAAATAAAATAGGTTTGACTATTGTTGAGATCAAATTTACCACAGGAAAAAGAAGATGATGATACTGGTAGAGGATACAAATAAAACTTTTTAATATATAAAAATATATATAAAAAAAAGAATATACACCTAAGACCGAGAAAATTAACTGTTTTGGGGAATCATAAAATATAGATAGTTGTAAGGTAGATTATAGTTACTTTTAAACGGCACCAATACATCAGTAAAGCATACGATATGAGCGAAGTACTGAATTGATAATTGAAAAAACATGTTAAATATAAAAATAAATATAAAAATAATATATAAAATTAAAAATATAAATACACATAAAAATAAAAAATAAGGAAAAACATTTTAAAATAAAATAAATGATAAAAATCTATCTATTTTCATGATTTCCCAAAACAGTTCATTTCTCGGTTTTAGGTATATTTTCTTTTTTTATATATTAAGAAATGTTCTTTATTTATATTCCCAACCAATATCATCTTCCTTTTTCCACTCTTTCCTTTTATTCCTGTGGTAGATTTTAACATCAATTAATTTGATCTCAACAATAGTCAGACCCTATTTTATTTTAAACATAAAATTTTTGAAAAACTTTTAGCAAAGCTGAATAATATGTCATGATTTCTATTTTCTCTATTTTTCCTTCCCGCTTTTGATGTATCTATCCCTTTCTTTACACCCTCTCTGGTTAACAATTGTCACACATTCATATCCAATGTATGTTTCCCCTTTTTCTCCCACTCTCTCTTAAAACTTTCCCCTATCCCTCCTTTTTTGTTTTCCCCTCATTTCCCATTTTTCTTTCTCCCACTTCTGTTGTGACATTTTTATTTTTAATTTCTTTACATATACATAATCTTTAAATGTTCTTTTCAAAGATCAAGTTTGAATCTGCTTTGCTATCTGTTTTCCCTACCCTCTAAAACAGTGATTAGATGCCTGTCTTCCCTCTCCTTTTTTTTAACTCCCCTCCCATTTGTCTTTCTTATTTCTTTCTTTTTTCCTTCTTTTTAAGTGAATTTCTGTGTATGAAAAACTTTTTGAATTTTTAATACTGATCACTGATAAAGTGAATATACTTCACAGAAATTATCATATGACATGTGTAATTTTTAAAGTCTTATTTGAAAAAGTATATATTACAGAACAATTAACTATTGTCACATTTATTTTATTATTTACAGTTCCATTTAAAACCAGACTTATTCAAATTTACCTCCCTTTAATATAACTTCCTGTTCAGAAGTGATCACAAAGAAAGAATTCTGCTAGTTAAATCATTAAATTTAAAAACATCAAAACAATGCTACCAACATATAAAAATAATAAAAACAAATGTACTAAGAACTTTATCTTATCACTTCCTAATGGTGTATTCCATTGCTATGGTAAAACAAGGCATTGAATGCGATCATGTAATGATGTTGGATACAGTGGGGATCACTTTGAGTGAGAATATATATAGCCATATTTTTATGTATATTAAATATTTTTGTCATTTCATTAATCTTAATTCTTTTTTGTATTACAAATTTTGTTAACAGCATAACTTAATATTTCATCTAAGAAAAAACAAATGTTAATAGATTCAATGAATATTAAGAAAAATGACAACATATTAGCTAATTGTGGAAGATGAGCTATAACTAAGATCTGAATGACTACCTCTTCTAAGCATTGTAGTTTATAGAAGCTGACTTTGCAAGTATACATTAAGATAAGAAAATGCTAAAAGACTTTATGAATCAACCTCAAATTATTATATCTGATAAGTGTCTAAAACCTTTTGATGTTATTTTTAATAAGCTGAAATGTAAATTTTATGCATGCATTAAGTCTTAGAAATACAAACAGAAATTAATATTTCAACATTGAGACACTCCAACTTTCAATCAATGATATTTGCTCGAAAGCCTTAAGAGCTTAAAATCAATTGTGTTTATATATCATGTAATAAAATCTCTCCAGAACAGAAACAAAAAATGAATTTGAAGAAAACTAATTCCTTTTCTTTTGACTAAGCGTTAAATTCTAGCAATGCACTCCAAACAGGAAATTATAGGACATAAAGAAAATATATATAAAAAGCCTTCAATCTCACAATTCTTTAGAAGCCAAAGCATTTTTTCCCTCATTTTTTTTATTCCTTATGGTTGCACATTAAAAGAAATAAAGTAGTTTTCTTCGGAAATACTTGATGCTGTGACATTGATGTATCTATGCATTAAGTTACTTTGGTAGAATATAGTTTGACTAGTTAATGACATGTGACATAAATGACATAGATCGGTATATTTATTCAAGTGAGTGTGTGTGTATGTATATATATATATACACACACACACAGAGTAAAGAATAAATAAGTTTTGTCAAAGAAAGCTCTATCTCAAGTGATGAATTGGTGATACTCATGCTTATTCCATCTTTTAGTAACATTTTCAAATCTGGTTAAGTCTAAATTGTCAAAGATTCAATCAACACATAGAATAAATATATTTCAAATGATAAATCATTGATGCAGTCAGACTTTTTTTATATGATCATTTCATCCCAAGTAAGGCAAGGCAAGACTGCCACTGGTACACATGGGGTTACAGTGAAAGAAAAAACAAAGTACAGGAGATGTTGAAGAAAAGATAAGAGATAGATAGGAATTAAATAGATAGAAGATGGCAATTAATGATGGCAAACAAATGGAAGGGAGTTTCACAAATGCAAATTGCAAGAAAAACTGTTAGAGTAAAAGAGGTAGTTACATTTAACTATTTTGGCATTAAAGAGTGGAACCTTGATGCCAATCTAGTAAATAAATGTGGTTGGTGAATCTGGGGAAAAAAGCTTATCAGAGCAGTTGTCATGAAAATACTTGTAGAAAAGACAGAGGGAAGCCATATCATGTTGGTGAAAAAGTGACTGAAGGTGAGCTACTGAGTCAGGATAAATTATATTGCAGATACTTCTTTTGGATTTTGTTGGGAACCTCAAGATGAATAGCAGTATCAGCCAGATTCAATGCACAGATGATTTATAAATATATAAAATGGCTGCTGACGAGAAATACTTTCTGGCCTGACAGTGATCAAACCTTCTTAGCAGTAGATGCAGCTATAGATTCGATGTAGTCATTCCATTTGAGAGAGTAAGGCCAAGTGTGTTGTTCTTTAGGAGACTAGCATCATCCATTCTGATGGTAGGCAAGAAAGTTTCTTTATAATGGTTAATGAGCAGCTTCATTTTGGCAACATTAAAATTTATGAGCCATTTCCTCCCCCATTTGATCATAGATTAAAGGTTCTTTTGAAGGAGAGCAGTCACGCTGACTTTATCAGCCTTAATAGATTTCTTATTGAGAGTAAATGATGGTGTTGTCTGCATAGATGCCTACTTGGGAACTGATTACATCAGGAAGGTTATTAATGAAGATCAGAAAAAGTGTAGGACCTTGGAGGAGGCCCGCATTCAGATGAAAAGCTCTTGAAGTTTGCCTGTTCAAAATGACCTTCATTTCATGATTTGATAGGAACAATTGGATTAAATCAAACAATTTGTTCAGAAATATCATAGCACTGGAGCTTGCACACCAAACTGTCAAATGATTTTGAGATAACAAGTGCAAGGTATATATATTCAGTGATGGTTGTATCAGCAGTAGATCTGGCAAAGTGAAAGCCATATTGTTTATCAGAGAGAAGGTTGATAATAGTCTTGAATACTTTACAAAAAAAAAAAAAAAAAAAAAAAGGTAAGAAGCTAATAGAATAATAATGAGAGGGGTCAGAAGGCTCTCCACAGTTCTTAAAAACAAGGGCACATTTTTAAGAGAATGATTGGAATTCCATTACCTCCACTTGTCTTATGAGAGCCAAACTTAGAAATTAGGTTAGAGACCAGATATGGGGTTTATATATATATATATATATATATATATATATATATATATATATATATTTACTCAGTTGAGCCTCAGTTCTAGGTGGGAAATTAGGTGTGGGTAAACCAGATGAGTCAAGGGTATAGTTGGACGAGAATTTGTAAGCAAAGCAATCAACCTTGTCTGCTGTAGATGTGAGGCCTTTGAATTGATTGAATAGAGCTATGGTCAAATATTAAAGTATGATTTAGTGCTACCTAGTGAAGTATAATAAAGACGACAAAAAGAAAATTGTCTCAAATAAAAATCATCTTATGTTTATTATTTTTGAAAACTCTTTGACAAATTTTTCTCACTTAAAGAGAGTTTGAAAAAATACTGTGTGTTAGCAAAAAATCTAAGCAATAGTCTTTCTCCAAAAATAAGACATCAGTGTTAACAAGATGACATTTAGAATCACATATTTGATAGAACATTAGGTAGAAAGTTACACAAGTGGGATGCACAGAAAATAAAAGTTTGTTTCGTCAATGATAGCACATAATAGTTGTTTTGTAGTCATTTACAGCATGACCTTATTTAACAATTGTTTATTGCAAATAATAATATATATATATATATATATGTGTGTGTGTGTGTGTGTGTGTGTGTGTGTGTATGTATATAGCGCCTATCTTTTTGAATACAGCCAAGAAAACCCATTTTGAAACACTTGCAAATAATTCATACTTTCAACCAATATCACAAAAGCACTCTATCAATAATACATACAGGCAAGCAAGTAAGAGTCTGTTTTCTTGTCAGATGTCAGAGCAGTAACAAGTTTACTGAACATGCTGGGAGGTGGAATATTATATACAAATGGTTTGGGGAGGTATTTCTTTTCTTTTTATTTTGTTTGTAGTCTTTGCAGAGGTAACTGCAGATCTCAGCAAAAACAATTTGCCAACAATAATTTCAGATGTGAAACAAACAGAAAATTTTCAATTTACATGACATTGATCATTTCAACGGAAAGAGGAAAAATCCTGACATATCTTAGCAAGAAAAATATCTGTTAATATTAAATAAAAACAAAATATTTTGCAAAACAAAAAATATAATGTATTGATATTAGTTAACTAATTTTTATAATAAATCCAAACATGTCATTGTGGGAAAATTTAACTTTTCTTGAACCAAATTAATTTTTTCTTCCATCAGTTTGTGAATAGCACACTTCAATACTGCCTCTTCGAGATCTGAGAGAAGGGAAATTAAAATGTGCTGGTTACACAAACCAAATAATAAGATAAAGAAACAATATTAAAACCAGGAATTTTAAGCAATATTTGCAGCAATAATAAAAGGCAATAAAATGCACTTAAAACTATTTTTCAATAAAATGTGAGACTTCAAAAGTGGGAGGGATTGATAAAGAGTCAACTGTATCATTAGAAAAAAATATTTCTGGTTAAAATTGGTAATGCCCATCAAAAACATCTATAATCACCACATTTCCATGATTATTATGAAAAGAACAGAAAGATTTCATTTTGGAAGTGAAATTAAGTCTTTTGCATTTTTAGCCATTTGTCATGGAATCGTCTAAATATAAACAAGTTGACAGAAATGCCAATTGATAAGGAAATTAAAAGGTATCTGAGGAAATCAAACACTGTAATGATAATCTTTGAGCTTAACCTATCAGTGTGGTTGGAGTTGCTCATTAATTTGTGTTGAAAGAAATGAAAAAGATTAAAAACATGAGTAGAAAAGTGGAGAAAAAAAGATGAAAGAGGAGGAGGAGGGAAAGAGGAACAAAAAGCAAAAATGGTTGAAAAATGTATGCGTAGAAAGCAGTATCCAAACACACAGTCCACCACATTATGGTTTGAGACACAAAGTTTGTAAATATAAATATTTATTAAATCATTAAATAGGATATTTTAAAAGTATGTATAAATATATAAACCTTTTACTATATATTCACCAAGGAATTTATTTTTTTTTGCCATAGATTAGCAAAGCACATTCAGATTACCACCTGAGAGTTCTTGAAACTATTTATAAAGTCAAACTGGCAGCTGACCTGACAAATGATGTACAAGAGTGGGCTGAATAGTTCATAGGTTGATGATAAGAGAGTGATGTTAAATCTGTGAAATCTTGCATGCATTAATTTAAGAATTATTACTTGGACCTTTGCAACTTAAAAATCGACTATATATAAAATCACTTTGTTAAATATTAAACATTTTATTTTACCCTTAAAATTTGAGAGGTTTAAAAAAATGATTCTACAGATAATTGTTAATTTATAAAATATCTATTCAAAGAGAAGATCTCTATCCAAATTCTGTAGAAATTTTTAACTTTCTTTACAATAAGGTTCACTGTTTACAATGTCTGGGGGTTACTTGAGAGAGAGGGTTCTATTAAGAGGCAATCTGTGTGGATAGGAGGAGAAGATAAGGATTAACCCTGGCCTTGAACAAGTTAAGATTGTAGAGATCAGAGAAAGGGAAGATTTTATGATCAAGAGACTCTTCTAATGATTCCATAGCTGGAGAGCTTGTGTAGTAAACCTTTTTGCCACACCTTGTCAAAAGTCTTCATGATAACTAATGCTATGGTTCTTGAGTTGTGTTCAAGAGCCTCAATGATTCTTTGGATGTTGGATGTTTGGTAGTTAGGATGTCAGCAGTGGATAAAGCCAATCAAAACCCTTACTGCTCATCACTGAAGAAGGTTTTCTTTCTGGGTGCTCAATGATGTTCTTATTAATTAATGCCCCCAAAAAGATTACTGAAGAAATTAATGGGTCTGTACTGGGAAGATTGCATATCTACATTCTTAAAAACCAGGCATATGTTTTACACCTTTCACAGTAAGGACAACTAATGGAATTTTATCCAGCCCAGTAGCTTTCTTAAGCTCAAGGCTTTTGATAATTCAAGAGACTTCTGTAAGAACTTTCAAAATTAGTGATTTAATCTATCTAAATTAACAATTTACAGACAGAAAGAACTTGTCCTTAACCTTTTTCTTGTAACTGTTTAGTGTTGTCAAGATTTAAGAATATTCACAATATTTAGTAATTATTTAATTTTCATCTCAGTATGAAGCGATGATTAACAAGCTATTGTAACCATTATTCTGTTAGTTTAGTGCTTACAAAGGAGCCACCCATTTATGGCATTGTGCTGAGCTAAGCTAAATTTAATAAAGACCTTATTTTCAACACAACACCACAGAGCAATGGTTAACAAGCTAGTCTCAAAACTATTACTACTGTAGTGAGTTCATATCTCACCTGTGAACTGGCATCAGTTTCAGTGCATATAAATGCAATAAGAGCAGATCACACCTGCCTCCTACAATCTCAAATATTTTGTTAGTGTATCAAGTAAGATAATATTTAATAGGATGAAGAATATAAAGATGGGTGCCCACCATAATGCAAGAGTCAAAAAATTAGTCCCAGACCTGTTGCATGTGCAGCAAATTTGATCTTTTCTATTGCAGAGTCTTTTCAGGAGGTGGCTGATCATGATTCTTCACAACTTCCTATCCTTGCAGCTTTTTGTAATGCTTGTCTTTTTGCCATTGCTCCCACCTTATCATTATGCTATCCATTCACACAAGCTTGTGGTTGCCTGTTACCTATTCTTTTTGCCCTCAATCCTGTGAGTGTGAAATTCTCTAAGCCCTCAAGAAATTTCAACAATTCTGATTGTAGGTGTTTTTTTGTTTCCATTTTTCTTAAGACATCTTTGTAGCTTACATGCTCCATCCATGGTATTGTCAACATTCTTTTGTAGAATTATATTTTTTATGCCTCAAGTTTCTCCATCTGTGAGGAAATTGCCTAGCATTCACTACCATATATAGAAGGACTGATGTTATTACATAGCAGTTCAGCACTCTTTTCTTTGCACCTTACTATAGAGGTTGGATAAATTCAGTCATTTGATTGATACAACTAAGAAAACAACACCTCTCAAAAAGAATAAAGATGTGAAAAATTCCTGCATTTTAAACCATTAATTGACACACACACATTATATATATATATATAATTTAATTACTTTCAGATATGTTGATAACACTAGAGATAAAAAATATAAAAGTCAATCATATACCAGTATAAATTCACATGCACCAATGGAGAAAGTAAAAAACACTGTTACTTTGACAAATTGACATCTATATGGGTCACAAGTCTCACTGTTTCAAATATTCAGTAAAGAAAGAAAAACTAAAACATTTCTTTTACTGTGTTTCTGAAGCTACAATCTTGTGTCACTTAAAGAACTAATTAGAAAGATAAATGAAATGAGAATGTCGTTTTATGACATTTCAAGTCAAAATGATTCAAGTCAAAATGATTTTCATGCTTTTCTTTTTTAATCTTTAAAAGCCTTTTTCATATTATTTTTTCTCTCCCCACCCTCTCATGAAAACATAGCTTATCTGTCAGGTTTTTGTAAAACTGGTAACAGTTTTGCATCAGCAGAACAGCTGAAAATACTTGCTATAAGCCAATTGACACAGGTCATGTCAGATTGTTTTCAGGCAGCTTTAGCCTGTCTTGAAGCCGCAAAGAAATGATAAAACAAAACAAGAAAAAAAAATAAACAAAACAAAATGTAATCACTGTACTAATTAGACAAACATTCTTTGTACAAACAAATGGAAATTTGAGATCTCTCAACAGACACTAACAGAAAGTGAAAAAGGATTGGTAGAAATAATATAAGCATTTTTTTTAATATTGAGATGGAAGTATTTAAACTCATCTGACACTTGATAACCTTTCATAAAGATCTGAAAGTCTTTTTTCTATTTATATCTAAATTGTCAAACGCAATTTTTTTAGTATATTGCAGGCACAATCTAGGAAACTGTTAAAACACTTGACAAGTGCATTTCATTTAGCAATATCTAAGTTCATATGTAACAGCCAATATTTTTTTATCAATTTTTACAAACCCAGGCAAAATTAAATATAAAATAATTCTTATTTAATTATATTCTTTGTACTCTTTCACTTCAGGATGTGGACAGCCATGGCTCTTCCCAATTTCCTATTGTTTGTAGCTTTATGCAATGTTTGTTTTCTTACTCTACCTGCCAGTCATTGTTTTGTCATAGATTTACACAAATTTACTATTTACCTTTACCATTCTTGCCTTCAACATGTCTTGTGAGTATCCAATTATACAAGTCCTCTTTCCTCATGGTGTATCCTAAAAACTTCAAATTTCTCATTCTAAATGCCCTTTTTGTACCTATTTCCCTGAGAACTTTCACCTTTCATTGACTCTCAGCATTCTTCTGTAAAATACCACCTGTTGCTTCAAGTCTTGTCTTCATCTTTGAGAAGATCATATTAAGTACAGGATGCTACAGGTAAATTGTTCCTATTTTATATTTTTAATTTCCAACAGGCATGTTGTTTTTGATTTTTTTCAACTGCACAGTGTAGTAGAATTAGTTGGTTAGTGTTTGTGAGAAAAAGAGCATCATGACACAATTCACTCTGCCAGAAATTTGGAAACTAAATGTTGTACTGATTGGCATTTGTGCCAGAAGCTTCAATATGAACATTTCAGTGTTTGGGTGTCAATCTGAGGACAGTGCACAGGACTTGGAAAGATATGGATGAGTTGGTGGTTAAGAAAGTACAGCAGCTCAGGAAACTTAATCTGATCATTCTGATAAGAAAAGAACTCTTGAACCTGTTGGTGAGGACTTCAGACTCAACATGAAAGCCTATATGAAATGCCTTGAGGAAGTAGTGCTGCTTTGGCTCTAGAGAGCAACTGATCCTCTGTCTGGCAACAGGACTCTGTACCATGCCACACAAGCAGAATAACCCAGTTATGGCTGTGAGACAATTTCTATGACCACATTGTCCCTTACATCTGGCCACCTTATGCCCCAGACTGCAACCACTTTGATTATTATGTGTGAGGTGCACTTCAAGGAGAAACCAATAAAACCTCCTGTAAGGCCTAAAGATGAACTTAAGGCAAGGATTATGGCAGCAGTCATAAACTTAAACAAGGAGATCAAGATATGTTTGTGTAGTTTTTGTAAATCTGTGAAAATGAGATGTTTAAACTGTTTTTATTTTTAGGGAATTTAAACAATTTACTCATCACATCCTTTAAATCCTATATTTTCCAGTGAAAAAACAATTTTCAATTGCAAATATTTTTGCATGCACCTAAAAAATTTGATACTGTATTACTTTCTACAATATGTATCAATAAGAATTTTCTTTTATAGCCTGTCAACCTGCAGAAGAGATAGAAAGACGTGGCCAATACACTTGCTCATATCTCCACACATCAAACAAACTTTAGAAGCTCTTAAATTTGAAGTCCGTAATGAGAAGGACCATCAGCCAACCATTTATTTTGAATGGCTTGCAAGTTAGATATTTGGAAAAGCTTTCTTCTCAACGATCAGTAAAAACAAGCTATGTTCAGTTTGGTGAGTATTTAAAAGAGACTACTTGAAAATTTTATGTGAAAAAAAGGGAGACAAAAATCTGTTTGACCAAGATTAAAGTGTTCTTACTGATAATAGTAGAATTCTTGTATAAATTGATATCTTTAAGAAATACATAAGTATTAGCTGGAAAAACGAAATCTTTAACAGTTCATTCTCACTTAATCTAAGTCAAAGATTTTATATAAATACAAAAGCCATATATGCATAACAGATGAAACAAGGACCTTTTGTTGTCTGTGACAAAAGAAAAGAAAAATCAATATATTCTTGATTAATGTAGAGAGAAATAAAACCTGTGAAAATCTCACAGTATATGTTTTGACAAAAGGCTGATTTTTATGCCAGAATTTGAAAGAAAAAAAAATCAAGTCACAAAAATTTGGACAGGTGGCTGAGAAGTTAGAACATTTGCATTCTAACTATAAGAGCAGAGTTAAATCTTCCTATTGTTGATTTGTCAGTGAGGTGACTACTCTGTTATCAGTTTGAAGAAGAGAGGATCTCACTGTACAGCACTTCTTTATAGTCATAAAATGTTAAAACACCAAAGTTAAGCAAAATCAAACTTTGTTAGTAATGAGATGGGTGACTGCTTGGGAACACCAGATGCTGTATGCTTGGATGTGCAAATGGTGTAATGGATAATGACTCAGAATTGTTAATCGGAGAACTGAGTTTCAATTCCTGTTGTGTTCATTATATTCACTTACGTGCAAATACTCTTGTGAAAAATATGAATCTACCTCTTCCTACTAATCAATTAGTAAGACTTGTATCACTAAATAATGATCTCAAAAAAAGAAAAGAAGCTTGTAATCTAAAAACATTTTTTGGCTTTAAATAACCTGCAAGTGGTTGATAAGACTTGGAACATGAATCAATCATACAACAGATTGACCCAAGTCCTGTGAATGAAATTAAGTAGACAGAACCAATTGGTAGTCTGTGATGGTTGTACTAACACAATATCACAAGTCATTGTGACTGAGGGTTTAAGCACACTAGCTTTGTTCAAAAAATAGATCATGCAAGATTATCCACTCTCTTCCAGAAACTAACTACAGCCTGCTCAGCTCAGCATATGTGCATTATAAACCAGAGGTGGGACACTGTGGGTTGAACAGGCATCTGCAATAGGGATTAGCAAGCTGGCCTAGAAAACAAGTGTGCTTGGAAATTAGTGGCCAGCTATAATTATGCTTTATATCACAAAACTGCAGACACCAAAGCAAGTACTGACCTCAAGTGAAATAGAGAAGCTACTCTGCCAAAGCTAGCCGTGCCAGTGATAGTAATATACATATTTAAAGAGGTTGATTTAAAAGATTTAGTGAAACACATTGGTATCTTTATGATAGTACTAAGCATTTTTCTTTTGACTAATGCAAAGTATACAAAGCTATACTAGAATTACCTCGAATAATGATAATGTGTTCATAGCAAGTCAATTGTCTGGAAATAAAGTCAAATAAACAAAAGCAACACAGCTGAATAAAGGTATTGGAATCTACAACAATGTTTTGAACACATTGCGCTGAAATGGGCTTCAATTCCTAATTGCCAGATGTGCAGTAGTAAGGCGGTAGATAAAGACAAGTCATTCAGCACCTGGCAATGGTCCATTTTCAGAAACACACACCCATCTTTGCACCTGTACTAGCTGTAGGCATGTGATACAAGCAGATCAACATTACAATAAGCTTTTTGGATAGAGGCACTGTTTTTTAGTTTGTTTTTTTTCTTCATTTCACTCATAAGTGGAGAGGAGATATTAAGTAGAAATACATTGAAGTGCTTAGCTTTTTAACCTCAGTGAGCAAAAATATGTTACAAATTGGAAAGCAATTTATATTTCATAATTTTAAACATGGCCATAACAAATTTAAAACTTACAATACCTACTGCCATATGAAGATGACACACCCATACAAATACTACCCAAAGATTCAGTGAAATTTACAAAATGCCTTCCTGAAATAAACAGAAATAAAGTTCCATTGAGTGATTTCAAAATATGGGAAATGTTCAATGAAACAGTTTTTGGAATAGTACTTCACAACTTTCAAATATAAGTCATATTAATGCCAAAATGATAATTTACTATTCAATCATGCTTTATGGCAGCACCTAAAGTTAGGGTTAAAACAAGTGAAATAAAATTTTTTTAATTTTAATTCCAGAATTTTAACAGGTGACAACAGTTAATTGTTTTGATAAATATCCTAAATTATTTGAGCAGAAAATAGAAAGTTGTTATTCAGATTAACTAGCATAATAAAAAAAATTCCAACAAACCAAACTTGTCTCTTTTGGAGATTGTAGCAGAGAAGCAAGTAAACAGAAAAGAGTTCAACATGTGAAATGTATGAGAAAAGAAACGATAGAAGTAGCAGTTACATTTAATTATTTCAACAGTAAAGGGATGGGACCTAGATACCAATCTAGTCAGTCAGTTAAGTGCCATATGTGATACACACTTGGGCGATCATGTCTCTTTCGAGACATGACTGACTGGGCAGAAGATTATCCTGCAGTAGGTTGCCATTGCTTTCTGTGGTAGACTTGTTGCCGACCAAGGCTATAGAACTCAATCTGTCCTGTTATTTAACCTATAACTGGAAGGAAGAGACAGATTAATACCTTTCCCAAGGGTATTTGTGCGTAAGTGAATGCAATGAATTCAGCTGGAATTCAAACTCGGCTCCCCAATTTCTCGTTCCAAGCCAATATCCAATGCACCACAACACACATCTAGTAGCATGCTTAAATTTGTATGGTCAGAGCACTAGGGACAAAAAAGCTCATCAGAATAGTTGCAATGAAAATATTTATAGAAAAAACAGAGGTAAGCCATGTCACATTGGTGAGAAAGTGACTGAAGTCAAGATCCCAAGTCATGACCAATTATATTGCAGATCATTCTTTTGATTTTGTCGAGAACCCTGTGATTAATAGCAAGATCACCCGAGCAGATATGGCAACAGTATTCAATGCATGGAAGAATGGTAAATTTATAAAGGTACAAAATAGATTCTGACAAGAACCTCGTGTTGAATAGCAGGAGCACCCAACCAGATAGGGCAACAGTATTCAATGCATGGACGAATTGTAGATTTATAAATGTGCAAAATAGATTCTAATGAGATTCGAGATGAATAGCAAGATCACCCGAGCAGATATGGCAGCAGTATTCAATGCATGGACGAATGGTAGATTTATAAATGTGCAAAATAGATTCTAATGAGATTCGAGATGAATAGCAAGATCACCCGAGCAGATATGGCAACAGTATTCAATGCACGGACGAATGGTAGATTTATAAATGTGCAAAATAGATTCTGATGAGATTCGAGATGAATAGCAAGATCACCCGAGCAGATATGGCAACAGTATTCAATGCATGGACGAATGGTAGATTTATAAATGTGCAAAATAGATTCTGATGAGATTCGAGATGAATAGCAAGATCACCCGAGCAGATATGGCAACAGTATTCAATGCATGGACGAATGGTAGATTTATAAATGTGCAAAATAGATTCTAATGAGATTCGAGATGAATAGCAAGATCACCCAAGCAGATATGGCAACAGTATTCAATGCACGGACGAATGGTAGATTTATAAATGTGCAAAATAGATTCTGATGAGATTCGAGATGAATAGCAAGATCACCCAAGCAGATATGGCAACAGTATTCAATGCACGGACGAATGGTAGATTTTATAAATGTGCAAGATGGATTCTGATGAGAAAAACTTTCTGTCTCAGCATAGTGACTCAATCTTCCTAGTACGAGATACAGCTGTAGATCCGAAAATAAATATAAATTGTAATAAAGTATAAAATGAACATGGAGAGGTGAATCCATTCAATTGAAAAAGACAAATTTTAAAAGTTTACATTCATTAAAGTCATTTAATGGTGTTTCAAAAAGTTTTTATGACTTGAATTAAAAAGGAAAAACACAAAAAACGTTTTTTCTCCTGAAAAATATAATGAAGAAAGAAAGAGTGAATAAGATATTGTTTTGGTCAAGTTAGATTATTGTATGTTGTTTACTCACATGGAAAATGTGTTGCATAAAACTACTACTGTCTTCTCAAGTACAGACAGAAACCTATTATTTACAATAAATTGGCATTATAGTAAAACTCTCACCCTGACACAGCATTACATGACAAAAATGATAAACTCTTTGTTAAGAAAGTATATATATATATATAAATATATATGTGCACGCACACACACACACACATGTGAGTTTCTTTTAACACAAACATAAACAAAAAAATCATTAATACATCTCTGGTTTTCAGGTTCAAAAGAGGAAATAAACATTTTTTTATTTGTATCTTAAGACTCGTGTTTGCTATAAGTCACAGGAAACCAGTCACAAGTGTCAGTACTTATTTACAATAAATAGATGCAGAAAAAATATATAAAAATGTCAGTCTTTGAATATTTAAAATGTTTAATTTTTTTTTTCTAAATATAAAAGAAAAACTTTGCAAAAAAAGTTTAACTTAAAAATAAATTTTTTAAAAAGTTATATAAAAAAACATAAAAAACAAACTTGCAGAAAACATTGATTGATGTGCTGGACTGAAAGAAATTGTTGAATAGATTTTCATGCTACAGGCAAACAGGATTGACTAAGATAAATTATCAAGAATAAGGGTCACTTGTTTTACTCACACACACACACAATGAAGTCCTGTTGATAAAAGCAACCAAGAAGAACTGAAATAACTGAAATGATAAAAAAAAATGACAGATTTTCTGTTTAAGTCATTAATGCTTTCCCTTCGTAGACTGCGCTTGCTGTCTAATATTATTCAATCTTGAACAAGAATATAGTGTTAAGGATGAAAATAAAAGCTAATTAGAAGACAAGACCATACCCAAGTGGTTCCACAAGAGAAACTATTTATCAACACTTTTTAAGAAACTCATTGTTCAAAATGAATATCACTTTTGTGATTAGGGTTGATTTTAATTTATGCATTTACAGGTTTAGGCCAGTGGTGAAAAGTAGTCACTGAAAAGTTTAAGGTCTCATATAAAGTACCAGACATTGTCAGTAGGTAGTGTTCAAGTAAACAGGCAGATTTTGTCCACAAAAAACATTGCCACAACACATTTGCTTACCCTCATTCTGCCCAGATACATAATGATGCTCGATAAACAGCTGCCAGTGGAAGTATGACTAGCTTAAAACATCTGAAATGGAGTGAGGTTCAACACTTTTCTATCGCTGATCAGGAAGAGGTAAATTACTTTGGTCAAGGACAGATGTGATCAAGTAAGTAGGAAGGAACTGTTCAGGCTCTATAAAAGAGGAACTGTTTTGCCAGTTAGTTCAATCTAGTGGAGCACTATTTGATACTCTTTAATCTCCCTCCACTCATTTTTAAAGTCTAGTAGCAGGAGCAGCCCTATCTTGCTGGTGGAATGTATAAATAAACGAGGATGCTTATTTCAACTGTTCATCTTTTTCTATTTTTTGTTTACACCACTTTTTCTGCAGCTGATGCCAACCCAAGAAGCTAACTACACTCAGCCTAATAGACAGAACTTAGTCACACTAAATGATCAGCTGAAATATTTAGGCAGCTGCACCACCTACTATAGCAGAATGGGTAGGAAGTTATTTATAAGGTTACCATTCATCCATGAATTAAATATGGTTGCTATATCTGGTCAGGGGCTTCTATTAAGCATTTAGAAATTCTAGAAAAGAAGAATTTGTAATGTTATCAATCCTGACCTGGCATCTCAGCTTCAGTCACTTTCCTAGTTTCCCTGTGATTTTTCTATAAATATTTTCCTGACAATTGATCTGATGAACTTTCCTCTTTGGCATATAGACTTTATGAATTTAAGTGTACTACTAAATTGGTGGCAATGTCTCATTTTACAGTTGAAATGACTAGCTAGAACTGTAAGTTCTCTGCTAACAGTTTCTTTTATCACACTTTTCATTTGTGGAACTTTTCTAGCTTCTTGCTTTCCAGTCAAATTTGATCTTCAAAAATTTAAATCCAATACATTATCTTCCAGTTCTTTTATTGTTCTTTCTCCTTAATGTTTTCTTTTTTTTCATATTTCTTATGCTCACTAACCCATTGCATCTTAGTAGCTTTATTACTATAAAATAATTAAAAACAAAGAAAAACCAATGGGGTCAGTAGGAACAAACAAAAAAATCCATGTTCCAACACTAAGTTCAACTTGAAATCAGTTGTGAACAGTCCAGCAGGCAACATAGTAACAAAAATGAGGTCAGAAATCCAACATTCCTCTTGCAACAGTGGAAATGCACTTTCTCTCACCAAGCTCAAAAATTGTTCTGCCCCTGATAAGCAAAAGCAATGGCCTTTATACACTGAAAAATTTTTCTGATTAGCCAAGCCAAATAGGGATGAAAGAACATTAGCATAGTTTGTCTTATACTTATAGCAGTTCTTTTTGTGCTAACAATTTTATTTAATTTTCCCTCGTCATACCTCACACAAAACATATCCTCTTTCTCAAGGTAGGTGGTTTTCTCTTTCATTATATTTTATCCTGACTGGGTGATCCACTATTATGACCTTGGATAAAACGAAATTAAACTTAGTGTTATATCAGCTTCACTGAGTAATCTTATTCTGTGAAATAATACAAAATAAAAGAGAGTAAGAAGAGTGGAATCCTGAGGTTGACAATTTCTGGGTAATATACATGAGTAACATGTTCTAGGAAAAATATCTTGAAACAAGAACAAAAATTTGTTACTTTTTTGTCAATCATTCATTTCATAGATGGTCCTCTTTGCTTAGATATAACAAGCATTAAATGATTTCCTACAAAATATCTTCATAAAAAATATACAACTTCATAAAAAGTGATCAATGCATTTTGCTTGGTTTTTGAAGATGTAAAATAAAAGATATTTATGAAATTAAAATTAATATACCAACTTATTTCCACCCTGTCAACTGGAGCTGTAGAATACACCAACTGCACCTTTGCAGAGGGGTAAAGTGCCACCCCAATGAGGCCACCTGTTGGCTGTGGGTGGTGACCTGTAAGGCACTAGGATGGAATCCTTGTGGTTGAGCAATCATTGATCCAGTAACAGAGTGGTCAATGACTAGCAACACACCACTCTGGTCCTTACTAGGTCTGACGGGTGATTGGATAGGCCTGATCTGATCAATCGGCTGGTTGTGACAAGTCTTAGCATCTATATATTTAGGTCCGACCGTATTACTCAATATGCATTTATGGCAAATACCCAATCTTCTTATCTTATAGGTGCTAGAAGGTGGCAGCTCAAGGTCAATTGCGTTGAGTGGGTGAGATTTTGACCACTGATATGTTACTTGGTACTTGGTATTGGTTACTGAAACCTGAAATTGACAGGGGCTCAGAGTTTTACTCAGTGACTCAAGTATACTGGTAATGTATTCCTTGTCTCAAACAAGATGACTGAGTTTCCCCCTTGTTAGACTCTGTGGTGGGTGAGGGAGCATAGGACAAATGAATAACTAAACCTTAAATATGGCTTTTCTGAAAATAAAATAAAATTTTTAAAAAAGAATCAGATTCTGACAGAAAATAAAAATTCTCGAAATTTATAGTCATAGAATCAATGGAAGATACACCTCTAAGTAAATTGAAAGGATAACTAGCAGGTCAAATCTGAAATCAGTTAAAAAAATTAGAAATGGAAATCTATTGTTAGAAGTAACTGAGGAAAAACATGCCAAACATTTACTAAAAATGTAAGGCTTACCTGCATGAAAGGTTGAACTCTTGTAAGGGAATCATAAGAATTGAACTTAGCAACAGAAGAAGAAATAATATCAGCACTGCAAAGACAGGGTGTCACTGTATTGTGGGGACCTACCTACAAATGGATTCGTCCACACCTTTATAATATGGCTACCAACTCTGAGTAGTAGCCTCAGAGTGAGTGAATGAGTGAATCAGGACACCTACGAGATAAAGTACTCTCTAATTCACATTTACCTTTGTACTACATTTCCCAAGAATATACTATTCAACTTTATATCCGAGTGCATGTCATATTTTTATAGCCCTTTGGTCATAACACACTGATTACAAAAGAATTAGTATTAAGAAAAATGGTGAGAGTATATTGACCAACACATATATACTCATGTTCAACTCACCCACTATCCCAAGCAAAGTTAAAATAGGTTTTATGGTCAACAGAGTGGAACTATGTACTAGCTCCCTTGTGATGTTTTAAGAGATTTGGACACCACAAAGATATAAGCTGAGAACAACAGGTCTGTGGAAAATGCGCAGAAAGGAACCCAGCCACACGGAAGAAAAATTTCAAAAAGAAAGCTGTGCCAATTGTCATGAGAACCACTCTGTGTTCTCTAGAGACTGTGAAGTTGTAGAAAAGAAAAAGAGGTGGTGCAAATCAAAAACAAAAAATGTTACCTTTACAGAGAAATGTTTACTAACATGAAAATTGAACAATGGAAAAAGGTTGACAAAAACCTCCCCAAACAGGAATACATCAGCAGAGAGAACATCAGGTCAGTCAAAGGACACAGCGGCTCTAGTGGAGCTTAAAAATGGGCATAAGCTATTGGAAAAAAAAATGGAGGGTGAGGAGCCTCTTCTTAAAAACTAAGAAATCACAAAAAAAAAAAAAAACACAGACCCCAAAATTAAAATTATATGGACAATTATGAATTATTGCTTGTTATAACAAAATACTACCCGGTAATCACATACCTTCAAGAAATTCATCTAAAAAAAACACTATCAAAAACTATCAATCATACAACTATATTAAGCAGCACGCTGATAGAGATAGACCTTGTGGTGGATCATCAGTACTCATTAACAATAATATCCCACACAGTGAAATTACACTAAATACTAATATGCAAGCAGTCACTATATCAGCAACCCTCCAACTAACAGTGTGTTCACTATATATTCCCCCAAGTGAAGAATACAAAGAATCAGAGCTAAACAACTACCAAGACCCTTTATTATAATGGGGGACTTCAACAGCCATAATGAGATCTGGGGAAGCAAGAAAATAGACAAAAAGGGCAAAATAATAGAATCGGTATTAAACAAGCATCAGTTATGAATCAAACACATACCTACACCTAGCAACAGGCAAATATTCAGCAATAGATTTAACAATATGTGACCCCTAACCTGTTCCTGGATTATAACCGGAAAGTACATGATGAGACATGCGGAAACTGCCACTTTCCGATTCTACTAGAAAATATCACCAACAAACTAAATAAAAAAAATCTGAGCTGGAATTTAGAAAAGGCTAATTGAGATGGATTTAAAACTTCATGCCTAGTCAGACTAACTGCAGAAGCCAATAAAAACAAGGAAGTCATCCTATGTTTTACCAATACACTGTTAAAAATATCTGAAAAACATATTCCAAAAAGCTCCACCTCATCAAAATACAATAAGCTATGGTTCAATGAGGAATACAAAAAATCTGTCAGATTACGCAGAGTGACACTAAATAAACTCAAAATGAGAAAATTTAAACATATCTAAAAATAGCAGAGCCAAAGCCCAAAAAATCATCAAAGAATCCAAAAGAAATACAAGGAAAAATTACATTGCCAAAATAACACAAAAGCAAAAGAAAAGTATTGCAGATGATTCAGAAAATAACTGGCAAAAATAGCAATACTCCTACCAAACATCTTACCCACAATAACCAAAATATTACCAATGAGAAAGATATAGCAAACCATACAGCCAAAATTTTCTTGTAAAATTCATCCACAGAAAATCAAAGCCAAAATTTTCAAACCACTAAAACAAAATCAGAAAAAGTAAAAAAATCAAATTCTAAAACAAAAATACTGAAAGCTACAACCAACTTTTATCTACTACAGAACTGATGGAATCCCTCAAGAAGGCCCACAATACAGCAGTTGGATCAGACAAAATTCACTATCAATTCCTAAAATAATTACCCAAACCATCTAGGAATAACCTCCTACAAATCTACAATAGTATATGGAAGAGTGGTGACATTCTTAAAATATGGAAACAAACTACACTTATAACAATACCTAAACCTATGAGAGATAATACAAATGCAAAAAACTACAGACCCATTACTCTTAGCAGTTGTCTGAAAAACACTAGAGAGAATGATAAATGCCAGATTGATCTGGTATCTAGAAAGTAACAAACTAATAACTGAATATCAATCTGGTTTTAGAAGTCAAAGAAGCCCTATGGATCATCTGATCAACTTAGAAACATTTATCAGGGAAGCTTTATTAGAAAAGAGCATCTAGTGACAGTTTTCTTTGATCTTGAAAAGGTATATGACAACATGAAAGTACAGCATAGTATCATAAAAGACCTTAAAAAACTTGGTCTAGAAGATCAAATGCCAATATTTATAATAAATTTTCTGCAAGATAGAAGATTCAGAGTTAAAATAAGAGATATTTTCTCTGAAGAAAAAGAATAAGAAATAGGTGTACCTCAAGGTAGTGTATTGTTCATTACACTGTTTATTGTCAAAATAAATGATACTGTAAAAAACATAAACAGCAGAACAAACTGTGCTTTGTATGTGGATGACTTTCTGATATGTTATAGAGCAAGAAATATGAACCATATAGAAAGACAACTCCAGATATAGATAGATAAGCTCAACAAATGGACCATAGAGAATGGACTAAAATTCAACAGAAAAAATTAAATGTGTCTACTTCTGCAACCAATATAAACTCCACCCTGACCCAGTACTGAAAACTGACCACACTAAAATTTTAGTTGTAGAACAATACAAATACGTAAATCATTTTTGACTGCAAACTCTCTTTTATTCTCCATATTAAATACTTGAGATCCAAATGTAATAAAGCTATACAATTACTTAGAACCATAGCACACACTGATTGGGGAGGAAGCAAAAAAACAATATTAAAATTATATCGCTCTATAATCAGATCAAAACTTGATTACACCTGCTTTATATATAGAGAAGCCAGAAAAACATATTTGAAAGAATTTTATTTTATACTTTTGACTAGCCCTTGTAGTATATAGCCCCTCACCTGTTGAAAGCTTATACAAATGAAAACATCTCTTAAACTAAGACATAAAAAGCTTGCTCTCCAATACTACCTAAAATTATCAACATGTCTTCTAAATCCAGCTAACAGTAATACTCTCCAACCCCAATACACAGAACTTTTTCAGCAAAAAGAAAAATTCATCAAACCTTTTAGTTTACACATTAAAAACATCATAAGAGAAAATCCGATAGATATAACTAGATATAACTGGGATCTAGTTGCTAATCTAGTATCTCGTGCAAATTCGAACCTAGGGGGCACCAGTGATCTAAGTTCGTCGGAGAAGAAGCCATGAAAGTATTTATAGAAGAGGCATAGGAAAGCCACGTCACGCCGGTGAGAGAGTGACTGCAGGCGGTCAGCCAAGTCAGTATCAATCACATTACAGATTCTTCGCTGTATTTTGTCAAGAACCCCGAGGAGAATAGAAGGGGCACCCGACCAGATGTGGCAGCAGTACTCAATACATGGGTGGATGGTGGATTTATATAATTGCAGGATAGATTCAGGCGGAAAGAATTTCCAGGCACTGCACAGAGAGCCGACTTTCATAGCTGCTGATTTAGCAATGGATTCGACGTAGTCATTCCACTTGAGGTCCGCTGAGAGTGTCAGGCCAGGCAGGCATAGTGATTTACTCTCTTGGAGGCAAGCCTGTTCCATGCTAATGGGAGGGAGGTGCGGTTGTCTGTGGTGGTTAATTGACAGCAGCTTCGTTTTGGAAGAATTGAATTTAACGAGCCATTTCTTACCCCAATCCACCATGGATTGGAGGTCCTTCTCAAGCTTGGCAGCGAGGTTCACCTTGTCACCAACACCAGATTTTTGATCGAGACGAGAGTAAACTGTGGTATCATCGGCGTACATGCCTACTTGTGATCTTATGGCATCGGGGAGATCATTGATATAGATTAGAAAGAGCATAGGACCTAGGATAGAGCCTTGTAGGGTAGTTCTGGGAGGCACGTCCATTTAATACCACCTTCAGTGTGTGGTTAGAGAGGAATGACCGGATTAAGTCCAACAAAAGTCCAGTTATGCCATAGTTTTGCAGTTTCCGTAGAAGGCAGGCATGCCATACTCTGTCGAATGCTTTAGAGATATCCAAGGCGACGGTTCGGGCTTCACCATTCTTGTTGAGAGCCTGGTATATATACCCGGTGATGGTCATTAGCATATCAGCAGTGGACCTGGTGAAGTGGAAGCCATACTGTTTGTCCGAGAGGAGCCCGTGGGCTGTGAGATGCTGAACGACCTCGGCATTGATAATGGCTTCGAACACTTTGCCGAAGATCGGAAGAAGGCTGATGGGGCAGTAATTTGCGGGGTCCAATGGTTCATCAGTGTTCTTGAATATTGGAACCACAGCAGAAGACTTCCAACAGGCAGGAAAGCAGGAGGAAGATAGGCAGAGGTTGTAGAGATTAGAAAGGATAGAGGAGAGTTCAGGGGCACAATTCTTCAAAATTATGATTGGGATTCCATCCCCCACCACTCACTTTGTGAGGGTCCAGTTTTGAGATTATGCTAGAAATGAGCGAGGGTGTGATGTGGACGTCATTCAATTGGGCCTCAGTTCTAGATGGGAAATCGGGTGTATGGATTCCAGACGAATCCAGAGTCGAATTGGTCGAGAATCTATGGGCAAAGCATTCAGCCTTGTCCGCTGAGGAGGTGAGGACCTCAAACTCGTTTATTAGTGGGGGTATTGAGGACTTACTCTTGCTAAGCACATGTTTGCAGAGACGCAAGTAGTCTTTGGTACCGAACTTGGAGGATGCTATGCGCTGCTTCATCCTGGCAGCAAACAGCATCTTAGCTTTGTTAACTATCTTTTTACACTTATTACGAGCTGAGGCAAAAAGGCGCCTGTTTTGGTCCGATACATGGCTACGATAAAGCTGGAAGAAGTGATTCTGGTGGGAAATGGCAGCTGAGCAAGCAGGCAAGAACCAGGGAGACGAATGGGATTTAAGCTGAAATTTCCTGGCAGGGATGAATGCATTGATGCCAGCCTTAACCCAAGAGGAGACCTCTGATGCACAGTCTTCGATGGGAAGACTAAAAACATTGTTCCAAGGGACGTCGCAGAGGAAGTCACGGAACAAATCCCAGTCTGCTCTTTGTTAGCAGTAGGATATTCTGTTGGTCTGGGTTTCTTGGGTAGGGGTGGAGTGGAACGATATGTTGACAGAAACTACGGTGTGGTCAGAATTTCCGAGAGAGCAGAGCTGTCTGGTGGAGCAAGAATTTGGGGTGGAAGTGAAGCAGAGGTCTAGTAGCGAGTCCCTTCCATTAAGGCTATTGGAGATACATGTGGGGAAGTCTACCACTTGCGTGAACTTTGAAAATGACAGCTTGAGAAATTGTTATAGGTGACTAAGATAATAATTCTGACACTGTTTTGCTAATTTCTCTTGGAAGTAATCTTCTGGGTTTTTTCTTTTTTTTTTTTTGAGTCTTGGATTCTCAACTGACCATTTCTGTCTCCAGCAGGAATGTCTTTAGAAAAGGACAAATTAATACAATAGCTAACATGTAGAAAAGCCATATGATGTATAACCTTTTCTAAATCAAGATGAACAAAACTGTTTGAAAATGTGGCAATGAGACTGATGTCTAGTAAATTGAATTTACTCTGAATGTCGCTAACTTAATGAACAAAAATCAAAGAGAGAGAAAGAGAGAAAAAACCTGCAGACAGATTTAATTGCTGAGAAAATCCAATTCTAATTCAATACTAAAATCAATATGTAAATCATTAGTGTTTTAATTGAATTTTCTTGTCACTTTTCAATTAATGTTCTTCCACATAATCATGCACCTGTAACAACAGCTTTGAAGATAAGATGACAAGTGATAACTGATAGAATTTTCAGAGGCAAAAAATAAATTAAACAATCTAATCATCATCCATTATTAGAAAAGAACCAAGTCTGGCAAAAGGTCTTTAATAATATGCAAAATAGCATGAGTGATGGAATACTGATCAACAAAAAAATGTCATTCAGAATTAATTGATTTGTTATGCAATTTATAACCCCACCTCCATTCTACACAAAGCCATATCCTTAGTTGAATTACAATAGTTACAGAGACCATACCAGTTGAAGACTTTTTCACAACAGCAACAATTAAAATGGATGCCATGTATAACTCAAAGAGAAAATAACATAATTAACATGTTGATTTTCCAACCTACTTCAAACAAAAGATTAGTAAGGAAACCATCATCAATCTTGCAAAGAGAATAAGAGTTAATAGAATTCTTCTACACACCAGTAATCCTGGCTCTTCACAATTTCCTGTTCATTGTATCTCTTATTAAAATTTGTCTTTTTGTTGTCTCTCCTAGACACTATTCTTCTATCCATTTATGCAAGTTTGTTAGTCAGGTTATGAAATGTTTTCCTCTATCCTTCTTACATTCAGTATGTCCTGTGAGTGATAAATTTTCCAAGCCCTTTTTCCTCATTATGCGCAGTAGAAATTTCAGCTATTTTTCACTGATATTAAGTATGTCTTTTTTCATCCATTTTCTCTAAAATTTTCAACTGAACATGTGAGCAACAGCATTGTATTCTCAGCATTCTTCTGTAGCCTTAAGTTTCTTCATCTGTGCTGAGATGGTCCAACATTCACTCCTATATAGAATGTCTGATATTAGATAACAGTTCAATACTATTTTCTTTGTTTCTAATTAAATTTACTTGTTTCTTAATTTTTTATTTAGCTTTTGGGAAGAACAGTATTAAATGTTGATGGAAATGAAGATAAGTTTTCAAAGATATTTACAAGAAAAATATCACATGTATTTGCTTTATTCAATAATCACATATATATATATATATATATATATATATGCTTGTAAACATCAAAGGAAAGGAGATATTGCCAGAATAAACATTTCAGGTGTGCATTTATATCCAGCTCAATTTTTTTTTAAATTATTTAGCACTGAATCCTGAAATATAACTTGGATCCCAAGAACTGAATATAATATTCAATAAAGCTGACACAGAAATAAGTTTGGCCATGTAACAAAGACTATATTTCCCTCCCCCTACAATTTTTAAAAATTTCTTTGTTTCTTTTATTTCCCCTTACCTTGACATTTTCTATTTCAAATTGTGTGGTGGTAAGAGAATATCCAAAGAGAACTGGTAATCAAAATTGGGACTTTTAAAATAGCTTGTTTCTCAAGGTTTAACTAAGGAAAAAAAATATCACTTTTTGGAAATTGGGACACAAATGAATATTAATAATTTGACTAAATTATTATTGACAATAATCATAACAAAGTAAACAATGAAGCAAGCATTACATTCAAGGGATTCATTTGAAATTTTCAGACACTGATTAAGTGTTAGTTCCTAAATATAACATCTGGATAGCAATTTAATTATGACACAAAAGAGGAGATAAAGTTTACACGGAATGTGGACTGAAGGTCACATTTACAAAATAAAACCATCATTAGTGTCTTTGCACAATAGAAAGGAAGAAAAATAACCCAGCTCTAACCAGGTCCTCTAAATTTGGGAGAGAAAGGTATTTTAAATTACTATAATTCCTAAGGATTCAATCAGCTAAAGCACTGTCCTTAGTAACTATTTGTGGTGTTAATGCTGGACTTGTATAAAAATAGAAATCTTCACTTTGCAGTTTTAACCTCTTTCAAGGTCATGTATTCTTTTCTTTTTTGCTGTAATATAAACAGAGTGAGTAAATTTTCTATAGGTGAAAAATTCAAAAGGTAGATTTGTGAATCTAGGAAAGGAAAAAAATGATACAATAAAATTGAGTTAACTATTTTCTCTATTGATCACACACATGTACTTCAGATCTTGAAAAACTGATAAATCCAGGTCAAGATATTTTTTGTAGATAATTTATTTGAATTGAATGTCCACTTTTATGGTTTAATAAGCTTGACCTGGCCTGTAACCAAATTTTTTTTTTAACTTAACATTCTGAAACTTTGGTATTGCCAATCAATTTTTTAAAGATATCTTAGTGATTCAAAGAAAATCAAAAAAAATTATTGGTATCTGTAGTGACATCTTTGATTTGGCTTTTAAGATTCTGTAACAAACTTATCTGATTTATTGCGATTCAACTGTATTCAGCAAGTTCTGTTGCGTTAACATGCAAGTAACAAAAGATATCTTGTTGCTTTGCTAGATATACTTTGGTCAATTAGGTTGCATTTTTCTATCACTTTCAGGCTTTATGAAAAGTGTATGTGTTAAAAGATAGAGAACTTAATAATGATAGATACCTGAACAGGAACAGTAGCCAAGTGCCATGAATTAAAGTTGACAGTACAAGAAGTTTCTAATAATGAAGCAAAAATATCTGACAACATTACTATGTACCAATAGATACAAATAGATGAGAAAACAATAGTAATTTTATTGGTTCTATTTAGATAGGAACAGTTATCTTCTATTATGTGTCATATCTCTTCAGGATGTGGATGATCATGGCTCTCTGAAACTTCCAATATTTTTATATGGATAGAATGCATGGTGTCAAACTCATTCAGAAATATCTAAACTGTATGCTGTATGCTGTATGCTAACACTTTCTCAGATCAAGGATTAGAAATCGCTCATGTAATTGAAGCCTGAGGATCTTAGTTTAGGGTATTCTTTTTTTAATCTCATCTTTGTTATTACAGAATAACACTGTATTACAAACTTTTTCTGCAAAATCAGATATTAAATTCAGACAAGTTGTTATAATGTTGATAGTAGCTCATTCAAAGTGAATTTTTTCAAGAGTGACTCATCTGTCTCCTCTTCTATCTCAAATATGTCATATATATATATATATATATATATATATATATAGGGGTATGACTATGCTAATCATTATTAGCTAGCCAATCCCACTACACCTCCCAGAACCTTTTAGGTCTAACTCCCTGAGCTGACCTACTGCTTCTCCTACATCCCCTCTTCCTTTCAATGGTTTAAAGAAGATTTCTTATTATAGGAGATATCAATCTACTTTTTAGGGTCAAAAATCTTAACAGGTTTCTTGGATAATGCTAACTTCAATTTAATGAAGCTTTTTTGGTGAATATCAGTCTACTGAAACACCTTTTTTTTTTCATAATTCAGCAAAAGGCTGAATTCTTTCTGCATATTTCGACAAGAACTTGCTATAAAAATTAGCTAATCCAAGAAATGACTTCGACTCTTTCTTATTACTTGGAGGTGGAACATTCAAAATTTTCTGAATTAAAATCGAGTCCAGTGAAGTACCCTCCTCTGAGATTTGATATCCTACAACCGTCAGCTTTTTGCACTTGAATATACATTTATCTTTGTTTAAAGTCATTCCTGCATTTCTGAGTATATTCATTACTTTGTTTCCTGTTTTAACTCCTCATCAGTACGAGTGGCCAACCCCATATCATCTTGGTAAATTATTATATTTTTTACTTTTCCTTCTAGTAAATTTTCTATTGCTCTCTGAAAAATCAAACTGGCTGTCTTCACTCCAAATGGTAGAAGCGTCCACCTTAACAAGTCTATAGGTGAGTTTATCATTGTAACTTCTTTGAATTCTTTGTTTGTTTGCATTTGGTTGTACGCATTTTTTAAATTCAAAGGAATGCAACGTGTTTTCTACATTTGGAATAGGATATGAATCTGAACAAATTTTCTGATTCACACCTATTTTGTAATTCTCACAAATCCTAAAATCAACATTAGGTTTCATATGTATGGAAAGCCTACGACTTTGAAAATATGACAGTGTAACATTTTGTTTTAATTTAATGCTTGCTCTATAATTTTTTAACATTCCCGTTTCACCATTTCTACTACTGACATCATTCAGTAACTGTGCACTATCAACATTCAATAAATCAGTACCTATTATGTCATGACTCTTTATACAAGCCGTTACTATGATGGTGATTGTTTTAATTCTTTTTGCTGTTTCAATCGTCCCTTGAAAAGAACTTAAATTTTGATATATGTTCCATCAAACTGTCTTAGTTTTATCCAACATTTCTTTAACTTTGGTTTTCTTAATTTTTTCCAAAAATTTCTCGGAATGAGGGTTACCTCGCTTCCTGTGTTGACTTGCATATTTAAATAGGTACCGTTCAACTTTATCTTCGTGAAGGTATTCTTGTTTTTCCCCTTTATGGCAAAAAAATCCCTTCCATTTTCTTTTGTTGTACCTTCACATTTTTTACCTAGCTACTTTGCCATTTACAGACAGCTTTAAAATGATTCTTTTTCTTACAATTGTCATATATCTTTCCCCATGTGGGACAATTTTCTCTTTTTGGTTCATGTTTATAATTGCAATACTTGTATTTTGATACTATTTTCCTTTTAATAGCATCTACCTCCATCATTTCTTCTTGTTGGTTTCTTTGTGTTTTATATTCTTCAATCAATCCACTCTGCTGTATAAATTCAACAGTGGCTTCCAAACTCACATTTTGTAAATGCAACCTTTCAAAAGTTTTAAGTCTCTGAAGTATCAACTAACCCTTCCACAAGTCGAAGCTGGATTAATTCATCCTCTATAGTCATTTCCTTTCGTCAAAGTTCATTAAATTTACAATGCCCACTAGTATCTCTTAGTCTACTGAGATATTTCCTAATAGGTTCTCCAGAGTTTTGTCTTAATGCCAGAAACTTGGTCTTTTCGGCAAAGACTAATCTTTTTTTTTTTGGTTGGATAGATTTTAAAATTCTTTCCTTAATCCTCTTAAAGTCTAAGGTTTCAATCTCCTCAGAGACTTCTTTAATGGTTCTACACCTCACGGTAGCCAAAAATAAATCTGTGATTTGTTTTTTGGTTTTGGTCGTCCTTCAATTTTTTATCCTGACCATTGCTTCAAAACACTTCAGCCAAATTGTAACTCCCACCGGGTTTTCAAGGTCCAACATAATTTCGTTCAGCGATGCCATTTTGTTATGATGTTGATAGTAGCTCATTCAAAGTTATTCTCACAAGTGACTCGTCTGTCTTCTTTTCTATCACAGACTAGCAGTATAGCCCGGCGCTGCTCAGGTGTAATGAAAGCTTTAAAACTAATCCATACTTCTGGAGCTCAGACTCTTTGGACGTTGGCACAAAAGACTAAAAAGCAATAGTTGTTTCTATTTAAAGCGAAACCATAGACTGAAAAAAAAAGGAATAGATGTAAGTCAAATTTTGATTTCCTGGTATCACACACAAACATCTTGCCTTTTATATATATATATATATATATAAAATCGAAATTGATTTTCTGCACTATTGTAAGAACTGCAACCTTGAAACTTCTGAATATCATTTCTTATGTCTTTGTCTATGAGTGTATCAAATTTGATTAAAAGCAGACCACTCCTTCTATAACCCAATTTTTGCAATTATCGATTTTCGATATTTATCAGGAGTACCTCAACACAAAACCTAGCTAAGAACACTTGCAGATGCTTATAGTACAACTGTGTAAATTTTCAAGAAAATTGGTTCAGCCGTTTCGGAGTCTATAGGTAACAGACACACACACACAAAGTTCCATTTATAAATAAGTTTAGATTAGATACGTCATTCATATATATATATGTATATATATAGGTATGGCTATGCTAAGTGGTATTAGATAGCCAATCCCACTACACAAGTATTGTTTCCACATTGACTGAATAAAGGTATCAGTCATTCTGTCCAATCAGAAGCATGTTGTCTTCCATTAGGATTATGTCAGGACTGAGAGAAATTAGTACAATTTGATTGTTTTACTACACCTGTTGTATCTGTCTATATTTCTGCCTAGAGGTATTTTAACTATTTTTGCTATTTACATTGTGAATATGTCAAAGATGAGGACAACAGTCTAAACAATATTTAGACCATTGTATGCTCTGGCCTTCTTCAAGTGATATATACTTGAATTTCAAACCAAACACTTTATGTAATACATGGGATTAGGTTGTTTTAGTTTCACCTGCCATACTTTTTTTTCGATATTTTAGTATCAATTAATTCTCTTTAGTAACTCAACCCTCCAAGTTGTTGCTCCTTCTGCTGTGGCCAAGTATTGAACTCACAACTCTTTTGGGTCAATTCGCTTATTTTGGATTATCCAACCAACACACCCCAAGGACACACAGCCTAGTGTAAATATTTACACCTGTTGTACTCACTTGATTTGTATCTTTGAATTACCACTTATTTCAATTTCCTGCCTGTAAAAACCACTTAGGCCTGTTTATCATTCAGAAAAAAAACAAATTCTTGAAGAATGAAATCATGAAGCTTCTTTAAACATGTACCATTTTGTTCCACTACCATTTTGCCATATGGGGATAAATAAACTTATAAACAAATATCTAAACATTGTCTTTGAAATTCATTTAAAAATGAACACTATATGAACTTTTCTTTTGATCCAAGGTATAAAAAATGCATTTTCAAACAAGTGTTATTGTAAAAATATTCTTTTCAGTACTTGTGGTTAAGAATTGCTTAATATCTTGTTGGCATAAAAGATCAGTGTTCACGGCCAAGTAAAAAAAAAAAAAAAAATTCTAAATTCTGCTTTTCAATGCAAACAAAATCATTAATACCTGATTCCAATTATTAATTCTATTTAGACTTGTGCTGTATTAAAATGAGCTTAGGAAATATCTTAATACACATGAATTTTATTCAATTAAACCTTTGTCAGTCAACCATAGCATATTTCATCATCGAGAATATCAATTTGGAAACATAGTTGACAAAACAATTGAAAAAACCAAAGTGAACAACTGACAATGATATAAGCAAAATATGAAATAGAACCAAAGTTTTAAAAAATTAAAAAAAAAAAGCTGTCATGAAGTCCAAACTTCTGTTTCATCAAGAATTTTTTCAGCATTTGTCATGTAAAGAGAAGAGTTTCCATGAGATCTAAATCAAGGGTCTTCTTACAACTACTGGAGGAACCCCAACCTAATTGATTTTTTTTATTAATCTAGTGGGATCCTACTACTAGATTGATTGCCATCCAAGGCTATAAAACACAATCTGTCCTACTATTTAGACTTAGCTAGTTTCATGAAAAGCTTGCTGCCATTCCCTTGATAAACATGACTTCAGCAGAGTCTTTCAGAATTGCAAAAGCCATTCAGTTCCTTACCCTCCCCATTATCCTACCTTGGTACTGGCATTCATTTGGCAGTAAAGATTGCATTGCATTGGAAATCAACAATTAAGGAAATCCTACAAAAGAAAATTGTTTTAAAAGGGTTTCAAAGCTGGAAGCACTAGCTGCTTCAGATAATGGATTTAAAGAGACAACAAATGATTTTTTTTTTCAAATCCTAAGTTGGCAGACAACATCCATCTGTTGATGTGTGAACCAAACCTAATACTGTTTCTACCTCATTATTTACCTAAAGTAAAAACAATTTACAGAGTTTAATTGCAGGGTTTGGCAGTTAGACACACATTCTGAAAGTTTAAAGTTAAATGCACTTTAGCTAATTAGAGAAATTTAAGCACTTTGCACAACACAGTTTATGTGAGAATCATCAGCATGTTAAGAAATATTAGTGAAAACATTATATAAAGCAACCTTGTGTATGGAATCTTATCTCACTCAGCAAAATAATAATGGAATGAGAGAAACATGACATTTTTTTTTCTTTCATCTTGAAAGATTCCAGATTGTCTTCCCAACCCTTGTAATTATCCACTGGTAAAATGAGAAAGTAAATGCACAGACAATATATGCAGGATGGGGTGGGAGGAAATAACTTGTTTAAGGATGACTGATTCAGCAAATTTTAATTGACAGAAACAGTCCACAATGTAATATGTTTGTGTTCACTGAATCAGCCAGAGTAATCAAGTGGACTTACTTGACTATTAAAATAAATCTTTGCTCCTGGTATACATGTACAAAAATAGTGGGAGAGTAAAAAAAAAAAAATGTTGAAATACCTTTTAGATATTTACTCATTCAAGTCAGGGACATGGCTATAAAAAATACAGAGAGGCCCATGAGTAATGTCAACATTTCTGCCAATGGTTTACAAGATTAATGGATTAACTTTATCTCTATAACAGTTAACTCTTTAAGGTCAGAACGGTCTAAATGTGTCTGCACATTTCATACACTTACAGCCCAGGTTTGGTTTGGTTTAATTTATGGCATATCAACCTCAATAGATTAGCGACACATTTCTTAAGATAAATTTGTATGAATAAAATATGTATTTGCAAGAAATCATTTTGTAGATCAGGTTTCATTGACGTACTTTTGTAAAGAGTTAAATGTATTGTTGGTAATACTTTTTTTTTTTTTTTTTTACATATTGCTGATATTTTTACTATAAAAATACCTTTATACTTTCATAGTATTTTGACCCCATTTTGGGGGTTAACTATTTGCCCATAGGTGGAACTCTAACAGGTGCTACCACACAAAGTCAGGGTAGACTTGGGAACAACAGCAATTAAGGGGTGGTTTGCACCTCAAAACTGCCTAGCAGCCCAGGGAAATGCCTGAATATGCCAGCAATTGAGTAGCATTATACTTCAATATACTGTATTAACCTATTTTTCCTTTTCAGTCTTTGGAACAGGTGTAGAGATTTATCCTTATTTCCTGTTTGAGTTGGGTTTCCAGTTTCTTCTCTCTTTCACTTCCAGTAGCCTATTGCATCTTTGTGACTTTATTGTCTTGCTTGGGAGTGAATTGATTAAAAAAAAAAACTTATCAGATGATCCACTTTGTAAAAGTTGGAAATTTTGAAAACCATAACTCATAACAATTAAGACCAAAGAGTTTAAATTTGGTATCATTTGAAAAACCTTTGAAATTTAAATCTGTTTAATTTCACTAAGATCCCATGTTCAAATTTTTAAACAATCTAGCCAGGACTTGAGAGATTTCAGAGCATATAAGGTTAGATAATGATGCATCCAATAAACAGTAAACTCATTAAGAAGAATATCTTAGAGAGACTAAATACATTTCTTTACCAATATTGAAAAAAAAATTCCAATAAGACAAATTTAAAAAGCAATAAAATCTCAATTATCAAATGAATACAAAGTATTGAGATATAACAAACATGACAAATAATTAATTTCTTACTAACAAAGAGTTCTGCACATTCTACAACTTGCTTACAACCCTCATAATATTAGATCACACTTGTAGATTATCAAACATTTATTACATATATGATTCTGAGAATTACAAAGTATCTGAGTATATTTGCACGCAAAGAAAATCAGTAAATCCGTAGCTTAATGATGAGGAGGGGAAAGAAAAAAAGCATTTTCACAATATTTTTCAATATACTTTTCATTGTCTAGATACTTAATCCACTTCTTCTCTATTAATAATATAGAGCATTATATAATGAATATTTCAGATCTAAATTCAGTTAATAACTGTATCAGGTTTAGTTGTCCACCTTCATTTTGTGAAATACATCTGTTTGATGTTTTGGCACACACCATCAGTGATATTCTTGGTCATGTTTCAGCTCTTAAAGCCTCTTCATCTGTGAGGAAATTGTCCAACAATCTCTCTTTATTTCTAATAAAATTTACCTGTTTCTAAATACTTTGTTTTTGTCAAAGACATTGATTTGGCACATATCATCAGTGATACTTTTAGCTGAAGATCAACTTGATATCCTTCCCACTTCCAGTGACCCATTCAATACTGATCAGGTTATCAACTTGTGTGTTATGCATCAATTACAAATATTATCATAGTACACCTATCACACTAGCTTCTTTGCTCTTCCATAAAAAATAAAGAAAACAGTAACTGTTCTTATTTATTATGTGCACATACTGATCTGATAATGTATGATTAATATTTAACTACTTTAATAACAGTGACAAAATGTTACAATGCTGAAGAATGTAACAGTAAATGTTAGTTTCTGTTTAAAAATGTAATTGTCAAGATGAAAACTTCAAAGATTTTTTTTATTCAAATTCACCTAACAACTCTGCACAATGAGGTTGTCATAAATAATATTGTGAAGGAAAGCTCTATGAGAAAAGCTAAAATAATTGTAAACAGATGTCCTTACAACATTGTTGGAATAGAAGAAAAAAGTTGAAATCAGACTTCAGAATACATCCCTAGTTGACATAAGCAGGAATAAAATGGTGGGGACCCTAAATAGAATTACATCCACCATTGTATTTTCAATTGAGACAAGAAATCATGACTGGAATGACAAATAAAGCAAATATAACAAATGATTACATTTTTTTAACAGGAATGGTAGCAAACAAGAGAATCCTGAAGTCTGGAAGACTACCAGTTCCAAAATCCTTTATCAAATGCACCTTGTTAGCCATTTTGTGAATGCAACTGAAAAAAAAAAAAAAAAAGAAAAGAAAAATGAAGATAAACTATTTGAGAAACTAAAACTTACATCAGGTTTTCTTGCAATCACTTGTCAAATGAAGTCTATGGTTTTCCTTTAAAGAACCAAGAGATCAATATGAATAATTCAGTCTGCTAATTACTCATTTTATCATCAAAATGTATCTCTGAAAAACAGCCCCTACTACCCAATGTGGCTGATATGTATGGCTGGCCACCCAAAGATGCCCATCTACTAGGGCAGCTAGCTAATCCTCTTTACAGAGACCACCTGTGGTTTACACTGCAACTATACTGGATCTTAGTTACAGTTTCTGGGAGAGAGCACATTATATAGCAGGAACAACAGTCTGAACAAGGCCAGGACACTCGAACCCTCAGTCATAATGACTTGTAACTTTGTGTTAGCACAACCACTGATAAATCTCCAAAGGTTCTGTGAACCTAGTTTTACTCACGAGGCTTAGGCCAACCCATGGTATGGTTTTCAGGCACTTTCCAAAGATGCCACATGCTGAGATCGTCTCCTCCAGAACAATAACATCAAGTCACCTTCCTGACAAACTGATCAGGGTGAAATTCGAATCCTGGTCTCATAGTCAGAAAGCAAATGTTCTGACCAGATATACAAAGTTAATTACATGTCGATAGTTTCTAGAAGCAAATAGATCCACTACTTGCCTATATTTTGAAAGAGGATATAACAAATAATATAACCTTCATGACAAGTCAAATTGACTTAGTACCATAATGGGGAAAATTAACATAAATATAATACTATGGATAATGACTGAATTTTTGTTTTGGTCTCTTGTTTGAAAACTTCCTGAACTGAACTTTGATTCTAAATATTAATTAAATATAATGTGGATCAGTGTTGAAATATTGCAAACCTGAACTAGCCACATGTCATACAAAAGTTGATCGATTCTAAAGCTTGATCAAAGTTTTTTGAATAATAACTAAGATTCCAAAAACCTATTTTAGCTGTTCTTTACATACAGTTTTCAACTTCTTTCTTCAATTTTAACACTTAAAATTTGAATGCTCTTTCACATCTATGATAATAGAATAGTCATATAGACATTTGTTTGCGTGTTCTCGCTCTTTTCAAATGTTGAAATGATTTGTTACTTTTTTGCAATTAGAGCTGCTACTATGAGGCTTGCTTTCTATATTATTGTTCTGTCCAAATTTAGCGCACATGTTTCTTGTGCTCTAAGTAGATCTCTGCCATTTCTTCACCCTAACAGCCTTAGAGGATTCATTCAAGTGCACCAAACACTCAAATATGAATCCCAACAGTCACAAATGATGTGTTGGAATTATTTAACCATTGATTGATCTCAAGAATTCTCTATTCTGAAAAGCAGATAACTAGCTAGCCACTTGATAGAGTTCTGATAACCTACTTTCTGAAAACTTTTCCTTGTATAGTACTACTGGTAAATATGTTTAAAAAAAAAAAAAGAGTTAACCATACGACTTTTTTTACATTAAGTCCCTTCTCCAAAATATTCTAAGAAACTAGTCCAATCTGATGGATGTGTAAAAAGTACTCTCAATGATTTTTAGAAATAACTTGATTTTGATTGACTGAGGAAGCAATTTATTACTTGCCATTATTTTCACACAACTTGACAAGAGTAATGGGTGATTATATGGCAATATCCACATCACTGTTAATATTCAGGTTTTATTCTTTAATAACTATTCAACAATAATTATTGTTATCACATTTCAGTTGTTGTGTCCTCTGGACTTCATCAGGTGCAAGTCAATCCAGGTAACCTTCAGAAAACTTCAAACTGAATGCTTCAAACATTTGATGAAGATTGGAGGGTATAACAGCCAAAATGCTTTGATAACAACAAAAGTGAGGACAATACTCTGAGAAAATAATGACAAATTCTCATAGCAGATATTTAGACAGAAATGTGAATTTTAAATGTAAAGATAATGCTCAATAAAACATGAATACTTGTCAGCTGTTACAAAAATTATACAAATATATCCTAATTTTTGTATCAAATTGATAAATAAAATTACCCTTTTGAATTTTTTCCATAAATATTTAGCAAACAGTGCTTTAAATAATAATTAAAAAGAAAAATAAATTGTAATTTCTGATGTCACAATGGTAAAAAGGGAAATAAAAGAATTGGCACGTAACTTCATGAAGCAAAATTATTTTTACTTTTTTTAAATTTAGAGATTTATTAGACTAAACTAACTCTTATACAAGGGCATATTCTTAGAGTGCTGAGTGAGAAATAGAGATACAAAATCGAAGGCATTCTCACCAAATACTTTAAGTGCTGAATGAAATTAAATAAAATACTGAGAACCAGAAATGCTTAGCATTTTAATAAATTCATCCTTTGCAAAATTTAAGAAAAGATTTAATGTATTCTATCAGAATCTGGCCTTTATCAAAATGAATATGTGCTGCATTTGTTATTCTGTCGTCTGTAAGGTTAAATATCTAGCCTGAAGAAACAAATGTGAGAATTGAACCAAATAATGAATTCAGTGCATTGTGTGTTTACAAATGAGCATGCTAAGTGTTCTCAAGAATTCTTAGGAACTGGGCAATTCTCAAGAGAATCTAAAATATTTTAATTTAACAAATATACAGATTAAATATTTTAGTTAAATTTAACCATAAAATCTTTAGTAAAAGAATTTGTGGCAGCAAAATTCATTTAAGTGAATGATACTGCAAACAACTGACACTCATCATTATATTCTTACTCAAAAGAAAATGGGAACATTTTTGTCATGTAGAAAAAGTGTTGACACTGATTGCCAGACAAATGAAACTATAAGAATGGATTATTACAATATTCATTAAAACAGTGAGCTACAATGGAAGAATAAAAAAAACTATAGTGATACAAATGCTGAAATTGCAGAAACAGCAAGAACTGCAATTAAAATTTCAGAAGGACTATTTTGAACAACAGAAAAACAAAAAATACATTTGTAAGAACAAAACTTTCAGTTGAAACAACAACAAAAAAGGTTCTTTGACTAATTTTTAAAAAATGCCACAGACAAATATATGACACTCGTTTACCCAAGACATTATTGCAAACTCAATAAATGAATTCAATTATGAACCAGAGAATAGTATAACCTTCAAAACATAATATAGAAGATACAAAGAAACTTTTGAGAAAGATTGTGCTTTCTGGAGTGATGAAAAAAATGTTCCTCTACTATTGATGGAGTTAGCCCTTGGTGAACATGAAAAATATATTAATTACATTCTAAAGAAATAAGCTTTAAAGAAACTATTAACATATTATCAAATATTTTTGGTGAAAGAGCATAATTATTCAATGCAAGGAGGAATTGCCTAAATTTAGTAAAAAATGAAGAAGATGATTTTACCACATATGCAGGAAGCATAAATAAAGAATGTAAAAAATTCAAGCTTAATAAATTGACTTGAGACTCGGAAGTGTTTAATATTTGTCCTAGATTTAATGTCAAGTGCAGATGCAGACATAAGATCATGGATCTCAAAGTAATGTGAAAATAACTGCAAAATATTGCTAAAAAGTGTCAGTGCATGGTAAACTTAAAGCTGGACACCAGAAGAATATAGGAGAAAGATAATTATAAAATACACAATGTCTGACCATCCAATGAAAAATATAGATGTTTTGAAACTCTTGGCAGAAAAGAAAATATGAAATTGTACTCAGTAACTAATACTTGTCATGGATGTGGTGGGAAACACTTTAAATCTGATTGTTTTTTGTTTTGCTTTTTCAGAAATAAATGTAAATCTGAGAAAAACAAAAAAAAAGACAAATTTAAAAAATCTATCAATAAAGTAAATGCATTGAATAAAGCCGGCATGCAAAAGAAAAAATTACTAATATTACGATCGAGAAATAAATCTACAAAAAAGAAGTTTGTTTTCGATAAAATTAACAACACAAAAATTAAGCTACAATCAGACACTGGGTCTAAAATCACAAATATCAACAAAAAAAACTTAGAGGAAATTAGATAAACCTAGATTATTAATTCTAACAAAATCTACTTGTGGTACTTGAGGTGAAAATTTAAAAGTTCTAGGTGCATTCATTTGTAATATTTGTTTTGTGAGTCAAAATAAAAAAGCAGTTGTTTACACATCAAAAAAATATGATGAATTTGTTTGGAACTTGTAGTCTCACCTTATTCAATCTGTGGGACTCGCTGATCAATTCATTCCGTAACAAAATTAATATCGAAACAACAAATAATATGACAACAGAGAAATTCAAAATGGAATGAAAAAGGAAATTCCCAGAAGTTTTTTTTTGGAGGTCTTGGATTATGCATGAAAGTGAAAGCAAAATTTAAAATAAAAGAGAATGCAGTACCAATGTTCAGACCAAAAGAAGTGCATCCTTTTTGGCATTAGACCCAATCAACAATGAAGTGGAAAGATTAGAGAAATTAGGAGTTATATCTAAATTAGAATATTTGGAGTGGGCATCACCTACTGTATACGTTAAGAAAAAGAACAATAAGATTTGAGTATGTGCAGGTTTCTCTACAGAGTTGAATAAGAATTTGAAAAACTACAATTATCCACTTCCAAGTTAGGAAGAAATTTTAGCCAAAGTTAATGGTGGAAAATTTTTTCCAAGTTGTACTTATCAGATGCAACTACTGATCATAAACATCCATAAGGAAATTTAAAAGTTTAACAGGCTTCCTGTCAGAATTTAAGTAGCAGTGAGCATTTTCCCGCAAGAAATGGGCAAATTTTTCAGCCAGCAATGCTCATGGGATTGAATTTCACACAAGCCTATCTATCTGAACAATATATTAATAAAAAGCGAATCCAAACAACAATATATGGAACATATTAAAATAGTGTTCGGAAGGATAAAGGAATATGGTTTTAAACTAAATGAAACTAAATGTGAATCGTTCGTGATTGGAATAAAGTACCTGGGACAAATAATAGATGATAAAGGTCTATGACCAGATCCTGCATGAGCAAGTGCAATAAGGGACATGCCTACCCTTACTAACGTAACAAAATTGCAAGCATTCCTGGGTTTTGCAAACTACTATCACAAATACATAAAAAAAAGTACATGATCTAACAACACCATTAAATGCTTTACTGAAAAAAAAAAAAAGATGCAAAATTGAACCGGACAGAAAAGTGTTAAGATGCCATTAAAAATATTAAGAAGTACTAACATCTGATTTATCGTTAATGCAATTCAATCCAAAATTGAAAATTATTGTAGTTTCTGACACAAGCAACTTTGAAGTAGAAGCCATTAATCTATGTAAGTATGACATTGGAAAAATGAAGCACATAGCACATGCTTCTAGGTCTTTGATAGCTGCCAAAAAAAATTATAGTAAGATTTAAAAAGAAGCACTGGCAAAGTTCTTACATGGTCATAGTGCTTGTGAGAAAGATCAAATCAGTATTTAATAAGATATTACCCGAACAAAGGACAAAATCATCAAGAATTATCATCAATATTATTAATTAAAATACTTTTACCCTGGTGAAAAATACATTTTAGAATGTATGAAAAGGTTAAGGAGTTCTGGGAATATGGCATAATGAAGAAGAGGCATGATGTACATAATTTTATTTTTTTTAATCATTTCACTCAGAGCAAGGCATTCCACTGCCACTGTTGCGCAGGGGGTTACATAGGGATGGGAAGTGATGGGAAATGGATGGTTAGATATAGGAAATGTCAGAAGGAGGGTGATAGACAGGTTAAGGGTACCGAGAATGAGGGTTAGTTAGATGGTGAGAGTGTTTGAGAGAATGGATGCAAGTTAGTGTGTTAGGAGGTGTCTATTGACCTTACATTTAAACTCCTGGAGATTGTAGCCGTCGGGGAAGCAATCATGTGGAAGGGAATTCCACAGTCGGGAAGTGCGAGAAAAAAAACTGTTGGAATAGAAGTTGCGGTTACATTTTATCGGTTTCACTGTAAAAGAGTGGGATCTAGTTGCTAATCTAGTATCTTGTGCAAATTCGTACCTAGGGGACACCAGTGATCTAAATTCATCAGAGCAGAAGCCATGAAAGTATTTATAAAAGAGACACAGGGAAGCCACATCACACCGGTGAGAGAGAGACTGTAGCCGGTCTGCCAAGTCGGTATCGATTACATTACAGACTCTCCGTTGTACTTTGTCAAGAACCCCGAGGAGAATAACAGGAGCACCTGACCAGATGTGGCAGCAGTATTCAATGCACGGGCGGATGGTAGATTTATATATGTGCAGGATAGATTCAAATGGGAAAAATTTCCGGGCCCTGCACAGAGAACCAACCTTCATAGCAGCAGACTTAGCAATGGATTCGATATAGTCATTCCATTTGAGGTCCGCCGAGAGTGTAAGGCCAAGGAGGCGTAGTGTTTTACTCTCAGGGAGGCAAGCCTGTTCCATAAGGACCCAGATGGTAATATAAGCATCAACTAAATCTACTCAGATGCAGGTATACTGAACTGGAAAATTCTATACACAAAGTCTCAATGAAGGTGATTTATAATACGTTTGATAAACTTAGGCCACCAGTTATAGTGGAACATGGTGATATGGAAAAATAAAAAGAAAACATATGGTGTTCCTAAGTGTGGAACCCACACTTAAAAAGTATAAACTATAAAAGACTAACTCCAGAAGAATTCAACTCAAAAGGGGAGGTGTCATGTAGAAAAACAGTGTCAACACTGACATGTGGTTGAACATTGATCACCAAACAACAAAACTATAAGAATGGATTATTCCTCTAGGAATAACATAACCACAATAATAGCTTATATTAAGCACCAGACAAGTCCAGGTGAATCAACCAGATTACAAGTAGTAGCAGCAGTCATACTAGTTAAAGCCAAGCAGCAGAGTACAGTGTTCACAGTGTGAAATTACTATTTAGTCCTTGAGAGGATTACTCAGGTGAACTCTAAAGAGAAGATACTACGTATTATCAGAAACTTCTTAATACAGTACTATTCACAAGATACGCAAATAACTATCTTGCAATAGCAAAATACTAGAATATAACCTTGTAGTAATACCTATTCCTACAAATCCATGTGTAACTGAAGTAATATACCAATACTTAAGACAATACAACCATGTAATACCACAACACATCAGTAACCTTTAGGTCACGACAATAACCAATGAGGTTACAACAATTTTCATTAGAGAATTTATTTGGCTTTACAAAACCCATATCTACTTTGCTGTTTCAAGAATAAGACAATACTGTTGAATTAATTGTTAATTTATAACAGAAAACATTGTATATGTTGTCATTATTATTCTAGTTTTAAAAAATATCTCAGTAAAGTGATCACTTGATAAAGAACTTATGCAACACTATTATAAAAAAAAAGTCAATATTCTTGAAAGGGAGAGAGAAAATTAAATTTAAAACAAACTGTTACTTCAGCACAGAATAGATATGAATTCAGATTCAAATATTCTTTTAAATTAAGTTATCTAAACAAGAAGCTGTTCAGGAATAGAATAGATTGCTTTTAAAAGAAAAAATTAGTTTTTAAATAAAATCTACATTTCTCCAGCTAATCATGGTCTTCACCATTGACGCCAACCCTCTTTCTCTCTCTCTCTCTGGAGATTCAGTAAGGATCAAAATGGAATATTTGCACATTCTTTGGTCTATACACAGAATTCGGGTAATCACAGCTAAGATATAACTCTTTCATTTATATAAATTAGCCTATATTTTACTGCTGTTAAACAACTTTTATATTAAATAGAAATTAAACTAAAGTTTTCTTTAATTTTTAAAGAAATTTGTTTATATCAACATTAAACAGATTCACTGAAATACTGACATTTTCATTTGTGCCTATCAAGGCAAGTATACTCTCTGCTTATTTCTAATCAAATATAGAATACAGCGTAATAAAAATAAAAAGTGTATTGTAAATATATTTTAAGTGATTAATCTTAGTAGATTAATTTAAAAGGAGTTTCTTTTATTAGAATAGGACTTCATTAATTAAAAGAGAAATTTTACAAAAGGCATCTTGGAAAACAGACAAAATTAAGTAGAAATGATTTTTATTAACAATAACTTTATTTTTTTTTTTCTTAATGGAGACAAAATCCACTCAGCATTCCATTAAGCAAATCTCTCAAGAGAAGCTAAGGTGGCAAAAATCCTTGTTAAATTTTTAAGAGGTACAAACCATTTGCAGTTTTTAGTAGGGATTATTAAAGTGTTAATGAGCACATAGCTTAATCCAGAAGTTGACTTCTATTTCATAAACTTTACAACAGAAAAATCTTTCAACCTGAACCTTTCAGAAAAATTAAGATAATAGATGATTCTTTTCTCTGCCTGCAGCCATTTTCCACTTCCCATAATACCTCAGTCTTCCTTTCATCTCTCTCATATTGCCTTATCAAATTTGTTTTTTTGTTTTATCTTCTTTTTTTTTCTCCATGCTAATCTCCAATGCAATTTTCTCTTTTTCTACAATCCCTCAAGGTTTTTGTCCACACGATCACCTTCTCCAACACATGCACAAACTCTTATTCTTTTATTTTTAAGAATTCTTCTTTTTTCACTTAATTATCAAGAGAGGATTTTTGAATTAAGCTGACCATTAACTAAATATTTGCTTGAAGAAATATGCACTTGACAAGTTTGAAAATGAGGTCAGAATTTACTGGAATGATGCACATAAATTACTCAGAGTTTGTTGACAGAAAATGCGAAATTGCTTTCCTGGCTTTCAGGTAAAAAGATGACAAAATGAGAAATGATTAACATTGAACATTCAAGTTTCGGGCAATATCATCAAGATTCTTACACATTTACAACCAGTAGATTTGATAAAGCCTTGCCATTTGTCTTTCTCTTAATAAGGAAAGAGATAGAGAAAGAAAACAGGGAAGATGCTAATGCTCACCAAAGAACCTTGACATGGCACAGACACCTCAAGATATTCTAGAAGCTAAATTTCAATAAAATGTTTAAGAAGCAATTTAGTTCATTTCAAATGTGAAAACTTGATTTTGCTTGATTGAAAAATGGTGGAGGGAAAAAGAAAAAGCTTTCTATAAACAAAGAACATACTTTCTTATACGAATGCCATGCTTGGTGCCAAACCTGTTCTGAAATATTTAAACCATCAGCTGTATACAATCACTTTCTCAGTTCATTGGTTAAAAATGGCTTTAAGCAAAAGAAACTAAGCCTTAGTAAAGCCCATCCCTTTTCAAAACTCATGGACAGATGCTACAGAATCATAAAAAAAAGAAGTATCACATAACAGAAACCACATCACTTGAGGAATTTCAACCGCAATGGGTATCACATTTAGCTTGAAAAGAAAATAATGACCTAATCAAGATCTTGATGTTCCCCAGTACTTCAAACATAATATTAGTAAGGAAGCTACCATCAATACTGGAAAGAACAATAAGAGCTACTAGACTTGAGAAACTAATTTTCCTGAAAACATGTTTTTGAGAAAGATTTTATAATTGTCAACTGACAATGGTACAGGCAAATTGATCAGTGACTACTGAAAATTCCATTATCAGGAAATCATTATCGTTTCAATTTACAGATTAAAAAATTGTGCATAACAGATGACTTGGCATGGAATATAATTTGCTTTGTACTTTTTCTGGTCCCATTCTTAAAAATAAACTTGCATAGTAATTTAGACTTTAAGACATCATTTATATTAGTTTCCAATTACAAACACATACCAAAAAATTAATTAATAGTTAACTGGAATATGAATTTTTAACCAACAATATTTTTGATTCATACAAAATATCATTTTCATTTGGTATAAAATGCAATTTCTATGAATATATTTTTCTCATTTCTGAAGTAGAGTAAATTCTATTTAAACAACTTAAATGATAACTAGTAATGAATGGTGCCGGTCATATATTTTATGTTGATGATCAGTGAAACATTAGTGCATTGTAGCAGTTCGTCAAGGAGTCAAGATCTACCACCAAACAGAAAAATTTGCTGTTTTGGTTTCCTCTTTGGTTTTCAATTTTGTTTTTTATTCCTTTCCTGTTTCTTAACTTCTCTACATTCTTTTTTCAAATATTAAATGATATTTATTTTCACTCTTGTTAGGTGTGGTGTGGTCCTTTGGAAGGCAAAGTAAACAGCCAGTCAGTGCAGGGTATTTGTCAGAACTCTGTGTCGCCTTGTCCCAATAATGCTGATAGATTTTTTAAAGCAATCTTCAGTCTTTTTTTTTTTAAATCATGAATCAAAAATCTTTAAAGATAAACAATTACATTATTTCAAGATGAAGCTGTTGGTATAAACCAAACCATTATACAAAGACTGAATACTACAAAGCTATTAGAAAAAATACTAAATTTTACAATAGGGTGACTATGATCCCTAAGTCTATTTGAAAAATAATTAAACTATCAAAATAGTGATAATAATGAGGAGGACAGTAAAAAATAAAATAATAAATAAATAAAACAGACACTGCTTCACCTAAAATTTTCTATGAATTATAGGAAATGAAAGCAAATTCTTTTGTGAATTAACAAAGTTAAAAATCACTTAAAAGGAAGCTACAAATTATCAATGCCATAATTGAAGTTGTTATGGCTAAATATTCTATTCAAATAGCAATTGGGCTGGGAAAATACAGACAAAAATAAATGTACTAATCAAGAAGCAAATGAGAAAAAGTAAATCAACAAAAAAGAATTAATTTTGACATTTGGAATCTAAATAATGAGCATTCTGCACAGCTTGTGTTTACAAATTAAGATCTACAAGTGTGAATTTCAAAGGTGTTTTCATTTTAATTAAAAATGGATTCATGTGATGTTGTCTTATTGAATTTCATGTGAGAGTGGTATAGTTTTCAGTTTGAACAAGAAATCTTTAAAAAGAAAAAAAATATTTGAACATTTGGCAAGATTTTGGAAGTAGATGAGGTTTTAAAAAATGATTTTCATGTTGATAATTTTCAATTTTTTTTTTCAATTAACCACCAAAGAGACACATTTTCCAACATTATCACTATTCAAATGACAAAATTCATAGTATTTCTAAAAAACTTTATTCTTGTTAACACAGCTTATTACTATGTTTTCCAGTGTCTGCATGACTGGCTACAATTTCATACTTCCATGTTGTCTGGAACATTAGTGGCATGAAAAGTTAATTTATGACTAATTTCTTCATGATTAGCAGCAAAAACAAAAAACATTTGAAAACATTTTTTTAAAACCTCATCAAGGTAATGGTCAATTTTAATTTAATGAAGAGAAATTGCATATTGATTGAGATGACTGAAAATAAAATTTTAAAAAATGTGGCAGAATTTAATTTGCATCAGTTTTTAAAACTGAATATTTTCATTAGACGTTTTTTTTAATGTGTGGTCATTGGATTCTTGACAAGCAAGCAAAATTCCCTTTGCTACAATTCATTTAACCTCAGAACTATTTCTTCAAGAACAGCTTTTACAGGAGATTGTCTTTGGCACCATGTTGAAATAAATGAAGAAGAAGGAAGAGGAGGCTTATTAATAAATGCCTTTAATAGTTAATTTGACAGTATACCCTACTTTTGCATTAAGAAAGAAAGAAAATTCGAACAAGAAAACTCTTCAAATATTTCAATATATGGATCAGTTGCAACAAATATAGGAGATAAGGAAATTAAACATAAAACAGGCTACGTTAGGAGTAGTTTAACCCAACAAGCTGATACAAACTTGAAACATTAACCTAATATTCAAGTCATTCTCTAAATAGCCTCATTAGATAAAGATTTTTTTTATGGATATCATGCATGGTACCAAACTCATTCAGAAATATCTACACAACTTCAGATCAATGGTAAAGAAATGGCTTTGAGTAAGTGGTGCATTAAGTCTCAGTGAGAAATTCCAAACTAAGAACTGTATCAGAAACCACATTACTTAAGAACTGTTAACAGCAACAACAATTAAAATGGACAGCACATGTAACTCAAAGAGGGAATAAAGTCATAATCAAGATGCTAACCCATAGCAAAGAAGGAAACCTCAATCAATACTGGAAAGAGTAATACAGCTACTATGACATGAGAAACACCTTCCCTGAAAAAAATGTTTTAAGAGAAAAATTTTATAAATTTTAACAAACACTGGCTGCTCGGTCAATGAAGGCTTCCTTATAAGGAAATAGCTAATATTACCATTACCATCTGCAAAGAAACCTGGCAAAAATTTCCTTGAGGATCAAGTAAAGATTTAATAAGGTGCTTATTTTCAAAGTTAGAAATTTCTACAAAAAAAAAAAATATTTTGAGTAAATGCAAATATTTTCAAGAGTTCTAAGTTGTTCCTTTAAATATATTTGTTAAATAGTCCAGTTAAAAAAAATGTTCTTTACAAATAGCAAATACACTACATGAGGGCAAATGGATTTGGCCAACATATGTTAATAAAAAGCATACTAAGAAGTGACCCAATTTTCAAAACAATTTCAGATAGTGTGTTCTTTTATGTTCCAATTTTAATAATATTCAAAAGGAATTTAACAAAAAACTTCAAGAATAAAACAGAAAAACTATCCTAACATTTGTAACACTAGATTGCCTAAAAGATCTCCATGTGTGTATATGTCACAGAACACAAGACAATGTAGGGATTCTAACCAATGTAGATTCCTATGTAAACAAATTGTGTCATTTTTACAGGTACCATACTTGTGTAGGTACCTCCACTAAATTGCTAAAAGAACAGCATAGTATGAATAAAAAAGGTCCCAAACTTAAAAACAAACTTTTTCCATCAAAATGTTTATATTATTATTAAAAGAAAAGCTCAAAGTATTTTTAAAAAATTTTTAATCTCTTCTAAACATTCAAAATTTTGGTAAAAAAAAATCTTGTTCTGATTTTAGTTAGTGGATAACCAAATCATTACAAGAGTTTCTTGCAAAAATCAAATAATTGTCGGATTTTAATGAAATTTTTATAACTTATTCACAAATGAATTAAATTAGTTTTGAATTTTTTTTTTACATCTGTTACTCACCTCCACATAAATTCATGAAATTTTAAGAAATTTAATTTAGTTGCACAAAGTAGTTTTATTAGGACTCATTGGGGTATGTAAATCATCTATTACTTTTTTGAAAAATTTTACCTCTATTTCCAAAAATCTGCTCACAATAGTAAAGAAAAAAAAAAAAATGGAATATAACTATGACATTATTTAATTTGATTTAATTGCTTGAATAACTAATAAAAATTAAAAACATTATAGTCTGAAGAAAAAAAAATTTTTTTGATTAATAATGAAATTTTAAAAGAATTGTTTTCATTTTTTTTTTTTTAATTATAGTAATTTATAAAGTTTCAGAAATATTTTTAAAATACTTCAAAGATTTGTTGGGGGTAGTTTAAAAACTTATTAAGCAAAGATTATATTTAGTAATCCAAAAAAAATATAGGTTGGTAGAACAATTGTTCTACCACCCTATTTTTTTTTTTTGTGTGTCTATTTGAAGTTTTTTTTTTAGTATGGTAATTTCTATGGGTAAATTCAAAGGTCATGTTATTCAGAGTTTCCTCACCGTACCCCAAAAAATTTGTACAATTATGTCACTTGTGATTGCCATACACTTATCTTATTTTGCATTGGTGAGCTGTCAACACATTTGATATATGGCCAACAAGTCAAGAAGTTTAACTCTGTGATTAAGAAATAGTTTTATTCTAAATTTCAGATTATGAATAAGTAATACTTGTGTAAATCAGATTAGTTTAACATAAAATTTGCTAATTTTCCAAAAGTAATGTCCCACAGAGGTATATTTTTGCAAGGTTTTTAAAACTGAGAATTAACTTACAAATGTGTTGATCACTCAAAAATAGCCCAAAACCTTTTTTTTAAATCTCAAAATTTTAATCAATATAAATTTCTGTTTGAAATACACCAGAGTATTTTGCTTGCTGGAAATAGAACATTTAATAATTTAGCTTTCAATTAAAACTAAAGTAAAAGTTTAAAGAAAACTTTTTTTATTTTAAAAAATTTAATTTAAAAGTTAGTTATCAATAAAAGAGTGGAGATACCTATTTGTACATGTATTTGTAGTTTTTAATTGATAGAATAATTTTTAATAATTGCTCAAAGCTAAAAAAAAAGTATTTTAAATGGATAATAAATTCACACTAGCTCAGATAGATATAAACTAGTTTTTTTTTTAAATGACATATATAATGAAATTTGGTTGTTTCTTTTTTGTTTAAAAAAAAAAATCAATTATAATTATTATACCCAAACAAAAATCTTATTACAAATACAAAAATATAGCATATTGAATATAGTCAGGAAAAATGTTCATATATGGTCAGCAGAGTTTTTGTCTTTACAAAGAACAGACAATTTGTTGATGCAATAAAAAAGAGATTTGCAATTATTTGGAGAATAAAGTGTAAAAACATAATAACAAGGAAAAGCACAGAGCAGAAAGAAAAAGAAATGAGGAAGGGGGGGGTACAGTAAAAAGATCCACAAAAAAATCAGATTTACAGTATAAATGACCAATATTTTGATTTATTCCTTTCAGGAAAGACAGCATCAAGTTTAGAGATGTTGATAAATGTGGCTCCATTGGACAGATTTTAAAAAAAAAAAGAAAAAAAAAAAGAAGTAAAACCATATAAATGCAATATTCGAGTATATAGCCAGTAATTTAGAATCAAAAGCCAATGATAAAATATAGTCACAAAAGAAAAGTGGAAAATTGGCAAAAATATATTTTCAATTGGTGGATATCTTGCTTGAAAAAAGAAACCTTCCCTTTTTATAGTCTGTGGCAAAGATATGAAAAACAAGATTTCTTATCTTGATATGATGATGTGGTAAAAGAATGGGCCATATGACTGGTTTATTTGTAATATCTTTTTTTTTTTTACAGTTTAACACAAATGTCTACAACTGACAGAGGTTCATGCAAAAAATATTTTTTAAAAAAAGTACACTATTCATTTTTTCTTTAAGATTATACAAGTTTTCTTGCTAGTCAGATGATTTCTTTTAGAATATACTAGCATCATAGCCCGGCGTTGCCCGTGCAACTCAGAACATTTTAATTTCTTCAGTGGATGAAACAAATACGTTTAGATTTGCTGCAGACACTTAAAATATAATCTCTATATATAAAAGGCAATCTGTGAGTCTGTGTGTGGCTGTTCCCTATGCACACCTACATTTTTTAATATTTCTTTTGTTTCAAAATTATGGGGAAAAATATTCACATTTTTCTTGTTGACCAAATTAATTTTTAAAATGTCGAAATAAAAATTAAATATAAAGGCTCATTTTTTTAATTTTTTTTTTTTAATATTTTAGTCACGTTTGACATGTATGATTTGATTTTTGTGATGTAATTCAGCAACCATCTTAGATCTTTTACGGAAATAAAACGTCGGAATAAAAATTAAATATAAAGTAACTTTTTTTTTTAATAAAAAATATTTTAGTTGGGTTTGACCCATGTGATTTGATTTCTGTGACATAATCTAGCAACCATCTTAGATCTTTTACAGAGAAAATGTAAAAAATCTGCACCATTGGCCAAAAAGTGCGAAAGGGAAAATTGCTGATCTTAAACTCAAAAAGTATGTGTTGACCTGGCTTCCCTGTAGGTATGTGTCCCTAAAAAGTTTGAATGGCATAGCTTAAAAAATGTAGGCGTGCATAGGGAACAGTCACACACAGACTCACAGATTGCTTTATATATATATATATAGATTCATATTATAATTGATTCTTATTAGAGAAAAAATAAAGAATTAACTGCAGAGATTTTATCTCCATAATAAAGCAACTAAAGTGACAAAGTCTGCTTGATTAAGCTTGTTCTACAAGTGCAAAACAAAAGATCATTTTCCCAACATGAAGAAAAGTTTGGGGCTGTGCTCCTATCACTTGGGAATATTTGAGTAGAAAGAATATAGACCTAGAAAATGAGAAGGCAGCCAATCAAAACATCGTTCCTGAATCTTTAAATGGATATAAAACCTAAACGTGTGATGATGATAAACAGCTTGTATATTGGACCAATGAAAAATAAATTTGATTTAAGTTCAAAGTACTCAGATGAATGAAACCTTAGTGAAAAGAAAAAGTTAATAGTCTTGTACGATGAGCAAGAATCTAAATGCTTGATCTGAACTTAGAAAATGGAAAAGAAGGAATTATGGAACTTATTTCTATGTGATTTCCATAATAGTTAAATATCAAGGCATCATTGTAATGAAAATTAAAGCAGAAGTTCTATTAGTGGTTCTCTCAAGACTTTTTGACTGTGGAAATGTTTATAAACATCCTGACTTTTATGTTTGGATACTAGTTTTCATGAATACCATTATCATATTAAATAAAGTAGATAATATTAAAAATATTTATATTAAGTAAAAAATCATTTTCATCTTTAATATTAAAATGTAACTTTCACATTAAAAATGATTAATATTAGAATGATAGTAAATAAAAAACTGAATAATTATTCAGAAATTTAAAATAAATAAAACTTAAATAATTATCCAATGCTTAATATCAGTGAAAGAAATCAAAAGAATATGCCAAAACACTTTCTTTGAAATAAGAAATTTACCATTATTCTTATTTTTAAATCTTTACTCTTTGTAGCAGCTGTTATGAAAAATGTATTTAAGATATATTTTTATTAAAAACTACTTAGTTTGTGTGTCAATGTGCTGTGCTTTCTTCAAAATTGGTGATTGAAGAGAATTTGTCTAAAATTCTTTGAAAAAATGAGAAAACATTGTTTAACATTTTTTGTCAGTTATTCTACAATCAAGTTAAACATTATTCCCTACACTAGTTTTATATACCACTTTCCCTTGTAATGTGCAAAATTATTAGGACAAGAACTATTTTATCTTTTATTAGGCATACTGACAGAAAATAAACAATTTAATTAAAGTAAAATTTATTTGATTAACTTAAATGCTTTAACAAGAAATAAATACTGGTTACAAAATAAATTTAATAATTAGTATAATAGCCTTTTGCTTTGATCACAGCATTCATTCTCTCAGGCATTGACATCACAAGCTTCTTCGGTGTATCTAATGGTATCTCCTGCCAAGCAGCCTGTATTTGTTTCCAAAGTGTGTCTTGCAAAGTAACATTAGGTTTATCAATTTGAGAGTGGGGAATAAAAAAAAAGTCAGTCATATCCAAGGATAATAGAATAATGAGTAGTTTCAAAATAACATGTTTAATAGAAAATAGAAAAAATTAAATATGACTTCTTTTTAATACATTTCTTTTACACCTAGTTTTATATAATCAATATTTATTAGCAATTTACTTGGCTTTTTACCCTGCATTTGAATTTCAGTGAAGTTTTTAGGAAAATCACCCCTGTCCTATTACTTTTGCACACTACTGGTAGTGTGCAAAAGTGTTAGGACGGGTGATTTTAAACTTTATTTTAATGCCTCAGAAAAAATAAAATAGTTCTTGTCCTAATACTTTTGCACAGTACTGTATATTTCTTTTGTAATAATATTGCTGGAAAATACAAGGCAGCAATTCTGGGTCCATGGTGCTGAATCAATGATGTTTGATCAAGGGATTGACAATCTTGGCTGGTGAAGAACATTAAACTTCATATATTCAGTGGTTTTCACTGCAATCGCGATGATGACAATACTTCTAAAAACTTCTGGGGTGACGCTTAAACTTCAAAATCTGCAACAAATTCGGAGCAATGATTAAAACTTTTAACTCCAATTATAAACTTTGTCGAGGACCACTCAACCCAACTGCTTCACAAAAATCAGTTCGCAATCTTCTTCATCTTCTTTGTCTTTTCTTCATCACTGTCAGCAACACCAAATACAACCTGCAAAAAACGCCTCTGTCAAAAACAATAGGACCAGACCCAAATGTAAATAAAATATATTTTATTTTATTTTTTTCATAACAAGACATCTTCAGTGACATGCCATGGGTTAGAAGATTGTTTGGTCAGTGTTGTCAGTACCCCCCCCCCCGCAATCAGGGTGACCTGATTTTACTCAACTGTTCACTTCAACGATTCAGTGTCCAAACTCATCAAAATCTCTACTACAGATTTTGTAACTGTCAAATAGACGTCACTTCCGTGCCATTGATAGCTATCTTCCGGTACAAACTTGAATGTGGGACACAAAACTTTGATCTCACTAGACAAAATAAAAATCCAAATGTGAAAATGTTTAAAAATGTCACCTGGCTGATATCTTCAAACAAAATACATTTCACTCAAATCACCAAGTGCATATACACTTCATTGTCAAAAATTTCATGATTCTCAAAAATATTGTCTAATGAATATTTAATATTAATTGTCACATGCTACCTAAAATATGAATACACTCAAGTAACCACTATGCCCTACTAATATGTCCTGAAAGGGGTGTTGGTAGTCAGCAGTGTATGTCTGGACAATATAGTTACACTGCGTCTTGACTGTCTTATAACTGTCTTCCCGGAAGTCATGCAGGTTAGTATTTATTGACCAAGGAAGACTCCATTACTATAGATAGGATACTATAACAATATTAATTCAAAACCTTAAACTTGTTCATTATGGTCTTAATAACTAATGAAAAGCTGTTGAACATCTGAAAACATAAGGTTGAAATAGGCTGCTTCCTAAAAATCAGGATAATTTTAGTAGATTAAGCACAGAAAGGAAAGATAATCTTGCTGATTCTGTTATAATTAAATGAAATAGAAATGGAACAGTGATTAACAGTTATTTGGTTGAAAGAGGAAGCCCCATAATTCTTTCCAAATTAATATATACAGTGTGTAAGGTTCTAACATCATCTTGATACCAGTTTTCTAAAATCAAGTACTGCCATCAGATTTCATTGCAAGTTTATTTAAATTTCAATTATTGCTCTCTAAATTAATATTGAGACAAATCAATAAATTCTAATCCATTGTTTTTCTGCTTTTATTACCTCATCTTATGATTCATAATCTTAGAACCTACCAACACTTTCCATGATAAAGGTCAATTTTCAACATTTTCCAAAATAGATGTTAATTTTATATTTTAATCTTGCCAATTTTCATTATTAACACTAATCCTTCACACTCAGTCCTGTGTTTCTGTTGGAATGGTATGTTCTAGTTAGAGAGATAACATATTCAAAGAATGGTAAAAACTTGGTAAAATAATACACTTGAGGAAGACTAAAGAAAATGTCAGCAGAAAGGTTGTTTAACTACAACAAAAATGAAAATGGTAAAATAATAAGTGAAATCATGAAAACCTGATCTGAGAACTTCATAAAACTAGTATTATTAGTAAGTTTCTTTTGTTTTAATTGATATCACCCAAAGCAAGGCAGTAAAGTCACTAAGACACAAGGAGTTACAGGGTGTGGCAGAATTATGAACAGAAACATTAATAATTAGTAGGAAGAGGAATGAGTAATCAGGAGGACAGTTGATAATAAACAGAACAGAAAATAAATAAATAAAGACCTTTGTCCTCAAATAATAGAATAGATTAACAAATAATATTTTATAAACAGGTTAAGTAATGTTGTAAAATGTTGAAAGATTTATACTCAGCCTCTGTGACTGAGGGGTTAATGTCAAATGGATACACTTTGTATAGTGTATAATTAACATATTCAGTTTTTTTCTTTTTATTAAATTGAGTTACTGTTGTATATACTATTCACAAAGTGGAAAAAACCCCAATTCCAACCTGATTTGGTTTACAATATGTCATTATTTTTGTTTTCAATGAGGATAAGGAATATTTTAGTATCTTGAACTGAGTTTCTTAAATTAAAGAAATTCTCTGAGTTTTAAGTCTTTAAAAAAAGCACTTAACTCGTACAGAATGTAATAATACCTTTTTGACTACCAACTTTTACTTTGTCTATTGGTCTTTTGTCTTCTGAAGCATCACTATTGTGATTAGTATGACTTATTTTCTATAGCATTTATATTCCTGTGATCATAATTAGATTACAAGTCTGCAATATCATCATCTTTGCCTCCCTCTCATCAGGCATTACTTCAGCAATTTGTCAAAATGAAGTAACTATACAAGACATAAATCATTTTATTGAATTGATTTAAAATTAGTTTGCTGTCTACCTTCATCTTCCTTTCTTTTATTGTCCTCTACTTAATTTTTCTTCAGACATAATGTTCATTGAAGTTTGTAATTTGTAATGTTTGCAAGGAAAATGTATTTGAAAGTTCACAATGCAATAATATGCTTCATTCTCTATTATCGATACTTTGATAACATTATGAAATGGATAGATGTGAAGCAAGTGATCTCTTTTATAGTTTTAATGCTGAATATATACTTTAAGTTGAAGTAAACAAACCAAAGTTCTAAACTGAAAAGTTTTCAGGAAAATGTTCAATGATACATCTGTTCTACTCATTCACACATACAGACGGATGTAATATCATGACTTAATTTTGTGAAAGTGGATTCTGGGGGTGACACTAGTTGGCAAAACCCATACAATTTTTTTTTTTTTTTTGCATTGGGTGTTGGGCTAGGGGCAGGACAGATGCTTGGAGGAAACCAACTTTATGGCATTACCTAGTCACATTGACTATGAGTCTGTGGTTGGATTCAGTTAAGAAATAAAAACCATCCATTATATTGTTTTCTCTAAAACCTTACTCTATTTTAGAGAGGTATTCAGTAGCATTGCTAGGAATCTATACAGTAGAATTCTCAAGAGACATTTCTTCAAGTCTCAGTTCAACTGTTATCTATCTTACATATCCTCCTGAATGATTTTAACTTCTGGTCAAAATTTAATGTCTTGAATACATAATTCACAAGAAGTTAATGAGAAAAATAAACAAGACTTGATCATTTTTCTCAAGTTTTCAACAGAAGCAAACAATATTTTTGGTTAGTTATTATAGAAAATAGTTTTGCAATCTGAACTAGTAACAACAGCAATGTAGTTTATCCTAAAATGTACAGCCAAACACACGTAGACTGAGCAACAAATCTGACAAAATATTTTTTTAGCAAACCAGAATGGAAATTGGATAAAATAAAAATATAATTGGTTTTAAATAAATAAAATAAAAATTTTCAAATACTTAAACATGGGAGAAACTTTCATAAATAGACTACAATATTGGATTGAAGTTTGTTTTTGGATTTGCTGACTTAATTATTTTTGTTGTTCACATTAGGTAAAATATGAAAATGTATTTTATTTGCATTAACAGACTTCCAAAATATCAGATTTTTTAATAATTTTTTTAAGGCTAATTTAAGGTTAATTTCTTTTTTTAAATATTTTCAATAATTTATACACAGTCTCAAAAAATGAAAAGCAGATTTGTATACATGATAATTTCCACTGTTTAAGAAATATCATTGTTCAACTTTTTTTCTTTATCTTTGTCGCCATATTAACAACATTTCAACCATTGTACACTCCAGCCTTCTTCAGGTGATTGGAATCTGAACCCCTTATTTTGTTCCAGATGTCTCAGTATCGGTTATTTCCATTTAACTCAACTAAGTTTTTGTTCACTTTTGCTGTAGCCAGGTATTGAAATCTTTTGGGTCAACTTACTCGATCAAACCAACACTTTTATCCAATGGGCCATGTGTCTTTGAATTTTGGGAACTAATAAACAATATCTCAGTAATTATTTTTTCTTTTTTAACCAGAGCTCATATTGCAATTTTGTTTTTTGTAATTCTTTTTCTCTAGTACTCCATATTACTGGTCTGCACATTGTATTCATTTCTGTGCTTAGATGACTTAAATTTTTGTGGCTTAGAACATAAACTGAATCCTTAAGTTTTCATATTTTCCAGTGTTGTTCCCTATTATTTCAACTTCATATCACTAAGGACAATGATTGCCTTTTCCCCTCTATATTTTGTCAGCTATGCTTGAGTTTTCTATTTTCCCCTTGTATTATAGCCTTGCGGTCTTATTTTAAGAGGGAAGCTTGTTTCTTCTTTATATTTCTTAACACAGTTGTATGGGATGGCACACACAGTCTATAGTTATATTCTCCTTGATGATGAAGGTCTTACAGGGAAGAGGTGTCTGTGAAATGTTGAACAACTCTTGAAGGTCATCCTGGTGGTATATGGACCATAGATCTTATGCATTTTTTCCAATAATCCCTTTACATAGGGCAGGCAGGTGGAGGCTAGTCTTTGAGTGTTGTTATCCCCTTACAACCCAATATCCTAGTTTGCTGGAGTTACTGAATATGGCAACAAAATTAAGGATATCAGTCCAAATAATGTAAAAAGTGTAAATAATTACAATACATCATCTCAGATATATAGACAAACTATTAAGAAGTGTGTTTTCAAGTGTACTCTCATTTTATCATCTTAAAAATAACTGTTCCAAAGTAAACCAGCTTCCTTCCATTAGTGAAATGGATACACTAAAAAAGACAGGTGGGATACTTACAGAAATCAAAAGATCAGACTCCTCCTGAACCTCATGCTCTATATTAAAATTAAATTGAAGAGAAAAACAAGAGATGGGAATCTTCTTATTTTCTTTTCAGATATTCAGCACTTCATCAGGGCTCAATACAAGCTTTTGCAAAAATTTACACAAGATTAATAAGAAAATTTCTTCAAACTCCAAACAATGAAGAATATAAAAGAAGGCCACAATAATACCAAAAGTCAAGAACCTGTCAGCAAAATGAAACAAAGATACTGGAAAACAAAAGGTGACAATATGAATGTTCATTAGTAAAACACCCAGAAGTGCAATGGTTAACAAGCTAGTAACATGGCTCAATCTTTACTAGTTATCATGCTTATAGAATCGTGTCATATAAGATATCATATATAAAAAATCAATTACTAAATTTATTAAACAAAAGAAATGAATGGTCACATGATGTAAACATAAAAACATATCTTGTAAACAATGTTGAACCAGATTTATATCAATTCTTGCCATGTACACATTTTTCTTTATGTTCTGATTTAGATGTATGAATATATATTCACTAGTATGCATAAGAGTATTTCTGTTTGTATGTTCATATTTTGCTGACATGTAATTATATATTTTCAGACTGTGATGGATTGATTGTTGTCTAAACTACAAAATAATGAAAATTACCAACACTTCAATTTAATAGATATTAATTTATCAAAATGATATAAAAATATCTTGAAATACTAAAGAGTAAATTTAATAAAAAAAATTTCCATTGTCTTCAACAATGGCCTCCAAACAGCTTCCAAATCTCTTGCCACTCTTCTGGATGGTCTCCTTGTTTAAATTGGTAAATGCTACCATAACCCTTGCCTTCAAGTTCATCTTCAATGTAACAAAGAGTTTTGTAGGTCTCTCACTCAGCTGTGTCCCATACATAATAATCAGGGGGGTGTAGTCTGGGGAGTTAGGTGGCCAGATGTAAAAGATGATGTGGTCATAGAAATTGTCTGTCAGCCATGGCTGGGTTCTCCTGCTTTTGTGGCATGGTTCAGAGTACACTTGTTGCCAGATATAAGTTCTCCCACCAGCCATACTCTCTCTCTCTCCCTATATATATATATATATATATATATATGTGTGTGTGTGTGTGTGTGTGTGTGTGTGTGTGTGAACAATGATTTTTTAAAAATTAATTTCCATATGCTCTATCCCTGATATTGAGCACTTTAAACCATAACACACACACACACACACACACACATATATATATATATATATATATATATATTGCATTATTAATTATTTTAGACATCAAATAGAAGAAAAAGGTTTAAAAATAAAGAAAAATGTCCAGTTTGCAGATTTTACTGGATATTGGAATGCAAGAGAAACACATGCCCCACCCTGTCAGCATCACTAACAATGAAAAATCAAGCAGTATCTTTGCCTCTTTCAGTGGCCAGCAAGGAAATTAGGAAGATATACATTCATGCAGATGGGAAGGCCTGTCTTATCTTATATAGCAGCATATTTGGAAAGAAAAGAAAAACAAACTGGTTGACCTAATCCTTAATAGCATATCTCATTGTCACAGAAAACAAACTGAACAGAGGGGAAGAAGTCAGATGAAAAACATCACATAACCCGGATCTCATCAAATAGAGGAGGAATAAGAAGAAAAAAATCAGCTTTAACGGCTGATCAAATAAATATGACCAGCTGTGTCATTGCCTAAAGTTTTGTTGTCTTCTACAATTTTTGCATTCAAACAAAGATTGAATTGCAACAGTGAAAAGGGAATCAAAATGGTCAATCTCTCACTTATCATTTTGTTAGTTTCTTTACCAGCTGCACAAAGTCAGATTAAAGGTTTTGCTATAGCAATATTATAGAATCATCTAGCTTCCATCTCAAGTACATCATAATTTATACAGCAGATTGGTTCATGACATTTAGTTACTTTTGGCCTATTACATTTCTAACAGAATTCAATTGTTTTTGATAAGATTTCAGCAATATTAAAAAATGAATTTCTTCAAAACATAGCTAATCTGCAAATTTAATTCTTGCATTTATGCTTTTCTTTCCCAATTTTTTCACAATAGCTCTTTCATTTTATGAGCATTTAACAAAGACCAGAATGCTAATGACCAGAATGAATAAAGTGAAGTTTTTTGCTAATAATCCCTATTACATCATTTTCAAAATCAAGTCTGTATTAGTCTTCTTACATAAAAAACAAGGGAATTTCTGAATCTATCACATCAAGATTTATCTCTGTTTTTTTTTCTGTCTAAGAGACATGGTAGATTCAAATTAAATACAAATTTGATCTCAGATCCATTGCCAAATCTGAAAATGCTGTCACTTGTTCTTGTTTTAATAAGTAATAGTTGTACCATACATATACACAGACGGACTTGGAATAGCCAGAATCCAAAATAGTCATATCAATAGTTTGACCTAATTGTGTAGTCTTTCCATTGTTTACACATTCCAAATTAATAAAGAACAATTTGAACTTCATAAAGCCTTGTTAACTTTTTTGATTTCTCTCTCATTATCTGGGTAGTGTTTTGCCCAATGCATAAATAAACCACAGACTACACACTTGTTTGGGCTGAACCCATCAGAACCAGCAGGGTACACGTTCATTCAACAAGGCATTGTTTTCTTTTTTTTTTCTTTTTAATTGTTTCATCCCAAGTCAGGCGGTACCGCCACTGGTGCACAGGGGGCTACATAAGAGAAGAGTGAAAGTTTAAGCAAACAGAATTAAATACACGGTTGGATGGTTGATTTGTATATGTGCAAGATGGATTCAGGCGGGAAAATCTTCCTGGCTCAACACTGTGACCCAACCTTCCTAGCAGTGGATTTAGCTATTAATTCAATGTAATCATTCCACCTGAGATCAGAAGAGAGGGTGAGGCCAAGGAAGTACAGTGTGTTGCTTTCAGGGAGACTCGCTTGGTTCATGCTGATGGTGGGTAGGAAGAACTACCTGTGGTGGTTGACAGCAGTTTCATTTTAGAAGCATTAAAATTTACAAGCCACTTCTTACCCCAGTTTACCACAGAGTAGAGGTTCTTCTCAAGATCAGCAGCAAGGTTATCTTTGGCCGCCTCATCAGATTTCTTACTGAGGCAGGAGTAAATGATGTTATCAGCGTAGATGCCTACTTGGGATTTGATTTATGAAGATCAGAAAGAGCATCAGACATAGAATAGAGCCCTTGAGGACACCAGTGTTTGTGTGGTAGAATGTGGAGGTATGCCTGTTCAAGACAACCTTCATTATGCAGTTTGATATGATCAAACCAAGCAAGCATCCAATGATACCATAACAAAAGGCCAGCATGCCAGACCCTATCAAATGCTTTGGAGATATCCAGGGCAACAGCTTGAGCTTTGTTGGACTTATTGAGGGCCTGGTATATGTACTCGGTGACGGTTGTTAGCATATCAGCAGTAGACCTGGCAAAGTGGAAACCATACTGTCTCTGTCCAAGAATAGTTTATGGCGGTGAGATGTTGAACTATTTCAGCATTGATGATAGCCTCAAACAATTTGCTGAAAATTGGTAGGAGGCTAATGAACCCTTGGACCACACCAATTATTGCCCTGAGTTCTTAAATACAGGAACCACAGACAAAAACTTCCAGCAGGCAGAAAAACAGGAAGCAGAGAGGCAGTAATTATAGAGTTTAGAGAGGACATAGGAGATTTCAGGAGCACATTTCTTCAAAACAATGACCAGGATTCAAATTTGGAGTTGGAGGAGAATCTGCAAGCAAAGCACTCATCTTTTCCACAGATACCATGAGGACTTCATATTTATTACTTGGAGATTGAACTTACATCATCCATGCAAATAACAAATATTGTCTATAGAATAGATCTTAATCAAATCTTTTATCAAATTGTTTGATTCTCATGACATTATTTTCTAAAGTGACATTGGTCATAAAACAAATTCATTAATATCCCCAATAACACACCTGGGAAACAAATGTCTGCTTTTTTAATATACTTTAATAGAGGAGGTATTATCATTTATATTTATAACCTAGGATTACTCTATTGACTGTTATTATAATGGATACACATGTTTGTTGACAAAGAAATAAATTGGCTTCTACGGTATAAAATACATTTACTGGTTGGAACATTTGAGATAGTTAATGAAAGAAAATGTGCTTTCCATCAAGGTTCAAACCCATGCCACCCTTTGTATGGGTTTTGGGACACTTTAAACTGCTTAGTTTCAATGAACATCATGGCCCTGAAAGGTTTAGTTACACATTAAATAATACCCTCAAATCTCTACTAAAATAATATCCAGAGTAATAGGAAATAAAGTCATATAAAAAATAAAACTCATTCCTTAAAACATTTGTTACTATTCAAATTAATTTCATCACTACCCATGTTTGAGGAGTCTATCTTGACTTTAACATAAGTTTACTTCTATTTAATGTTTTATTACTATTTTACTATAAGTCATAATTCAAAACTTGCTCAGCCTTCTTGCTGTAATACCAGTCAATAAGATTTTCTTTAATATTTTTAAATACTTTTTTTTTTCAAGATAAAAGTATGCCAAACAAAATAATAAACAAAAGAAATTAGTGTAATGTCATGTTTTTTATTTTATTAAAATATGACCAGCAGATACATAACTAAGAGTTGCATCTTGATCAGGCACTTGATATTTGCCTGTGCTTTTATAGAACCAATCATTAGAAGCTTAGAAAACTTTATGCATATGCTTGTCACATTTTGATATGATCTAAAATAAAGTAACAGTACACACTATATTTTTCTCTATCCACAGGATATCAAGCATTGTATTCAACAAAATTTATGATCATCTGTTTAATTAGAATTATATTTCAATTAAGATTAATTATATTGTGTATCTGACTATCAGCAATTTTGGTTTCATAGTTTTCCAAATCACTATTATATATATAAACGGTGTATTTTAGCAGAAAAAATTCTTTCAAACATGTTTGGTTGAATAATATGTTGACAAGTTTTGTCTAATTTTTTTATTAAACGTTTTCACATTTCCAAATTAGTTGTTTCATATATTCAGTAAATTTACCATAGATAACTAATTTTATTCCTGCTCTTCAGAGCACTTTCAAATATTGCTACATTTATTTTCAAGTATTCTGTTTTATGTATGTTTATATAACTGTTTTTGGTTAATTTTGGCATTCCTATATTGAATGGAACCAATTTCAAGTCAAGCAAGATGATGTCATTTAAATAGTCAAACTGGATATTTTTAGGTGCCTATTTATTTATTTTCATTTACACCTTTCAATATACGATCCCCTGTGAGGAAAGATACCTTATTTAATGACTTCTTTACTTGTAGCACAACAGCCTCATGAATTTGATACAGGTAGACAACATTAAATAATGTATATATATATATATGTGTGTGTGTGTGTGTGTGTGTGTGTGTGTGAGACAAAATGACAATGTTACCAAGATAAATTTATTTGTGTATCACTATTAATGAATCATTTTTAGATAGTTAATCAAGCACGGACAGACTTGGGGATGTGAAGATGTGCCTCTAAAAAATTCTGTACAAGATTAGTGATCAACTCACTCAAACACTGTGTATATGATAAACAGTCAGTTAAGTCCCATATGTAATACACATTGGGCGATCATGTCTTGAAAGAGACATGACTGACTTGGCAGAAGATTATCCTGCAGTAGGTTGCCATTGCTTTCTGCAGTAGACTGGTTGCCAGCCAAGGCTATAAAACCCAATCTGTCCTGTTATTTAACCCATAACTGGAAGGAATAGATGAATTAATACCTTTCCCAAGGGTATTTGCGTGTAAGTGAATGCAATGAACTCTACTGAAATTCAAACTCTGCTCCCCGATTTCTCGTTCCGAGCTGATATCGGCTGCACCACAACGCACATCCTATGATAAATGCACATTACAAAAACTCATTCCATACTATCTCACTGATGGTAGTTATATGTTCTCACTTGTGCAGTAAGGTCTGGACTGAATGGTTGCACAGTTATGTCAAATGATTCCCAATTGGTACTGGAGAAATAGTTGAGCACATTCCAGACAGACCTTGTATACAAGAACAAGAAAAGAAATACTTGTAACAATCAGGCCAAAGATTTCTCAAGACTTGACTTGTAGACAGGAAAATAATCTGATTCAAAAGTAAAAACTTATTCTTAAAAAATAAAATATTTGTATGCAAGTAAGAAACAAAAGAAAACATTTCAGAGATAACTTAATTAGTATTTCTATTCAAAAGCATTGTGCGTGCACAAAATTTTCTCAAGTAAAAGAAAAAGTTTTTAAACAGTGTATTCATTCCCTAGTTGTTTTGTTTTTAATAAAAAGACACTGGGAACTTATTTATAGACCTAATATTTTCAACATTTAAATAGCTCACTTCATAAGTAACAAAGCTCATTTTGATGTTATAAAAGAAACTTAAGTTTTAAAAAATATCTTATACACTATCATCTAACAAAGTCAGCAGTTGCGTATATTTAATTAAGTTATTATTTAAATAAAAAGGGGGAAAAAAATCAACCTTTACAATGCAAAAATAACAAAATTTTATAAATATATAAAAAAGAGAAGTTATCTTAGCTGACACATTTTGTCTTCTGAGGCACTTTAAGAAAGCAAATGTAATCATTTTATTTTGTGACAAGTATTTATATACAAGAGCAAAAATTTTATTGGTTTTCCTGAATTTGTAGTTGAGATTAGCCATGCTTAACAATGATCCCTCCAAGTTAATCAGGTCCGTAGGCAGGTATGCAGGTGTGCCTGTGTTTCTTAGCAGGCAAATAGTGCATGAAAATATTCAGTATTCCTCATACTCCCCCAAAAGATTTGAGAGTGATGAAAACTAAAAATCCAGTCAACATCATGGTGTCTAGAGCGATCACTAGTGACGGCAACATTATGCCTCCATTCATCTTGCCACAGACCTTCAGGCTCAAGACAGAAGCCTACATTAAGTGCCTTGAGGATGTAGTGCTCCCTGGGTGAAGAGGGTGGCTGTAACAGGATTTTGCACCATGCCATATAATTAGGAGAACCCTGTCATGGTTCCTAAACAATTTCTGTGACCAAATCACTCCTTGCATCTGACTACAAAACTCCCCAGACTGCAACTCCCTTAATTATTATGTATTGGATGCTGTCGAGCAACAGACCAAAAAAGCACCAAAAATTAATTGAAGGTAAGGATTATGCCAGCATTCACCAAGTTTACGAAATAGAAGACCATCAAGAAGAGGTGCAGGAGATTTCAAAGTAATCTGGAGGCTGTTGTTGAAACCGATAGTGATTTTGAATAAATTTACTCTTTAGTGTTTCAAGGTATTTTTGTGCAATTTATAAAAAAATGAAATGTCAGTGTTATTTTCATTGTTGCATAATTTGTCAACAATTTATCCATCACACCCTGCCTTTATCTCTCTCATATATGCACACACACTTTATTAGATTAATAAAAATTTATAAGTATCCATGACTTTAACATTTCTGCTGCTGTGGACATACTTATATTTATTACCGTAAACGTCAATTTTCTATTTATCCCAAAACAGTCCAGTGTAGTTAGTCAATATTTTAAGATCTACAAGATATTCAAATCCACAATCCAATATTGAAATCAAACATACAACTTAAGTGACAAAATTTGCACATTTATATCATCACCTAAAACCATGTTGTTCACAAAGATTATATCTCCATCATTATAGAGAATAAATACAGTCAAAAAATAATGGCAAAGTTTCATACTAAAAGTCCAGTAGATATTCACAATTGCTTGAAAGATAAAAAATAAATGAAATCTTCATTGAGTTGAAACAGTTTTTCTACAAAATCGGGGAAAAAAAATATTTACCATCTTAATAAAAATTTCAGTTTTCCATAATCTCATTGCAAATTTACTTAATTATTTCTGATTGAAAATCAATAATTGGAAATAGTTTTATGATATGACTAAAACTTTACCCTTAGTGCAAAGAAAATTATACTTTTTATTCTTATCCCCCACTAAAAAAAAAAAACTCCTCCCTGCAAGTTGAACATTCACTACCAGAATACTAACAAGTTTCTTACTTTCTAAATAGTTATTGATCCAGAAAAATATGAATAAAGAAACAAATATATATATATATATATATATATATATATATATATATATATATAAAGGAATTAAATGTCTTTCCTGAAACTATCTTGTTTGTAATTGGAAATCCAATAAAAAGAGTAAAAAATATAAGTTAGTTTTATTTTCAATTTTATAAGAATAGTATAAATAAAAATAGAAGAATATCATAATTCATTCATGTTTGTCTTTCTATTTAAGGCTTCAAATATCCAATATTCAGAATAACTTTTCTGGCTTATTAGAAATACAAGGTTCTAATAATCAACATTGGAGTATCTGGGAAAAAATTAGAGAAAATTTCTTTAAGTGGAAAAACAAATGACTAATATTTGGATAATGAAAGAACACTTTTCTATTTTCTGTTCATAAGGGTTTTTTAGTTTTGCATTTACAGTTGTAATAGCCAAAAGAGAGCCATATACAGAGAAAATATACTCATCTGAGGAAATTTAAAGTACTAACCTTAAACTTGCATGTTAGTCATGGTTAACAAATTATTAATGTATCAATATTCAGTCTTCATAACTGCTCCTTTATTGTAGCTTTGAGCCAGTTTACACTAAAACGTTTCTTTTAATTCCTTCAACTAAAATAAACTATAACTATGAAGAGAGTTGATTTTCTAAGCACCACTTAGATGTGGCACAAGGCCAAAAGTTTCAAACTCATTACTCAGTTGTTATAGGTTCTATAGAAACAAGCTTGCTAACCATTACACCATATCAAGCCATGAAGTGAGAGGTGACATTGTGATAAGCTTTTTTTTTTAATATTAAACTAGATTTTTATAAACTTTAAAAATCACTTCAACTAGTCTAAAACTTACCTAGCAAAGGTAAAATAAATTCTATTTTATATCTAAAACATTAGGATTATGCAGAGAAGATCAGTTTCCTTTTATTATTATTATTAGTAGTAGTAGTATAATTTCAGTGTAACTCCTGTAGGGCCACCCACGGTGGTAAAGTCAAACATGAAGAACCAGACTGAATGCGACCAACCCCAAAAACCCCTAATTGTGGAACAGGTAAAATCTAGATGATCTCATCAGCCAAGCTGATGAAAGAGGGCAGTGCCAGTTAAGCAGGTGCAAATAAGGCTGACAGATCAAGCATCTGGCAGTTCAATGCAACCAAGTTTGCCAGATCTCGCCTGTCTCAATCCCTTTTGAGCCATGAGGGAGGCGCTTCTGGTCAAGTGTGTGGGTTTCTCTGTCATGCAGAGTTGTCCACCAAAATCAAATTTGCACAAATGGCTTCATCAGATTCCCTGTAATTCACAGCTATTTCTGCCACCAGGGGTGGGAGTGAAAAAGGGCTTAGTGAGAGAGTATGATGATCCCAATGATCGGATGCAAGTGGGTACTGAGAACAATTTTACAGAAATCACAGAAATTTCAGTAAAATGGCACTACTAAAAGCAATAAACTCATTTGATTTTAAAAGGTATTTTTTGCATCTTTTATATCTGTGAACTCTGGCATAGCAAGACGTTACTTAATATGGCACAAGGCCAAGTTGTGGTAGGAGATAATATTATGTTGCATCATTTCTTTCTTTTTTATATGTGAGGTGAAGACCTGACTAAATGTTTTGAATATCTGGCTTCTAAACTGCATTCAAACAGCAGCCACTAGGTCTGGCATGAAACATTTAACCTACCAAGCAGGAAACTGATACAGTCATTTATATTTTATATACCTAACTCAACACTTTTCAAACCGGATTTATTTTTAACTATTTTAAAGCTATACAAATTTAATTTTTGAGATTTCTAACACAAATTGATTCTTCTATACTATATAAATTCTGGCAGGATTGTGTTCAGGCTGTGCAGCAATATAGTGGGATAGTTTTTTGTTCATTATTTTTAACTTTTGATCATCATAGATATCAATTGACCTCCAGTAAGTATATACAATTGGTGCTAAGTCAGAGAAATCATTGGAACTAAAACTATTTCATCTTATTTCAGACTTGTCATCAAATTTAATAAAGATCTGTAACATTATCTAAGCATTCATAAATCTAGACCTAATTGTTATACTATTAAATTTCAAATATCTATCAATGAAAACTAAATAAAAATCACAAGGTGTTTTTAATCGGTATAACCTCAAGCAAGGCAGTAAAGTAACATTGAATAGAAAGAGAAAATAGTAATCAGGAGGACAGTAGATAGCAATTGACATTGCATTTACATTTTTGCAGATTAAAGTTTGCTGGAAAGCATGGAGTCAAGAGGGAGTTCCATAGGCAAGAAACATGGAAAAACCAACTGTTATCACAGAACATGTGACCATAACTAGCCAGATCACTTGTAAATTGATGAAATCTCAGTGCCAGTTTAGTATTGTGATTAAATTCATAAACTCTAGATACCAAAGTGAGGAGCTCATCCAAACTGTTACCATGAAAGTATTTATATAAAAGAAAAAGCACAGAGAGACTTACAGTGGTGGGTAAAAGATTGAAACTGATCCTGGGCCAATAATATTGCTGATTCTTCTTTGGGTCATATCAAGGAGCTCAAGATAAACAGCAGGGGCTTGTGACAGCAATATTCTAAGCATGGATGAATGGTAGGCTTATAGATATGCAAGATAGATTCTGGAGAGAAAAACTGTTTCACCCACCCAATACAGTGAACTAGCTTTCTAAGCAGCTGACCTAGCAATGAACTCAATATAAATCTTTTCATTTCATGTCAGCTAAGAATGTTAGCCTGAGAAGGTGCAATGAATCACTTTATTGGGGGTTAGCATCAGCCATGCTGATGGAAAGCAAAGAAGAAGTCTCTCAGATTATCAATAGAGAGAAATTTAGTTTTGGAGGCATTAAAAGTGACAAGCCATCTTGTGCCCCAGTTAATGATGGTTCTGAGGTTGTTTTCTCACTAACGTTCAAGCACGACATGGAAACATGTTACTTGCACTGATTCAATAGCATATACCACTCTACGGTCAACTGGTATTATTAGATCCAGTTATTAATATACATTTGACTAGCCAGATATGATAAACTTGATGACCAAAAGATTTCAGAGATCAGAGTTCAAATTCTAGTAGAGTTCATTGCATTCATTTATGTGCAAATACTATCCCCAAATCTATGGACTAAATAGTAACACAGACTGGTCTCTTTAACAGTGATTACTAACTAGTCTAGAAAAAGGACAACTCTGAATTCAAAACTAGCTTAGTGTGGGGCTAGCAACTCCACCCAGTATAAACCTGGTACTTATTATTGAAAGCACAACAGTAATGTCAAGCATGCAAGGAGTCTATGAGACTTTCTAGGGAGTTTATGGAACTTGAGAACTGTGACCTCATACTCCTCACAGTGCCTATGGAGTATTTGTGAGCCTTAACATACCTAGATATTACTTAACATATATTATGCTGATGTTATCTAAAGAAGTTTCCAGCTGTTTCACTTGGAGTGAATAGAAGTCTAAAAATATGCTTATAAAGCATTAACCTGAGATGCTAAAAAAAGTTTAAAATTTGCAGCATCCTCTTCCCTTAGTAGGCCTCAACATAAACATCACTTTAGCCTGCTGACATCCTAAAGGACAAAACATGTCACATGAAAAAAACATTTTCCACTGTGTCATTAATTTAATTTAACCTAACACTAAAATGAAAAATTGCTTCTCTGCCCAAACTCATCTTTATTTCATAGTTTATTTGCCATTAAATTTAGCCTAAGATTAAGAAAAAAAAAACATGTGATTGTTGAGAGGTTATTAGCATACTCCACTCCCCAAAAACTAAACAGGTATTTTTTGGCAATATATTAAGCAGCACTTATTTTGATTAACCATGTTACTTGGAATGATTACTTTTCTACATCTATAAGTACATATATAAATCTAAAAAAGCTGACTCAATTGGCAATCATATAAGAAACTATAAAAAGGTACTGTTGATTATTTACAGCTAATTTCTTTAAATAAAACATTATCACTTGTATCATGTGAGTAAAATGATGCATTAAAATAAGTAACCAAGTAATTGTTTTAAGTTCTCTGAATATCAGTGCCATATATTTTTTTTGTTTTGTTTTAAACCCCTTCTTGTTTGAGCAGAGATCTTTTCAGCATCTCCTGAGTAGCACTAAAAGGTCAATATTTAGGCATTTTTAGTATTAGGCAGAAGAGGAAAGAAAATGTCAAATGAGCATGCAATGAGCTCTCAAGTTTTATGATGCATTATTCTTTTCAAGATATCACTAATTAACATTTAAAATAATTTGGTAAATAACAAACAAGTTGGTATTTTGCCCAACATTTTTTCCAAGCATTTAAAATCATGACATTTATATAAACATAGATTAAAAAAAAAAAAAAAGTTAATGATGAACGAGTGCATGTTCCTTCATACAAATCTCGGAAACAAACAGATTGAAAATTTAAGTTTGTGATATTTCCTGTTAGAATTTAAAGTTGACATTCAAAATATTTCAAAAGGTGGGAGAAAATACAGATATTTGATTGAAGAATGGTAGGCAGTAGAGAAAAGCAGAGAGAGAAAGAGAGAGAGAGAGAGTGTCATTCCAATACACCAAGAATTATATATTTACAAATTCAACAATTGCATCTACCTAATAATGGCATTCTTTTAAAGATTGAGCCTATAAGATTTTACATAAAATAAAATGTACATAAGAAAAAACCAGGTTTGAAAATTGGAAAAAGTTTAACAATTGCTGTAGCAGTAATGGAAAAGTAAAACTATACCATTTTTTTTATTAATCAGACAAAATATTGAACTTGGTTAACAGAATATGTTGAAGCTGTCTGAACTTAATCCCGGTAATGATTTTAATAATTCAGGGTGTTTTCAACAAATACCTCATTGATCAGCACTGTTATTCAAAGTAGAAAATAATAAATTAGAATAATAACAACATACCAGTATTATAAATTTTACAAAACTGCAAGGGTGGGGGCATTTTTAATTTGAAAGGCATTTTTGCCTGATTACATAACACTAAATGAGGTATTGAAGAGCCAAGTTTGAATTCTAGTTGGGTTTATTGCATTCTCTTATCCACAAATAACCTTGAGAAAGGCATGAATCAATCTCTTCTCCCTCTAGCTAAGGGAGAAAGAACAAGACAGACTGGCTCCTATAGCTTTGGTTGGCAACCAGTCTACCACAGAAAGAAACAGCAACCTACAGCGAGAAAACTGTTTAGTCAGTTATGAATCAAAAGATGTGATCACACAAATGTGTACACATATGACACTTAACTGATTGATTGAATATTACCCTGAAGGCCTCAAATCATGCACTCTACTTAGACTAAAAAAGCATAATGATTTACAAAATTGAACATATTGGAGATTACAGAACTTTACATATACACTATTGACTTCACAGACAAAATCTTGCACCATCATTTCTAAAATCAAGGTTCTTCTTTCATTCAAAGTAAAATTATCAACAAACCTTATCATCTGATTGGAACTGGCAATTGTCTAGATTAACCTTTCACAATAGTACCTAGACATCATGAATTTAGGTGTAGTACTAGATTAGCAGCAAAATATCATCAATTTACAGTTGAATTGGCCAGATGTAACCCTATGTTTTATGCTATCAGTTTCTTTTCTTGGACTTATTGTTCAGAGAACTTTCTTCTAGTTCCATACTTTCCAGTCAAGTTTGATCTTCAAGAATTTAAATGCAATATTGCTTGCTATCTACAGTTTTCCTGATTATTCATCTATTGTTCTTATCCCTTAATGTTTCTCATTTTTCTTATTCTTTCACATTCAGTGGGGTTATTTAGTCTTAGTAGCTTCACTGCTTTGCATGGGGTGAAACAATAAAAAAATTTACACTGGTTTATAGCTGTAAGATAAAACTGAACAGAAACTATTTTATGGCTATCACAGATTTTACAATTGTCTTACTGAATGTAATGAGCAAGATCTTTCTGCCACGAAATTATGAAGGTGGATCAATGAGACCCTATCCTGACATCTCTCTGAATTTTTATTGGAAATGTTCAGTCTTTGAGATTGATCAACAAGTATTGGACTAAATGCATTAACAAGAAAGAAGAGTCTCTTGAAATATGAGTTCTTACTGTGTAATATAAATGTCTGTTTTTTGTTGCTGTTGTTGTTGTTTTGTTTTTTTCACCAGGCTACAGGCATATTGATTTACTTATTTGGTTAACTTGTGGAAATATTTTTATCTGTTCTGTTTAAAAATTCAGAAGAATTGTTATTCTTACTCGGCCAAGTTATTTTGAAATATAAACCTTGCTCAATATATGAACTAGGCAATAATATTAGTCTATGTTTATGATTGGGAGATTATGTTTGACTGATCAGTAAAAAACTTGTTCAAATTCCAAATAAGGTACTTTTCTAACCTAGCAATTAAGATGAAACCTTAGATCTAATGACTGTCAATTCTCTGATCTAGCAAGCTGTATCGTTAAGTAGAAAATGGTTAAATGTGCAAGAGAAAAGAAAGTATTTGAGAAGTAGAGTAGAAAACCACTTGATGTCAGAACTTGGAAAAGAATCTCAAAAGAAATGGACAAAAGAGCCTTTCTCCATATTAAGTGCTTCAGATGAGATGGCAGCAAGTTGGGAAAGGAGAGAAAGAACAAGAAAAAAGAATGAGAAATAGGAAAAAAAAATTTACAAATTCCACACTTGTTATCAAGTGAATAATGCTGGACATAAGCAAGTTGAATTAAATAAGTAGCAATGACTGTTGCTTGTGGTTTATTCTCAAACAAGTTAGCTTGAAAGTAAATCATGTTTTATGGAAGACTTGAGATGTTTTGGCATTGGTCCAGTTAGAGCCTGATTCTTTCAAATCCTGGATGACTCTTATTTTTTTAAACATTTTGGTCAGCCACAAACATCATCTGGAAATCCACAAATAACAATGGGATATAATGGTATTTTGTAAATAATCGTATAAAAGATTAATTTTAAACAGTCAAGAAAAATTATTTTCTAAATCTTGATGTGAATAAGCTTAATTTCTGACAGCATAATTTTGCCAAAGTTCAAACCTGATCTTGTTTTTGACTACCCCCAAAAGTTATGAGCAATAATAAAAACCAAAATAGCTTACAAGGATATATGAATGAAATAAAACTCTTCAAATAAAGAACAGAAACTGAAAATGATAAAAAATGCAAGATAAGAGCTCATTTGTTTTCGTGGGACATTAATAGACTTTATTTAAAAAATACTAATCTTACTGAAGTTAACAAAAAAAAAAAAAGTAACCTGACAGATGATACATTATATATTAAACATTATTTTTTGTGCATACTCAGATAATCATATACTGTTATCACTATTATTGTAATTGCATTTATTATTCACTGTAAAACCTGCCCAATGAACCGACTATCTCCCAGTTACAGGCAAAATAAGAGTGAAACTTTGGGAATTGATGAAGCTTAACACAGCACTCAAATTGCAATACAACAGACTCTTGAATTGCCTGAACCTGCAGGAAGAATATATAGACAGTGTGAAAAAAGATACCAGTGACAAATTAGAAATGAAAACTCAAAATCTGATACACTATGAAAAACTTTAGTGACATCAGCAAATAAAATCATCTCCAAGGAAAAAATGAGTCGATCACAAATTAAATTCTTGACATGATGCAAAGGAGACAGAGAACAATGCCAAGACATGAAACAGAACACAAAAAACTACACAAGAAAATAAGGAACAAATGCAGACAGGTTAAAGAAGAATGGCTTTATGACAGATACATAGTAATAGAGAGTATAACAAATAAAGGCAATATTTAAAAAAAAAAATAATAAGACAATTACCAAGACATAAGACATGCTTGTCAACAGTGTGTGTACAATCCAAGGATGATATGCTCATATTAGAGAAAGAAAAATACTTGAGCAATAGGACGAATGTACTGGAGATCTATTTGACAATGAAAGAGAAAAACCCGTAATACACAGAAATTCCTACAGTCCAAAAATATTAAAAACTGAAGTGGAAGCTGCACTGGCCAAATTGAATAGAAACAAAGTGGCAGAACCAGACAGTATTGTAATAGAGATGCTAACAGATATAGATGATTTTGGTGGAGAAAATATTATAGAAATAATAAATGAAATCTACATCAGTGCTGATATACTGAAAGACCTGAGTAGATCTATTTTCATAGCACTGCTTAAGAACCCTGGCACAAACTAATGTGAACTGCACCAAACAATCAGCTTAATGAGCAACATAACAAAATTCTTCATTCAGATTCTGCTGATGAATACAGTACACTGAAGAATCAGGCCAGAGATAGGACAAAAACAGTGCAGGTTCGTCAAAAACACTAGAAAAAAACGCGATATTTATGCTCAGAATGTTATCAGAAAGAAGAATACAAATGTGGAAGGATGTGTACTTGTGTTTTATAAACTGTGCAAAAGCATTCGGCAAAGTACACCACAAAGACTTGTTGTACCTGCTCAACAACCTTGACATATTTGGAAAAGACATTAAAATAATCATGAATCTATACTGGCAGCAAATCCCCTGCATACCGACAGGAAATGAGTTCAGCAGATATAGAAAGGGAGTATAAGACAAGGATGTGTCATCTCACCAAATTTATTCAACCTATGCAGCAAGGCAATTCTGAGAGAACTAAAAGTTTGACCAGGATTCTTCATTAACAGCCACAATCTCAACAATATAAGATATGGAGATGACACAGTGCTACTAGCAAACACAGAAAGAAACTACAAGTCACTCTACAGAAGCTTGTAAAGGAAAGCAAGAAGAAAGGACTAAAGATAAAGTACAGGAATACTGAATGTAAGGTCATCAGCAAAAAGAGGATCCCAAAATGGAAATTACAGGTTGATAATACTAAAATCAAGCATGTACAGAAATTTAAATACCTGGTGAGTGTTCTAACAGATGAACAAAAGTGCAACACTGAGATCCAAAAGCGTATTGGCATGGCCAAAGATGCATTCCAAAAGCTGAATAGATTAGTCAAATAAGAAAACTTGATCGGAAACAAAGAGAAGATTTATGTGATATCTGTCTTCCTATATGGTAACAAATGTTGGCAAATCTCTTCAAAGATGAAGGAAAGACCTGAAACAACAGAAATGTGCTTCTAAAAAAGGATGCTGAAAATACCATGGACCAAATATGTAAGCAACAATGGAGTTTTGGAGAGAGTGGAAACAAAAAGGAAACTTATACTTAATATCAGGAAGAGACAGCTGATGTTTCTGGGACATGTAATGAGGAAAGAGGGCTTGAAGAATCTGATACTCATAGGATGGAAAGAGGAAAACAGAGACAGGGGAAAAAACAGTGTGTGATATACTTGATAGGTTTCAGCAAATGGATGGCAGAGCAGGGTGTGGCAGAAATAACAAGACAAAAGGTATTAAGAACTACAAGGGACAGGAAGATGTGGCAGTCTATGATATCATATGTTCTGAAGAAACATGGCATATAAAGAACATAATTTATGATTATATCACAAGAGAAGTTTCATTTAAAGGCACTATTCACCCTTGCCTGATAAGCAAAGTTCTTTGTGGCTGAGTTAGTTGAGAGCATGTCAGATCTATGATTATTCCCTTTGCCCACGAGGACACAGGACAAGAGAGTGTATATTTATTTTAATAAGATTTCTTTAATATTCAGGCAGGTAGATAATAATAAATAAGTGGAACATCTATTCAAATACAAGTATCCACTAAAAAGCACATGTGCTAAATAATAAACTCTCCCACAAATCCTTTTGTAAGAAAACAAAATAAGAATGAATATCATCCTTGGAAGTTTGAAGAAACAGTTTTCACTTTTATACATTTTAATCTTTTTTTAATGCTTTTACAAAAAGTAGCTCTGTTAAAAGATGAAAGAATATGTTCATAACTGTCTACAGATTCATTAAAATAGGTCCTAAAATTACATTTACCAGATGTATAAAAGATTTGAAAGAAATTAATATAGTATCATACTTCACGGCAAAAAGACATAGACCACACACCTGGTAAAAGTAAGAGGATACAACTGCCAAAACAATAAGCAGTAAGTTCCTCATCCCCAAAAAATCTGGCATTATTTACAAAAAATTTTGTACATTTTAAACATGTACCAAAGTTATTTGGTATTTATGAAAGCCAATCAACCTGTTGAAAAGATAATATTGTTGTCAGAAGTTTTCGCAGGATTTTCAGACAGATAAAGATATTAAGCATGAATAAATGATTCTGTCTGCAAATTTAAAGTGAGCAAAGCTGTCAGATGAGGTGATTGCAACTAGATTTTGAATTTTACTGCTTAATGCTCTGGAGTCCAACTTGATTTGCTTCTTTGACAAATATGGCTTCTACTGTGTCAGACCCTGACCTTCCTTCACAGGAAATCTCATATCAAGGTTGTAAAATATGATTGGCTAATTACAATTTGCTAGCTCCAACTAGTAGACATTATTTCAAACACAGTTTTAGAGCAGTTATTAACTTAACACTACGAATAAGAAATTCAAAATTCTATCCCGTTTGATACTTTTACAAAAGCCAAAGGCAGTACATTCATAGACAGTCAATATATTTGATCCCAATTAAAATTTTTTTCTAGAAACACATAAGTGATGGCAATTTTCTAGAATAAATTGGACAGGATGAGCAGAAGGTGTGGTATGAGCACAACTAGTTTTTTTTTTTTTACTTTATGAGTTAATTATTCAATTAATGAACAACAATATAAACAGGGAAAGCAAAAAATTATAAGATATTTATTAGACAAGTTTTCATTCATTTCCCACACTGAAATAATGTTATGAATGACAATTAGAAGTAGACAAAGGCATTTTATCACTAATGAAGATAAGATAAATTCTTCAGAACAGAATGGTAAATAAGACTGCCTTTGAAATTGATCTCTGTTATTGAGTAGTGTTCAAAATGAAGATAGCTTAATACAATAACCAAGATAATCACAGGAGATTACAGTTGAAAAATTCTTATCTTTTGAAAAGAAATACATTTCAATTGTATTTCAATAGAATGAAGGTTTAAGGATCTAGTTGCAATTAGGTAAATTACATGTCACTTTAAATGATATTTTAATGGATACCCATATTTGAATAGATACTCTTTTATGTATTAAAAAATATAATTGAATATTTGAGAACTCTTATTAAAGAAAATAGGCAAGATATGAAACTGTGTCCTTCTTTGCAGGAATTATTAAATTTGTGCTCTAGACTGAATCAGCCACAGAGTGCATCATTGATCAAGCAAAGACAAGTATTGCCTTATAAATGCAAATCCTTCCCAAATTCTCAAAAGTTCTTATCAACTCAGTTTTGTATCCAAATGTAAACAAAATGATTTCTAAAGTAATAGATTATTCTATTTATTAATCTGACAGATTTTATCACTCTAAATATTTTATGAAATCACCTGAATTTTAGAGAAATCTTAGTAAAGAAAAATATATGCTCTTCAGCACATTTCACTGTATATATTATGAACTCTTGTTGTTTTTGCTCTATAGCTCAGTTCTTAAAACTGAACAGCCAAACTACCTGTATATGATTTGATTACAGTGGTTAAAGTCTGTGCAGATTCATTGATTGATTTGTTTTTATAGATTAACTCTTTGTAGGTTATTTAAAGTCAAAACATATTTTGCATTCTAAGAATAATCACTTTTTTTTTGTGTGAGAATACTGCATTAGCAATTTTCCTTTTTGAGAATAAGTGATTTTTCAGATGCAAGTGTAACTGTTTAACCAATAGCTGAGGAAGGAGACGGATTTATGCATTTTTCAAGAATGTTTACATATAAATGAAAGGTTTTGTTGAACTAACCACAGGTTTTGGAAGAAGTGACTATAGAAAGATGATACACATAGTGTGCCACAAGGTCTCCAAATAATTGCTACTCAGGTTTTGAACCACTTTCATACCTGTGCTTGTATATGCCCACATCTTATATATATATATATATATAAGCAGAAAGAGCAGGTTCATGCTGACTTCAAAGTTTCGTAAAGACATCATTATGATGTTCTCACTCGTCAGGGCCAGTTTGCCATTAGATATCAGTTTTTTCTTGTTTATATACTTTTTATATGAGTGAGAATCTCATAACAATATCCTCAAAAAATTTTGAAGTTAGTATGAACTACTTAGTTAAAGTTACAAACTGTGCTTTTCAACACTATATCCATCCTAATATTGAGCACTTTATGTTAAAAATTGTATTTTGGCAAGCAAATTATCAGTAAAACCACTGAAAAATCAACAACCATGCTGCTAAGCATTATCAAAATTAAACACACACATGTGTGTGCGTGTGTCAGAGATACAGGAGGATAGGAAATGAGCACCAACAAAAAACGAAAATATAGAAAAATACATAAATGAATAACTGAATTCAATACAGATCAAATTACTCCAGTTGTTTTAAGAGATTCAAAGAAAGCCATATTGAATTTGATTTCTGAAATCAAAGAATTATTGATGGTATGACAATTCAAACCAGAGATAATTATGTATAAGAAACATATGTAGGAAATAGATATCAGTTTTTTCTTGTTTATATGCTGTTTATATGAGTGAGAACATCATAACAATATCCTCATAAAATTTTGAAGCTGGCATGAACCTGCTTAGTTAAAATGACACACTCTGTGCTTTTCAACACTTTCTCCATCCCAATATTGAGCACTTTATGATAAAAACTTGTTTGCCAGAATACATTTTATCAGTAAAACCTTTGAAAAAACAACAACCATGCTGCTAAACATTGTCACAATTAAACACTTTATATATATATATATATGTGTGTGTGTGTGTGTGTGTGTGTCAGAGATACAACAGAATAGGAAAAGAGCAACAAAAACGAAAATATTGACAAATACACAAATAAATAACTGAATTCAATACAGATCAAATTACTCCAGTTGTTTTAGGAGATTCAAAGAAAGCCATATTGAATTTGATTTCTGAAATCAAAGAATTATCGACGGTATGACAATTCAAACCAGAGATAATTATGCATAAGAAACGTACATAGGAAATAAGAATGAATATCAAATACATTTGTATAAAATATTTTAAGTGATATACTCATGCTTGAAAATATGTCAAATTTTTCTTTAAGAAAAAAATGACATCTACTGAGTTTGATTAAAAGTATTTGAATATTAAAAAGCAACAAGAATATTCTATTGTATTGATGAAACATGATATTAATGGTGACACTTCACATTCACTAAATCTTATTAAACCTAGAGAAATTTAAATGGTACTTTAACCTAGCAGATGGTTGCCAGACTGAGTTACAAGTAGCAAACAAAGTAACATTTTAAAGTTCAATGTCAACTCAATTCTGGGTGGACATTCTTAGTAGCTTCACCAAGCTTATTTTTAAAATAATTTAAAAAGGAGAAAATAAAAAAATTCAAAGTTTAACAGCTGCTCTATTTTTAAAAGTCATCTAATTTGGTAATCCTGTCCATAGGACTGTATTAACACTGAAGTCATTTGAATAAAGCACTATAGAGAAATTTTGTTCAGTTTATAATTCAAGGTTGTACATTTATATGACAATGCTACCCTAAATTTCATTTCATACCAGGACAATAAATATGAGCTACAGTTCCAAGGAACATAAAAAAAATTCTCATTTTAAATATTGTTTCATAAAAAAAAAAATGGTATTAATGTGATAATGTGAAGAAAGCTTTATAATTTAATAAAGGTTTATAATGCTTACATTGTATACAGCTTTAATTTGGTTGGACAACATTTTGTGTGTTTCCCATCTTTACCCCAAATATAATTTTTTTTGGCTGGTAAGCAGCCACACAATTCAACCTTACAAAATATTTGCCAACTAGAATATGCATAAACAAAACAAAACAAAAAAAAAAACACAAGAAAAGCAAAGAGATTTATTAGATGAAAATATTTTCTGTTTGAAAAGAAAGATGTTTTTATTGGTGTGTTTTCACCAACATTAATTCCAGCCGACCAATCAAGAATCTACCAAGAATGATTTATTCAGTCTGCATCTACATGGACATTCTATATCATGAACCGTAAAGAAATATACATTCTGTAATTTAAATACATTATGTGTATAACCATGTGTATGGCTGCATACATGTCCTCACTCAAAATAACTTCAAAATTATGCTATCATCTATTTATGCATATATTGCACATACAAAAATTCTATAAATAAATATAATTCTTTTGTAAATACTGTGTGCATCTATGTGTGTGTATACAGGCACATGAAAATTCCGTAGTCTATGAAGCAGGTGTACTTTGTATTCAATATGCTGATCTTTATTGGTGCAGACTGATCAATAAATATTAGCTTTATTATTATTATTTTCCTCCAAAAAAGGAAATGGAAGGACAAAAAAAAAAGGTAAGCAAATAAAATGGCCATTATCCACAATATGGATAACAGGAAAGAACAAAAATAGAAGCAAGTAACTTTATTGTGTGTGTGTGTGTGTGTGTATATATATATATATATATATATATAAAGGTGGGTTATAGCAATATAATTGTGTTAAAATAGAAAGGTTTAGGAAACATGGCTAATTCAAACAAGTTCTTTACCTATCAGTTATATTTTTCCAAAACAAACTCATTAAACTAATTGCTGCTGACTCATGTGTTGAAGAAATAGTGTGGTTCATAAAGCATGGTTTATTATAACCTGAAAACTGAATTTACCAAACTACAATTTAAAGTTATAAATTGGTGATGGTATTGACTAATACCCTTAAGAAAATAAATAATTAAAAATCCTTTTTTCACTAAATTCTCCAATTGCATCTCATCTTGACCTAACCTTGGTTTAACATCATAAAATAATAGATAAGAAACAAAAGGAAAGTACTGCTTCGAGCCTTTACTGTATCATCAGGTGAAAATGTAATGTCATATTATGGATGAGCATACCTGAGACCTTATTTTAGAGAGAATAAGAACATATGAATTAACGTGTAAAAATAAAATATTATGAAAGAATTTGAAATTATTAATAAGTTTTTAAAAAGAAAAAATTTTGAGTAGAAGAATTAAATTTAATAAATTTTGTCTGAGTCCAGAGATGATGTAGTATCTTTTTATATAAATAAAAGACTATCAATGAAGAGTGAATATAACATGACAGTCTTGTTCGGAATGTTTCAATCGAAAAGGGGATAGATTCCAAAAACAAAGTCATAAAGTCTTCAAATTTATGCTGTAGGGAAAGACTCTGCCACCATGTATACTTCCTCTTTAAGCATGATAATAAACCACATTAACCAATAATAATGTAGTCATGTATTGTGTTCTACCTTTTTGTTTTTCTCCACTGAATCATTTGAAGTTCATCAAGGATTAAAAGACTAATAACTATCTTAAAAGACTTCTCACTGTTTAGATATTAAAAGAATTTTCTCTGTTATTGTATTAAGTAGACCATATAAAAAAAATCATGCCAATCATACTGGCCATTTGAAAAAGTACATCAAAATAGAGAATTATCCAGATTTAGAGCTGATAGAATTCCCAACACCATGAAGCAAAATATAAAATGGAACACCTGTGGGTTGAAGGGACTCCTAAGAAACTGCTGTATAGTCAGCAATATTATTAGTATTAGCTGATTTTATAAAGTCTGGATTGGTCTGGCACATATTTAATGAGAGTGGCAATAGTATTTTGTATGATCACATTTTGTAGGAACACAAAAGAACATTCACAAAGTATCTCATGATTTCTATAATTCTGTGAGAGTTTAGGAAAAACCTTAAATAGCATTTCTAATATCTTTACTGTCAGTACCAACTTGTGACTAACCATTGCCGAGTTGAAGCAAAATCTTTAGAAACTAATTTGCCGAGATATTTATTGAATGCAACTTTCATATTGGTTGAAAGATGCAGTTTTTTCCATTTGTCTCTAAATAACAGAGTCTTTAACTTATGCTTTCAGTTCATGAGCAAACATCTCACCTAGAATAAATGGCAGAGTATGTCTGAAATCCACAGGTACAGTCAAGACTCTCAAGTTTGAGTGGCAACTTAAATGTTGAATGTGCAGGACTGCCATCTGTGAAAAAACCTGCAGCAATTTCGGAGGTTGCCATTAAAACAGTAATCTGCTCATTTGAACAAAGTTTGACTAAAGTCAGATTGAGAAAACACTGCCTGTTTCAACATTATATATAACAAGAAAACATTCCTCCAAATGTCAAACATAGCCAACTCCTTACATTTTTGTTTAAGTTTTTTTTCCTATCAGAATTCAAGAACAGCAATTCATTTTGGTGGACATATTGATTGTTGCCATTGTACATCATAGTTGATACATGAAGCATTTTTTGACAAAGCTACTTATACAGAAACTCCCTGCCAACCATAGATTGTACAGTGTTTTCAATGAGGATTAGTACTCAGTTATACATAGTAGTGATAAACTTCGCATGTATGTCTTCTTGGTCATTATACCAAAGCAGTTGAAAACTGGATAATGCATAGGGCAATAACAGCAAAGAAGCTGCTCATTTTGAAAGGTTCTGTTCTAAAGTGCATCATTTTTCAAAAAGCCTATTCTGATAACTTTAATATTCTAATGCATGAACATATCCAGCAACTGTTTTGAATGTTATGCAGGAGTAGTTTCAAATAAAAAAAACAAAACACGTCAGTGATGCTAAGATTAACAAGGCAGGCACAATCCAGTACTTCATGATGTTTAATATGAAAATATCCAGGTATTGTGTTGAGGTGACCACAGATATTATAGAGCATATGCTTCACCACCATGTCATATAATACTTTATACATTGTAGAAACTGGAAGCGAAAAAACTGATGATATTAGTTGCATTAGTTTATATGCCTAAACCAGACTTAAATGTGGATGGGTGATAATCTGCTTTTTTGCAAATTGTAATATTTTAAGTCTCCAAAATGATCACCTTTTGAGATAAGGTTTGTAAGAAATAATCTTTTGATAAAACACTATGGCAAAAAAGATCATATCTGTCTTAGAATGTTTGATCAGGTAGAAGTTTTGCTGTAATTTTTAGCCATTTATGATAGCAAAGGAAAATGGTAATCAAATCATATATTAGATAATTGTGAACATGACATACTCTATGTTAGGATAAAATCTGAAGAAGAAATTTGGTGTGGTAATTGTCTAGTCAAACTGACAAGTGTTATTCAGGCAGCTAACACAAAGTTCTCCTGAGGAGAAACTGAAAGAGCTTATACGGAGTACCATGAGTGAATCTAATTTTAATTGGCCAATGTGAAAAGACTCCTGAAGCTAATTAGAATAGGGGTTGAGTGGGGAGGAACAACCAATATCAGCAAAGATTGGCTAACATCCTCTCATATCATATAGGTATATAAATTTAACATTAGTGAACTCATAGAATGTAGTGAAGATAACCTGGGAAAGAGAGCAGCAGAACCAATTTCACAATATTAGCATCATAGCAGGGTAAACATAACTTGCTGTAACTTACTATGTTTGTAATGTACTTATGTAGTACAATCCCTCAATTATTCTTCTATGTGCATAGGCGATCTAGGCTCTCCACAACTTCCTATTCCTTGTGGCTCTTAACAGTTTTTCTTTCTTTGCAAAGGCTGTTGTTCATCATTCTGCTATCCATTCATACAAGCTTGTCAGGTAAGTGGCTCACAGACTTCCTCTCTCTCTCTGTTGCCCTCAATATGCTCTGGGAGGGTTAAGTCTTCCAAGCCCTCTTCCTTCATTATGTATTCAAGGAATTTCAGCTCTCCCTTCCTGATTCTGAGCAGTACTGTTATTTCTGTTGCCATTTTATTTAAGACTTCTAATCTTATAAATGTCAAAAATAAATAGATGGAAGTGTTGACTATGTCTCAAAATACAACTATTATCTTGTCACTGGAAAATATTTTTTTTGTAAAGTCTTTAGTGTTGCATTGTCACCTTTCCAGAATATAAATGAAATGCTGAAAGGCATTATAAGCCTTATTAGTTTCAGAAATACAAACCAATTTGTCATCTTGCTGTTTGACAATGATAACTTGCCAATTGAATTCTTGCCTAGAATTATAGACAGCGACCTCCAAAGAAAGAACAGTAATAAGATGCTTTTCATTGAATTCTATCAACATGAATTGTTACTTTCAAATTGCAGTGCAAACACTCTTCACATTATTATTATTATTGACCATGAAATATCTTATAAAAATGTCCATGATAATTCTTTGAGAAAAATTTCTTGGAAAAATTTTGAATCTTTGCTGAATTGAAATCCAAAGAAACTGATTTTTAATTAAGTAATGGCAAAAGAGAACCAATCGAATGGTAAACCAGTTTCTGAGCTTTAAAACTTGACATTGATCATTCTTGCACATAATAGTACCAAATCTGGCCATTTGAAAGAAGATTTGTATAACTGCCAAGAAATGCTGGAAGTCTTTTATTACCAGCTCAAAGTGAGTATAGTGTTTGAGATGGTTCTGTAAAAAGTAAGCAAAGCACTTTGCCTTTAACACAATGCATTCTAAAAGATACAGTTTTCCCATTCTTAACTCCAGAAGGCAAATGTTCCAGTTTTGTGAACTATTTATTAATACTGCAGAACAATTTTTGGTTCTGCTACTTGCTCACTTTCACAGCCATACTGAAAATTGTACTTCAATTTAAAGTGGAAGTTCCAATCTACCTAGATCTGAAACTTTTTCTAGAAAGAAGCATTCCAGATCAGCATTTCTGTTGTCCTGACTGCTTGATCTGTTTTACAATAAATTATACTGGTTTCCATCTGAGATGAGGAGTTACTACTATTTATATACAAACTATTGTCACAATCCTTGTTGTTATTCCAGCATTGTGCTCTGCCTTCATCTAATGTACTTGGTAATGTTCAGGGAATTTCAAGCTGAATCCTTAGTTTAATCCATGACTGGTATATTGTTCTCATTTCACTGTCAATATCCAGGAAAGCAGAACATCATACAAGCAAAACAGCTGTTTTGTCACTGCTATCATAACAGATTGCAGAAAACTCACCTATTTTATCCAAGTGATGACAAGATCTTTGTAAAAACTTTATGAAAAGTCATAAATTTAACCTCACCATCCAACTGTCTTAGCAGAGACCAAATTGTATACTTTTCCTGAGCAGCAATGAGAAATGATAAAGAAATTAATATATCATAGATATTAAAAAGTCACTTTGAAACAGTCGGTATGTTAAATTTTGTACAGTTTTGATAGGAAAAAAAACATTTGTTTGCAGTTAAATTTTGAACAATATTTAGAAGTTATTAATCAATGAACATAATTCACCAAGATATTGCAATGTAATCACTGGAGTGAAATCTTACAGTATCTTCAAAATGACTTGCTAACCTAGATAAGTGTCACGTATACAATAATTTGTTTACTTTAGTCTTTCAAATAGATATTTACTATTAGACAAATTATGACCTTTAAAATCAAAAAGCATTAAACATTATTTGATGCTAATAAAATTTCAGTTTATTGGCAGTTATTACCAAGTTTAGTAGAATGATGATCAAGCTTGTAAAAAAAAGATGTGTGTGGGTTGCAAACAGGAAAAGGTTCATCAAAATACAAATACACATGAGGACTCAATATACATATCCCTTGAAACTCAAATGTACACACCTAAGATGCCCATGATTGGTCAGATCAAAATTTGTATATCCTGACGATTTCTATAAAAGTGAGCTACAAACACAGCTCTAATTTCTTTTTGCTTCGGTTTTTTTTTCCAGCAGAAAATACATATGATAACAGCCTGATTGAATGAAGCAATACCAGAGATTTACAGGAAAAGTGTATCCCTATTATTGTATACATGAATGGAATGTTGCTATCCTCTTCAATATGTGGACACTATTGGAGTAAAGTAGAGAGGAGAGAGTTATTATACTGACTAGCAGTTTATCCACTTCACTCAGTCTGTGAGTTTTCTACTTGTTGATATACTATTATTCTCAACCTTCATTTCCGTGATTACAACACTTATAAAAAATAAGAGGAATCAGAAAGAGAAAATATCAACTGCATGTTATATTTCCAATTATTCAGACTATTCAAAAATAAAACTAAAAGGAAATAAAACCATAAAATTATATACAAATCATCCAGATACTAAATAATGATAAACTTGCTAATGTGCCGTGTCAATTAAAATTTTCAAAACGGAGGTGCTTTTGACTATGCAAAGTTAGAAGATCAAATAGCATCAAGAGTGGATATGCTGCTAATTTAGATTTTAAGCTGTGAAGATGAAAGTAGCAAGAAGGTTTTATTTTTCAGCTTATTGATAGATACTTTTTCCACTAATAAGTTTCTTAAGAGATTCAATAAGAGTAAAATTAATTTGAGTTAATGTAGAACAGCCAATGTAATCCTACTAATAAAAAAAATGAACATCAAAGCACTGTGCATGCACGATACAAATCCAATCTCTCTTCTAAATACAGAAATAGAGATAGCTGCCACTTCAGGGAAAAATGCTTTACACTCAATATAGTCTACCAGGTAAATGTAAAGATCAGAGGTGAACTGGATATATCTCATACTGGTGTTTCTTTAAGGCTGTGAAAACAAAGATTCTATAATCACAAAATGTATTCCACAAGATGATGACATGCCAATAGGACAATGCTTTCTATTTATTTGTGGGAGTTGAAATACAAATACAACAGAAATAGAAAGGAACATTATAAAAAACATCCACTTCTATGGTTAGGTCGAGGTGGTGCAGATTATGCCCAGAAGTTATACATCTTAGAATTCCCCTAAAAGTACAACTGATTGAATAAAAACAATTACTTTCCAAGTGTATTCACTGCTCTACTGTTACATAATCACTTGATTAAATGACCATAGATTCATCCATATTTGTATATTTCAACATCCAACTTGCTTACAATTATTCTTAAGTCATATTTTTAATAATACATGGACAGAAATATATATTTGCTGTAAATCATAATATATTATCAATAAATTAGATTGTTTTAGTGATTCATTTTCTACAGCTTATCAACCCTTTGCAGGTTATTTAAAGCCAGAAGTTTTAGAATATAAGAAATTTTTGAGATAATGATAGTGATGCAAGTTTTTTTATTTAACCCATAGCTGGGGAAATGAAGAGGTGAATTCATACATTTTCTAAAGGTATTTGTAAGTGAATATAACAAACTCAATGGAAATTCGAACTTGGCTTTCCATTTAATAATTCCAAGTCATTATTCATTACACCACCTGATATTCCCAAGTGGTCACCCATCTAGGTATTGACCAGGCTCAACATTGCTTAACTTCTGTGATTGTAGTAAAACCAGTGTTTTTATGCACCATGAGACATTAAAAGTCAGTACATATACATTAAAACCCCAACAACTCAGGAATTAAACAACTCAGCATCAGAAAAATACAACTTTTTTTATAACTGAATAAAAGTATTTAAAACTTTAATTAGTGAATATTTTTCTTGAAATAATGCATTTGAAAAGGCATTATGTAAAATATGAACCAGTATTTTTTATTTGTAATTATTATAAAGTAAATTATTAAATTAATTTTATAAAGATATATTACAATGTTGATTTACTTAATTAAAAAAGAAATTACATTATGATTTAATTTATTTTAAAATAATTGAAGACCAAAAACTGCTTCATTTTGTTTAGTATTTTTCAAGTGTTTCATCAAATTATTTATTATATGTCAATTTACTTCATAAAGAAATTTATTTTTTAAAAATTCACTTTATCAAAAATAAACAAAAACAAAACACTTGTTCATATTTTACATGCCTTTTCAAATGCCTTGTTCAAAGAAATTAGGTTTTAATCCTTAATAAATTATTTTCATTCGATTGTAAAACAAGTTGTTTTTTTATGGCGTTGAGTTACTTCTTCCTGTAAAAGCAGTACTTTTGCTTGAAATATTCTTAAAGATATAAAATTGTACTGCAGAACAAAAATGAAAAATTAAGCGTGTGTAGAATGGGGTAAGGAAAATATTCTTCAAGAACAAGCAAGTTTACCCTGAAGACAATATTACCAAAGTTACTGCACAAGCCAATTCATTCATTTTGAGGCATATGCATCATATTCAAAAATATAAACTTATACAGACCTGAAAAATTGCACATTGAGCAATGACTCACTGGTGAAGAACAGAGCTCAAGGCAAAAGAAATAAACAATAACTAGTCTACAAGGGCTGGCATATATTCAAGAGAGAAGTGTGTGTGTAATATATATATATAAGAAAAATTCATGACAAAGTGACAAAATTTTTTTTTGTATCTTATTTCATCTTTGAAAACTCTATTGAATGAAAGTGATTTTTACATTAACGTAACTATATAAATACTCAAAAGTGAGGGGATACTGAAATTTTTGTCCATTTTGTTTTTTTTCTAATATTGTTCTGAGATATAAATATTTATATATCATATAGTCTTTTATATATATATATATATATATATATATATATATATATCTCCGAGTGAGTATAGAACGAGGAGAGAAAAGAAAATTTTTTTTTCCGTCCAAAACATTAATTTAAAACAGTGCTCAATATATGATATATAGAGCTGTGAATATTTATTATAAATTATGTTTTAGAACATGTACATAATTTTTTCTATAAAATTATGTACATGTTCTAAAACATAATTTTAATATATATATATATATATAACCCAGCCTTAATGAGTGAAGATCTCAAAATGCCATTCCCAGAAAAATTCAAAGTTGGCATGAATCTACCCTGTTAAAAAGAGAAATTCTTTGCACTAAAATGTTTTATCTCCACCCTGATATCAAGTAAAAATACAAAAATATGATATTTTTATGATTAAAAAATCTGCTTTTAAAAATATCTTATCAGTAAATCTACTAGAAAAAAAAATTGTACCAAAAACTCATATATATATATATATATATATATAATATTTTCTCTCATTTTATTTTCGATACCAAACTTTTAAATTGAATTTTTAAAAATAAAAGTTTCAAAAAAACTTTTATTTTAGTTTTAATTGAAAGCTAAATGATTAAATTTACTATTCCCAGTAAGCAAAATACTGTGGCATGTTTCAAACAGAAATGAGAGTGATTGTCATCTAAAATTTTGTGATTTTAAAATATTTTCAAATTTTTTGGCCATTTTCAAGTGATGAACACATTTGTAAACAAAAGTTAATTCCCAGTTTTAAAAATCTTGCAAAAATAAATTATACATCTGTGGCAAGTTATTTTTGTAAAATTAGCAAATTTGTCATTAAATTAATCTGATTTACACAAATATTACTTATTTATAGCATGAAATTTAGAATAAAAGTATTTTTAATCATGGAGTGTTGATCTTACTGAATTTTACCGTAATGGTTGACGTGTAATGACAGCAAGATGGTGAGATAAGCTAAGTATGGTTGACCAGAAATGACATAATTGCACAAATTTTTTCTTGTTAGGGAAAAAAACCATGAAATGCATGATCTTTTAATGTAACACAAAAATTACCATACAACAGAAACAAAAACTTCCAAAGTACAAAGAAAAAAAACTTAAAATTATTTTCAGAATATGATGGCATCACGACTTGCATTAAACTTTCCAATTTTTGAACAGTATATCTAGTCTTCACTTAATAATGTAACAGTCACAAGACTTTGTAGAAATTTAAAAAATTTTTTATAAATTATTAAAATTACAAAAAAAAATTAAAATAATTTTTTCTTCAGTCTCTAATGTCCTTAATATATATTATTTATAAAAGCAATTAAAAGTTTATCTAATTAAATAATGTCATAGCTTTATTGCATTTTTTATTTTACAATTCAGAGCAGATTTTCAGAAAAAAAAACACAAAATGTTTGGAAATTTAAAATTCAATTTGTTGAAATTTCATGAATTTACATTTGGGGTGTGGTGGTGGTGGTTAACAGATGTAAAAAAATAAAATTCTTTTACCAAGATTTTCTAAAAAAATAAGTTTTAAAAATAATTTCATTCATTTGTGAATAAGCCCTAAAAGCTTCATTAAAACCTGACACTTATTTGATTTTTGCAAGAATTTACAAATTAATGTTTTTTTTCACCAGCAAAAATTTATTAAAAGTTATGTAGTATTACATTGTACATTTTAAACTCTCGTAACTATTTGGCAAAAATCAAAAGATTTTTTTGCTAAAATTTCAAATGAGTTAGAGAGGATTCAAAATTTTTTTAAATTATTAAAAAATACTTTGATCTTTTCTTTTAATAATAAAAAATATTTTAAACTTAATTTTTATTAAGTTTTGGGGCTTTTCTGTTTCATACCATGATGTTTTTTCACCAAATTAGTTGAGGTACCTAATACATACATATAATTTTCTCCCACATAGATATTATTATTGTTAACCAGTTATTGTCCAGAATTAAATTAGACCAGTAGACAGCTGTATTAAAAAATGCTTTATATATATATATATATATTTATTTATTTATTTAATGGACATGTGTGACACAAATTTTATTGAATATTGTGATCAATATATTTAAATATAAAAGTGGACATTGACATCTTCTCTCAGTGGCAAGTGTCTGTTTCATGCTTAAATACAATCTTCATGTCCACTTTTATATTTCCATATGTCCTATCCCAGATACTGAGCACTTATAAATATTGCATATCTTAAAACTATATTTTTTCTACACATTATATATATATATATATATATATATATATATATATATATATATATATTCTCCATATAAGCAAGTTATCTTTTCTTTGCCGAGTGGCAACTTGCAAATGTCTAGAGTTTCTGTTTAAAGCAAAAGAAATCACTGTGTTACATTGAAGTACACAAATAGAACAAAATATTCTGTCTTACCATGAGGCTTTTTTAAGTAAATGAAAAACATGAAAACTCACCTGAAAATAAAATAAAAAAGATCAAATTAGAAACAAGAAAACACAATCTGTAAGCATTCATTTTGATTTAACTGTTAATATAAATGATGATGGTGTTAATAAATAATGGCTGCTCATTTCTGACCATCAGCTAATCCCTACTGCAACTATTTGCTCAGGCCCAATTGTGTTTGTTCATACCTGTAAAGTCAACCTGTAGTTTATAGTACAGCTATGCTGAATGTTACAGTTTCTATTCATGTGGGCTGAGGTGGGTTCCTGAAAATATCTGAGCTAGGATCAACCATACAAATCTTCTACATCCCTTTGTGTGTGCATGGGATATGAATAAATATTATATATAAAATATCTCACATTCAGTGCTGGTGGTAATAAAACAGTGCTTGATGTATAACAGCAGAGCTAAAATTTATACTAATAGTAAAGATGCACTTTTTCCTCATCAGTGACACAATTGCAAATTGTCAAGTATTGATTGAACACTGGCACATTCATCTGTGACCATGTATTTGTGTTTTTATATATATTTAGTTGTGTACAGGTTAATATGTTATTCAGCCATGAATCATTCAACAGCTGTTTAATTTGTGGATTTTTTAGTTTACATGCACCAATGTACAACCGGTACTATGCAACTCAGTACTACCAGCATCATAGTGAGGTTATTAGTGACTAAATAAGTTCACCACATAAGGTGAGGAGGGTGGTTAGATACCCAGAAGGACTAAAAACAAGACCAAAAGTAAAGCTAGATGAATCTTTTCATAGGATTCATATAAATATACTTGGGTCATAGTAAGCCAACTGGAATGTTGGACTCCTTGGCCTTGATTAAGATATCCAACTAGGAAAAAAAAAAAAGAATTCTGATGTAACACCTAGGCCATGATAGCATTCAGTGATATTAAATGATTCTTCTTATTGTGCACATGTTGTTCTTGATCAGAGAGTGGGATTGACACAGTGAAATATTCTTCTCCATAAAAATTTTAAGTACAGATATTGTCTGACATTGGGAGATGTTTTCTCTGCTGAATAGTTACACATAGTCAAAAAAAAAAAGGTTTTTTATAAGCAAAGAAAGATTGTACCAGAGGTTTTACTGATGTTTGTCCAGCTTAAAGAGCAATATCTGTTCAAAGTGTATCTATATCTTATGCTATTTTGTAATGGTCATACTCAACAATGAGGTGGCAGCCATTATGTATATATACACGTCTAGAATTCAAAATGCATCCATTTATTTTTCCAACATTTTATAATAAAAGAAAAGTTGAAAGTGACCAAATTGCCTTTAGGCTACTTTTACTAAACCAGTGGACAAAATTAAAGAACATATTTTCTTGCATGCACTACCAAAGACTAATTTCTCAGAAAAAGTAGAATTGCAGGTGGCATTAAGAAATACAATCAGTTCTAGTAAATTGAAAAAAAAAATCTAATAGGCCAAAAGGATTGTGAGTGTGGGAATAAAGAACCTGGGTGGCAATGTGAAACAGGAAATTAAACCAGTAATCCAGAGATCGAAATAAGAAAAACGAAAGAAAAAGAAGAAAGCCGCTGATTGAATCTGATATGGGAAACCAGGTAAGTGAGAAACAATGCATTGTAAAAGAAAATGCCTATAAGAAAATGCAGAAACGTTCAAGCTGATAACAAACTAAAAACATTTAAATTATTCAACAAAGACGGCCTCAACAAGTAGATCCAATCTAATTTAAGGAAGTTGATCAAAGTCTGGTTCTCTTTGCTATATTTATACCAACAACCAATATGTTGGTTAGATTAAGTTTAATAGAAGAATTTAAGCACAATCTTTGAAAAATAATGTAATATTCTCAATACCAAATAACATGTCAGTTTTCAAGAAAAGATCTGTCATTTTTATGGGCTTGAAGTAATATGACTGCATACAAATCTAATTGGCAGGTTTACAATGACTAGGATTTTGCAAGTAGAAGGTGCGATGAGTAAATTGTCGCCATTTTATATTGCTCAATTTCCTATATGTACATTGTTTTTATCAACTGCAGAGTGTAGTAGGGTCAGTTGAGTACCGTCTGTGAGAAAAAGAGCACTATGATGCAATTCACTCTACCAGAAATTTAAAAATAGCATGCTGTATTGCTTGGGATGTACACCAGAAGCTTCAATACAAGCATTTCAGAGTGTATGGATGTCAATCTGAAGACAATGCAGGGGATTTGAAAAGAGTAGATTATATATCCAGTCAACATCATAGTGTTTGAATTGATCACTAAGGATGGTGGCATTATGACACCATTAATCATCCCATAGGTTCTCAGACTCAACATGAAAATCTACATCAAGTGTACTGAGAAGGTAGTGTTGGCCTGAGTCAAGAGGCTTCTAGAATGCCCTATTTCTGGCAACAGGACTCTGCACCATGTCACCCAAGCAGAACCCAAACATGGCTGTCAGACAATTTCTGTGGCCATATCACCTTTTGCATCTGTCCACCTAACTTCCCTGACTGCCACTTGTTTAGTTATTATATCTAAGGCAGAGTTGAACGAGAGACCAACAAAACTCATTGTAACACCAAAAATGAAGGATTATGGCAATTTTATTGAATACTCTTTAGTATTTCAATCACTTCATACTCAAAGTCCTCATTTTTTCAATTGGTAAATTATGAATACAAATTCATTTTGTATTCAAAATTTGTTTGCATTTCTGGGATGTGGAATTATTATCATTTACAGTGTTTTGGCCATTGTGTTCACCAGCCATCATCAGGTATATACTGATCTGATAACCTACAGCAAATTTAAAACTAAACCCTTTATTTAATCTATGAGGATAGCCTGGTCTCATTCCTCTGCTCATGTCTTAGGATATCTCATCTAGTTCTTAGTTTTAATACTGCTCAGTTATTACTTGTGCTGTTTCTACCAGGTTCAAATACACACAGCCTGGCCTAGAGATTGAAGTCAATCTTGTATGGGACAATAGCCTAGAGAATTAAAGTACTGGTTCATGAATTCGGTGATATAGTAATTGTGATTTCAATCACTGAGCCAGTTAGTATGTACCTGGACTTGGCAGAAATGCAACAAAAGTTATTCTTTTTAGTTAAAAAAAAAAAAAGAAAAAAAGAAGAAAAAAGAAGAAAAAAGAAGAAAAAAAGGTGGGTCACAAACAATGAAAAATGAATTGTTTACAACCACCAATGTGAAACAAAAAATCCTGAAGAAAATGAAACTACCAATAACCACTCTAAATGCCAGTCTGTATCCAGTGAAGGTGGTGCTGTATATATATATATATATATATCTGCTAAGATTGGAAGGGTATTATATATTACTGAATACTTTCACAAAGTCAGAAACAGATGTTGAATTTAGATAAGTACTGTTACCAGTTGGGCTGATTAAAGGCAGCAATTGATAAAAACATCTGGGATCTGCTAATCAAAAAGGTATTATCATCAACATCATGCCATGTCTCACTGCAGACCTAGCAGAAATTGGCATAGCTTGGTTGGAGGTATCCTGTTATAATGATCATATGCATGTGACCTTGCACTCTTTGGACTATCACTTGTTTTGATCCCTACAAAATTCTATAATCATCTGGAAGCCTGTAAAAACTACTTGTGACCAGTTTACCACCCAGAAGGATGTCAAGTTCTGAGATGAAATCATGAACCTGCTTCAAAGATGGTTAAAGGTAGTGAACAAAAATGACATATCTGGTTGAATAACTCTGTACAACTATCTAAATATTATCTTTGAAATTCACTTAAAAATTGTACAAACTTTTGTTCCAACTCTATATATAAATCTTACAATAAAATGGAATTTTAATCTCTCTAAACTGAAGGTCTGCTATTTTTTGTCCTATATATCCTCATGATATGCAACCCTTTCTCGACCTTGATACACCCTTACAACTTCACTATTTAGTAAACGTCTATCTTGGGCTTGGATTGAATGAACTACAAAAAAATTTTGATGCAATATTGTAATGGTAATATTTGCCATTTTTTTATAAGGAAACATTTGAGATTCATTGACAAATCAGTTTTCAGTTGAAATTTATAAAATCTTCCTCTTAAATCAATGTTTCAGAAAAATAGGTTTCTCAAGCTTGGGTATGAAACTACCAACAAAATTCCATCTACTACTAAAATCATAAATTTCATAAAAAGTGTAGTTTACATGTCAGTTGGCTGGCTGGCTGGCCATATACCAGTACCTTTTATTGATTTCACCTGGATATATTTAAATAGCTATTTTTCTGTGTTGAAAGGTGATTTTGTGCTGCTTAGAAGAAGCCATACTGGTTTCTATCAAGAAACAAAATGGCTGTAAGTATCTCTAAGTGAGGAATAGTTGGATGTGCTTTTTTGGTTTAGAAAAGCTTTTTGAAAACTTATAGGGTGTTATCTTTAAGTAGGAACAACCAATTATTATGCTTTTTTTATGTGGATGGTTATTTCTCTGTTTAATAACTTAGTTAATTTGTGATTAAAAAGGAGATTGTTTCTAGTGTTGTTTTGTAATTCTTTCTTATTAGGGTATGTTTAATATTCACTCAGAATATGAGATGCTGAGTTGTTCCCCTTTATGGATGTGGGTGATCATGGATCTTCCTATTGTTTCGAACTCTTTATCTTCTTGCTATTGCTCCTATTTTGCATTTTGCAACCCATTTGCACAAGCTTGTTAGGTAAGTTACTCCCTGCTTCTTTTTATTCGTCTTGTCTTCAATATATCCTGTGAGTGTCAAATACTTCAAGCTCCTTTTCCTTATTATGTCTCAGAAATTTCAATTGTGTTCTTAGAATCAGAAAGAAAATCATTCCCCACATAGGCTAAACAAATGATGGTGGCAGAGCAAGTGGTTTAAGTCTATTTATAAGACATACAAGCAAGCAGCCTGGTGCCCTGTAGCATGGATAGTGCACTCATGCTGAAATGACTGATAGACAGATCTCTTGCACGTTAAATCTAAATTAAACTTCACTAGGAGAAAGTGGGTTGCTAAAGTATCTCTAGTTGGAGATGGTACATTTGTGCCTTCATGGTTAACGGAAGGCTTCTATGTGAGTTAGAGAATTTTTTCCAAGGATATCAGTGGTTGCTTTGGTAAGTGATCAGAGACTGAAAACCTGATGCAGAGTTCAAATATCACACTGACTAAATCATTTTGAAAAGAAACACAAGAAGCATAGTCCAGCCATTGTACTGCTATGTTTTTTTTTCTTTTCATTAATTATATAAATTTTTCTACAAATTCTATTTCCCTCTTTACTTTGATTCTCCTAAGCTGCATACTCAGTTGTGAAGGGGTTTTTTTTTTTTTGGATATGTCAAGGCAGGAAGGTGTTATTTAAAATATTGACTTAATGACTAATGCTTATTTTTTGGTAGTCAGATGCCAGAGTATCATTTCTAATTCAGCCATGATATATCTTTCTGATCTTTTATTGATATTAAAACAAAACTGGCTTCAAGATTGGAGTAAACAGTGTATCTTCTTGCAGCTGATACGCTTGTAATGTTAAAAAAAATTAACACATTTTGTTGGTATCACAAGGTTCTGCCAGGGAAGTATGTTAGTAGAAATGATGGCTCTAAAACCATACTGAACTCAGTCAATCATCTGATGAGGGCTTTATTGGAGGTGCTACCACTGTTGTTGCAACTGTCATTTTATGAATTTATATAATAAAAGCATAGCACCACACAAACACACGCACAAATATATACAAGTGAACATCAAAGTCAACACTCAGACGTGACAAACTGCTTCATGCTAGGCACAATCATCAGGCCACATGATTACGCCTAACATGAAACAGTCTGTAGCCTCTAAGTATTGACTCCAATGCTCACATTTTTATATTTACATACATTCTATCTCTGATAGCACTTTATCCTTTAAATATAGCACACCTTAAAAGCATATTTCTTCATTCATATATATATATATATATATATATGAAAGGTAAGATGTTTGTGTGTGTGTCTATCTGTATGTCCTTTATACAAATCCACAATTTTTATCCGATTCTCACCAAACTTCACACAAATAATCTTTAGGCCTCCAGTCAGGTTATAGGCTACTTATTTTTTCCGATTTCCTCCTGATATCAAAAATCAATACCCTGATATCCAACTGGGTCTGATCAAGATCAGGATTTCAGTCCTTTTATTGTGGCTCTTGCTGCAGAATTTTCTCTAACTTGGTAAAATTATAGTTTTTTAGTCTCATACAGTAGTAGATCTCAGACAACTCATTTTTCTCGATACTGGAAATTGATACCCCCGATATTCTATTGAATTTTTATTTTTTATTTTTATAATCATATTGCCCCAAGCAAGGCATTTTACTGCCACTGTTTTGCAGGGGGTTACATAGAAGGAAAGTTATGAGAAAGAGTTACAGGTTATAGGGGGTTTCAGGAAGTGGGGAAGAGAAGGATGAGAATACTGATGAGAGCAGAGTGGATGGAGAAAGGAGCATGAGAGAGAAGATGCAGGTTAGTGAGATAGGAGAAGACTATTGACTTTACATTTAAATTCTTGAAGATTGTAGCTGTTCGGGAAGCAAGTAAATGGAAGAGAATTCTGTGATGGTTAATATATAGTAGCTTTGTTCTGGAAGCATTAAAATTCACAAGCCATTTCTTACCTCAGTCCGCCACTGATTGGAGGTCCTTTTAAGGTTGTCAGCAAGGTTTGCTTTGTCAGCCTCATCAGATTTTTGATCGATGCGAGAGTAAACTGTAGTGTTGTCAGCATATATGCCTACTTGGGATCTTATTACATCTGGGCAATCGCTAATGTAGATAAGGAAAACATAGGACCTAGAATAGAGCCTTGAAAGACACCCACATTCGTATGATAGTATTGGGAGGCATGTCCATTCAATACGATCTGCATTGTGCAATTTGAAAGGAATGACTGGATAAGGTCAAATGCTTTGGACATATCTAGGGCAACAGTTTGGGATTTGCCATTCTTGTCGAGAGCCTGGTGTATATACTCAGTGATGGTCGTGAGCATATCAGCAGTAGACCCAGTGAAGTGGAAACCATACTGTTTGTCAGAGAATAGTCTGTGGGCTGTGAAATTTGAACCCCCTCGGCATTGATGATGGCTTTGAACATTTTGCCAAAAATTGGTAGGAGGCTGATAGGGCGAAAATTAGAAGGGTCATTTGGTTCACCAGTGTTTTTATATATTAGAACCATGGAGGATGACTTCCAGCAGGCAGGAAAGCAAGAAGCAGAGAGGCAGTAGATATAGAGTTTGGAGAGAACAGAGGAGAGTTCAGAAGAACATTTCTTCAGGACAATGATTGGGATTCCATTGCCGCCGCTGCTGCTCACTTTATGGTGGTCAAGTTTTGAAATTATGTTGGAGACTACCGAGGGGGTAATATGGATGTCATTCAGTTGGGCCTTAGTTCAAGGTGGGAAGTCAGGTACCGATCCTCCAGAAGCATCCAGTGTCAAGTTGATGAAGAATCTGTGGTGAAGCACTCAGCCTTGTCTGTTGTAGATGTAAGGACCTCAATTTGTTGATTAGAGAGAGAGGATTAAGGGATTGCTATTGTTTAGTACACTGTTATAGAGCCTCCAGTAGTCTTTGGAACCAAACTTATGGGATGCTATGCGCTGCTTCATTCTAGCTGCAAATAGCAGCTTGGCTTCTTTAAGTATCTTCTTGCACTCATTGCGAGCAGAGGCAAAGAGGCACCTGTTATGAATATGATCAAAAACCGATATCCAGCCATCAATATGGCTCATTTTCTTCAATTTTACTCCCGATGGGTACAATAACTTTTCATGGACTTACTTAGGTTAGTTTATCCTTGGACAACTTATTTGACTGATTGAAAATCGATACCCTGATATCCTATTGGGTCTGATCAAAATCAGGTTTTCAGCTCTTATTTTGGTTTTTGCTTCGAGCTTTGCTCTGAGTAGGTATAACTGTAGTTCTTAGTCTCAACCATGATACCATTTACTCAGAGGACTTATTTAGCCTTCAAAATTCAGTTTGTGGTGGAAAACTTATTTGATATCGATACCAGAAATCAAAATTTGACATACATCCATTCATTTTTCTTTCAATCTACGCTTTTGCTTTGACTGGAAACAACTATTGCTTTATAATCTTTCGTGCCAATGTCCAAAGAGTCTGAGCTCCAGGACCATGGATTAGTTTTAAAGCTTTCATTACACCCGAGAAACACCACGCTATACTGCTAGTGTGTGTGTGTGTGTATATATATATATATATATATATATATATAATCCACTATTTACCAGAAATAAGAAATCTCATGATTATTAATGGTTCCATCTCAACATGCCTATGAAAAATATTGTATAAATATTTGAGTTCTTTATAATTAAAATCATCCATGTTAAATAATTTATTTATGGAGAAACTAAAATTAAAATAAGATTCGTTTTAGTTGAAACCATTAAAGGAATGCTGGGGGTGAGGATGATATTTTTCTGTGAACAACTTTTAGAATAAATGCCATTAATCACAAAAATACTAAATTACCCTCATTGCTGTTTTACCTCATTTTAAGACTGATGCTTATTTGATGTTAACGAAAGTTTGAAGCGGTTAGAAATCTGGTCATATAAAAATAAATCAACCATCAGAAAAAGAAAATAATTTAAACTGTAACAGCTAAAGATAGGACGCAGTAAGTACATTTATAGAAAACAAAATCTGTATAGATACAAAAAAATATTAAAAAAAACAGATAAACCTTCTTGAATGAATTTGATAGATATTTAAAGATTTTTCCAAGCATTTTATAACCTGCTTTTTTTTTCAACAGAAACACTCAATTAACTTTTCCCACTTTGTTACACTGCACCAAACTTCTTCACTGATATTTAGTTTCATGTGATAACAAATGCTAATGATGAAGATATTGTGGTAGATATTTAATAACCAGAAATTTGATTGAAAACAAACTGGTTCTATGGTTCATTCTAACTCTGCAAACCATTGCTTAGAAATTCTAAAAGGATTATTCCTATCTTTTCAGCCTTTGATCAGACACTTTTACAACTGATTGATTTTTAATTAGATTTCTTGAATAATCTGGAGGGTGGTTACAAAGCTGTATTAATGCTTTGAAATCAAACATTTTAAAAGTATATATAAATATATAAGACAAAGGTTGGGAGAGAACAAGAGAAGAAAAAAATTACTGACTTTTTAGAGGTGGCTCAAAACATATAAAAACAAAAAAGAGCTAATTGATAATCACTTCCTCACTCTCAAAGCTAACCATATGAGAATTCTTGGGACCATTTACATTCAGTCTAAGCAGACGGAATGGCTGCTGAGTGGAAATGAATCTGAGTTGTAATTTTTTTTCTCTCCCCATTTTTAGTCATTATGCACATATTTTTATCCTCAATTGGTTCTGAAAAGTTGGTATTGTTAATGGGTTATCCCTTCTTTTGGTTTTATTTTTTAATCTACCACTTTAGTAATTTCTTTTATTTTTTTTCTTGTCGGTTACAATCTTGGGGAATGACTGCTAAAATTATACCCTTCCCTAAAATTTTTAGACAAATAGTACAGATGTATGCTGGGAGTTCTTCCTAATGAATAAAAAAGATAATTTTTATCCCCTAACAATTTTTGTTCTTGCTTTCTATAGAGTTTATGACCATTTGACTGTATCCTTTTATATGGGAAAATGATTTCTATTTTAACTTTTTTTACTGTTTTAAAGTTGCTTTGCTTTTGATATATATGTATATATATATATATATATATATAGTATGATTTTACCTTTTATTATTGTTGAGAATTTTGTCAATTCCATTTAACCGTACCCACCTATTCTACATAGTTAATCTTCCATCCTCTTTTTTTTATATATTTATATATATTTTTAAAAAATATTTGTTATCCCCAGCAACTGCAAATTCATTAATTTACTTGTGAACCTGTAATTGTTTTTTTTAATGTTTTTGTCTTCTATACCTTCTTGCCTGTCAACCATTGAATAATTTTCTAAATGTTGTGATTGATTTCTTGACTATTACAGCTGTGCCAAAAGCAGTTCATTTGCTTCTACATATTTGACCAAGACTGGAGCTATAGTGACATTCTATACTGCTCTGAGTATGAAAGGTTAGTTTTCTTATTCACATATCTAAATATATTGTATTGTAGAGTAGTGCCTCAATTTAACTTATCCATTACAAACCAGGACAAAAGTTCATCTTCACGTCAAATTTATCATCCAATAAAATCATTGTATAAACAAAATTGCCAGGAGAATTTTAAAACAGTTTTTTTTTCTTTTTTTTTAATCTAACAGCCACATTTTCAAAATTGATTAAGCAAATAATGTTTTTAGGTTACTGTTTCTTACTGTGGTAGATGGATTGATAAGCAAGGCTATAAGATGCAGTCTGTCCTGCTATTCCACTCATAGCTGGAGGGAAAAGAGATGGATTCATACAGTGATGCCCCCAAGAACACATGGACTAATGGATAAAAGCATTGGTTGAAATAATTCAGTGACATGACCTGAAGAGTTATGAGTTCAATACCAGATCACAGCAGAGGGGAACAGAAGAGCTGAGTTACTAAAGGGAAATAACTTAAACTGAAATATCTTGCAAAGGCATGGCATGGCATGGCATATGGAACTAAAACAATGTACTCTGCTAGATAAAATAAAGTGTTCAGTTCAAAATTCCAATGTATCTCACTGAAAGAAGGAAGGAGAAGGAGTGTACAATGGTTGAAACATTGTGAATATGACGATGACAATTCAAACAATGTAAACAATGTAAATAATGAATTCATACCTTTCTCAAGGATATTTATGGAAAAGTGAATGCAACAAACTCAACTAAATTTCAAACTTGGCTCTCTGATTTCTCTGTCCATGCCATTATGCATTGTATCACAAAGACATGGGAGATTGATCCAATGAATTAAACAAAATTTCAAAGAGAAAACTAAAGAAACTTTATGGTGTACATGAAATTCTGCTACAGTTGATGAAGAATTGATGAAGAATAGATGAAAATAAAGAGAATTAAGATCAAAGGCAAGATCATATGAAATATTTCACAAGGCTTCTTTGTACTATTAAATATATATCTTACAAGTACATAGAATATATTTTATATAAAAATAACTATGAATATTTAATAATCGAAATGCCTGACTTAATACCATGTTGATTAGTGTTAACAAGAACGTCATAATGCACAGAGTTCACCAAATTGCATTTATCCATCAGAAGTTTGCATTCATTGATATTTCAAAATTCTATTTTCAAGTTTGCTTTTTACTTTTCTAGCCTCAGGCCAAATTTGAATTTTTTTTTCTTAAAATCTTAAAAATATGAAAAGAAGCAAAAATTAATAAATCAGAGAAAAAACAAAACACAGTTTAATGTAATTGATCTTTTGTGAAAGAGCAACAACTGAGTTTGCAGCTGGTATTAATTTACGAGTACATGGCAAGGTTATTAAAACATTAGTGTTTCAAGTACATGAGACCTGGGTTCAAATCTCACTATGAAAATCAAAAAAGTGATTTCTTGATGACATTGACTAGACAATCTCAGTATGTGGCACCATTTGTGTAGTTCCTAAAAATTATATCAAAGGTTGAACTGAATCATGTCAAATGTAATTAGGTCAGTAAAACTATTCTGAAGCATTTGATGGTTGTGCTAGCACAAAGTCCTGATTTTCTAAGTGCTGCTTAGATGTGGCACAGGCTGAAAGTATGGGGTACCCAGTGAGGATCGAACTCACTACTCAGTTGCAATTGTTCTAGCAAGACAAGCTTTAAAATCACCCTGATCAAGATTTTGAAACATACTGCTTTGCTCAACTACTGATTATTCTCTCTCTCTTTCTCTCTTTGTTACTAAGGTCATACACAGCATAGTTGCAGTAGAAACCACAAGTCAGCTTGTGGATGGTGAAGAAACAAAAATGTGCCTAAGGAGGTGCATGTAACTAGGATTAGCTAATCCCTCTAGTAGGCTCATTCATCTCCTAATACTGACAAGTACCTATTTTAAATTTCAGAATTGAAGTTTGACATTCCTTAATATTTTGGTAAAAAGTAGCCTGCATCATAAATGAGTAAACTGATTAAAAAAAAAAGTAAAAATAATTCAGTTTTAATAATTAAAATTTAGAAGAATCAAAATTAAAACGTATCTTTCTTTGTAGACATTTTATCTAAAACATTGCTTAGAGATTAGATGTTTAAAGATGCCAACGCTAGAAAAGAGGAATGGTTCTTAGAAAGAATCAAGACAAATGAAAATCTAACAATCCCACAAGAAAAGTTCTTTAAATTGTATGAAATAGAAAAGAATAACTTTAGAAAAGTAGCTCATCAAGTACAAAAAAACGTTTTGATTCAGAAATAAAACAAATGATAAATATAAATCTTTATCTATGCACAACTGTCTGCTGAACAATGCTAACTTTTGCTGTGAGTTTGTGTTTAATTAGCAAACGTTAACTGCCTATTACAATAAAAGGCAGGCATTTAGTTTTAGTACTTGGAAAATTCCATATTTCTATACAGCATAAGAAATGTGATATTAGTAATACTTTTTATTTTTGTTTCAATGTTTTGCCTTTGTCTAAAACTAGCCAATTAATAGCAGCTGAAAATTTCACAAGACAATGATTCCTCATGAGTTGATCAAAGAAAGACATTTAATTCAAATAGTCTTGCTAGTTGTATTTATAAATAGATTAATTTCACATTTTTAAAAATTTCAAAATATTTCATTATTTTCTCATTTTATATTAAATGAAGCATTGTCAATCATCATAAATTTTTGATTAGTATGTCTTTCATCTTAATTTCAGTCATCAAGCAGTATTATTCATGTTAATTTTATATTTAGAATTTTTATTAGTTGAAGCATTGTAAACCATTATAAATTTTTTAACAATATTTCTTTCATGCTAATTTTAGTTGCTTTTCATCACAATTATTTAGACCGTGTTTACAGCCATTGGCATGAAAAGCAATTCCAATTAACATGAAATTTCACTCAGAAGTTGTTAATGAATGAGAACACACATATTGCATGAACTTTAGTTGAGAACATTCCAAGTATCATGTGTGTGCACCTATATGAATTAAAGATCTATTTCATATCATATACAGATTGAAATCAAATGGTACGATCAAATAAAGAAAAAGTAGAAATTGTTTATCAATCTAACATGTTTCACTTTTATTAAAGCTTTGTCAGAGATTGAGAGAAAGCAGACAAAAAGACATACTTTGGTATTTTCAGTTTGGTTTTTTTATGGTAATTTAACCATGCACACATGAACTATAAATAAGCAGCAATTTCTACTTTGTGGCAGAAGTCTATTCCAGCAGAGAGTTCTGACAGCTAGACCAAACAGTCATGCTGATGACCTTTTCATTTTGTACATGTTATGTACTATTGTTCTTCATTAATATATTTAACTATTCTTTCTTTGTTTTGTTATGTACTACTGTTCTTTTGTTAATATATTTAACTATTCTTTCTTTGTTTATTCCTTCTTTATTTTGGCCCTAAGGACCCTTGAGGACCCTAAAAGGACTGCATGGAAATTGTCAATATTGGTTCGATATTGGACGCATGAAATTCTTTTTATCATCATACTTTGTTCGATTCAACAGTACTTGAAAATCCAGAAAAAGAAAGCAAGCAAAAAAAAAATTCTATTTTCGTCACACTTTGTTCAGTACTTGGTAATTCAGAAAAGAAAACCAAACGAAAAAAAAGTGTAACTAACTTACACTAAACTTGGACATGAGCCTCTAAACTACAAGAATTCATGTTTTCAAAGAGAAAAAAAAGCACTCGTGATTCCCTGAGTGAGTAAGAAAATAAAGTTATTTTTTTTTATTCACTTATTAATTTTATTTCAGTTTACTAAGAAACTAAAGTCATTTTTTTTTTTGAAAGAAAAGTTTTTCACTTTAATGCTTGTTTTCTTTTTCGGTTTAATCCTAAATTGGACATGAACAAACATGGATGAATTTAAATCCGCCATGCTCAATTCTTTTAACTTCCAACTTGAACAGCAAACCTAAGGGAAACTTAAATGGCAAGAGAAGCAACTTGAGCAGAAAAAAAAGAATAGAGCAACTCCAGCTAGATATACAAAAAATGACTTTAAATTCAAAAGGAAACAAAGAACAACTAAAAGCAAGCAGAAAAAGAACAGCTTGAATTACAAAAACTAACAAATCAGATATCAAAACCTCAAAGAAATTCTACTTCAAACTTAACAACAACAAAGAAACTTCCTTGAAATGGCAAATGGGACAAATTAGTGAAAATAAAAATGCATTCTCACAAAACCCAATCTGGGGCATAATAGACACTTTTACATATTCTCCAGATGAGGATATAAATTTTGCCTCCTATTTTAGAAGTTTCAAGGATTTATACACCACATATTGCATCAATTGGTCAGACTCCAAAAAAGTTTGCCTTCTTCAAAAACTGAACACCACAAAACCCACTAAACTTGTGAACCCCATAAAACAAACAAACTGACATTCACTGAAGCAGTTAAACTTCTTACAAAACTTTTAATCCTAAAACTTCACTCTTTCATAAGAGACGGAAGTGGATGAATTTAACCAGAAAGTTGAGTGAAGATTACACTACATTTGTGTTGGTTGGAAACAACCACTGCAATGATTTCAAACTGTCAGAATTGAGTGTGAGTAATTTTAAGTGTCTGATATTTGTACAGGGACTTGTTTCCATTAAAGATGCTGAAATTAGACATAGAACTCTAAATAATTTGGAAAATGAGCCAAACCTTCCTCTCCAATAAATATTAGAAGACTGTCAGAGATTTGTAAGTGTATGACAAGATTAAAAAATATCAAGGAATCTGGCATAGCCCACATAAGAAATGTTTGTCAAAAAAGAAAAAAAAACCTATTCAATTCTCCCTCTAAATCAAATCAATTAAAAAAGAAACAAGACAACTTGTTCCCAACTCATGTTTTGGTTGTGGAGCACTACATTGCTATAAAGACTGCTCTTACCAAAATAAGAAGTGTTTAAATTGTAGCCATGTTGGGCACAAGACCTCACATTGTCAAGCAAGAAAAACGTTAATATCTGCGTCAAAAATATAAAAATCAGATAAACAAGATGGGTTAAACACTGGAAAATACATGCAAGTACAAATTCTAAATAAAAACAAACTACAGTTGGATTCTGGTTCAGATTTAACAATCATAAATCTACACACTTCGAAAACCAACCTTGCTGAGAACTAATAAAATGGCCAGGTCCATGACAAGGGAGAAAATCAAGTTTAAGGGAGAACTTATTACTAATGAAACTTTTCAAAGAAGGATGTTAAAACTAAAAATGTTCATTTTAAAGAATACAGAAAATTTATTTGGCACCGACTGGATGGAGAAATTTGAAGTGTAGGACATGCCAATAAATTAATTTTACCAAAATCTCAAAAATCTAACCACCAAGGCAAATAATCTAATAAAAGATTTAAAAGAAACTTTTCCAGAAGATTTTTTTTTCTGGGGTCATCGGTTGGTGTAATAAGATGACGGTGAAATTCAAGTTAAAAGATAATATCCATCCATGGAAAAAAATGAAATGTGCCTTTCGCCTCTTTACCAAAAATAAATGCTGAAGACAGACTAGAAAGAACCGGTGTCTTGTCAAAAACTGTGTACAGTCAATGGGCTTCCCTAACTCTCTATGTGAAGAAGAAGTCACAAGAGATTTGGGTCTGCACTAATTTCTCAATAGGGCTAAATGTGGCACTCAAAGACTATCATTATTCTTTACCAAGACCAGAAGAAATTTTTGCTAAACTAAATGGAGTGAAACTTTTTTCAAAAGTCAACTTCATTGATGCATATCTTCAAATACAGGTGAAATAGGAGTGTTCTAAGTTTCTATGTATCAACACTCATGGGTTGTACAAATTCAAACATCTACATTTCAGGTTAAAGGCTGCACTGACAATTTTCAAACAAGTAAGGGTCACTATACTGAGCGACCTTGACTTCACGATTGCATATTTGGACAACATATTAATGATCAGTCAAAATGTAGAACAGCATAAGGAATATGTTTATAAAGCCTTCTTAAGAATTCAGGAGTATGGGTTCAAATTGAAAGAATCCAAATGTGAATTTTTTATGGATAGGATTAAATACTTGGGACACATTATTGATAAAGATGGCAGAATACCAGATCCAAAATAGGCTACAGTAATCAAGGACATGCCAGCTCCCGAAAATGTCTCTACCTTACAATGTTTCTTAGGATTGGCAAACTACTACCAGATGTTTATACTGAATATGAACAACTTACATGCTCTGTTAAATGAACTTTTGAAAAAAGACAAGGAGTGGGAGTGGACACCTGAATACCAAGAAGCATTCGTCAAAATAAAAAAACGATGTTTTGACGTCGGATTTGTTTCTCATCTACTATAACCCAGACCTGGACATTACAGTTATCAGCAACGCCAGCTCTTATGGCACTGGAGCATGTATTATGCGCAAGATGCCAGATGGAGCTCACAAACCAATAGGTCATGCACCAAGAACACTTCCTGCAGAAAAAAAAAACTTGCAAACTGAGAAAATGTCGTGAGGGATTATTTTTACAGTAATGAAGTTTCACTGTTACATTCACGGTAGACACTTTACATTGCAGATGAACCATAAACCATAACTGACCATCTTTGGTTCTAAAAAAGGTCTGCCTGTGCATACAACAAATAAACTGTGAAGATGAGAAACAATCCTTTTAAATTATAACTTTAAAATGTAGTTCCTACCATCTAAAAATCTCTGTCACATTGACGGACTGTCCAGATTAGTCTCAAAACAGAGAACCTCTTGAAGATACTGTGATTGCTTCTCTTGAACAGAAGGAGAATTTAAATTCACATTATGCAACACAGTAAAAAAAACTCTTTGTAACTTTCGACTGAATCAAACAAGAAGCTCTAAACAATAAGTTTATCAGGCAAACCAAAATCAAAATTTCTGAAAAGTGAGCAAGTTACCATTCCCACAACACTCCAAAAAGAATTCTGAAATTTGCATGGCAGTCACCCAGGGATTACAAGTATGAAAAGCCTTATGAGTAGTTATGCATACTGGCCAAACATAGATAAGGATATCAAAAACATCATAAAATCCTGTAAAAGCTGTGCTTTGGCAGCTAAGGCACATCCAATCAAATATAGTCCTTAGCCCAAAACAGACCGACCATGGTCTCGAATTCACATAGATTTTGCAGACCTGCTAGACAGATTCTACTATCTTATAGTAGTAGATACTATTTCTAAGTGGCCCAGAGTTCTTAGTTGTAGAAATCCCACTACAGAAGTGACAATCAGGTTCTTATATGAACTGTTAGATGGATTTGGGATAGTCAAATGTTTAGCATCAGGCAATGGGACACATTTTACATCTGGTGATTTTAATGATTTGTTTTGAGATCTTTCATATCACAATCATTCTATATAACCCAAGGTCTAACAGAGAGGCTGAGCACTTCATTGACATGCTGAAAAGAGAACTGAAGAAAGCTAGGTGCACCCCCATAGAAAAAGACCTGCAACAGTTCCTTAAGGTGTATATAATCATGTTCAATGACAATACACCGTCATCATTAACTCTAGCTGAGATACTAGCTACTTCCCAAACAAACAAAACCTGGATGAACAAAGTACCTACAAAACACTACTAACATGGAGAGAAAGTTTTTTTCCAGATGTTTTAGGATAATAAATCTTTCTGAAAAATGGGTACAATTGAGAAAAGAGTAGGAAATATGTTGTACATAATTAAAGGTCCCTAGTTTACTCACAAAAACATTTAAACCAAATCAGGAAATGCCTGTTGAACAATGCTGACAGTGCTCCTCCTGAAGAGAGAGAAGTCATGAATGTTATTTACAATACTTCTGACATGCCAATACTGCAAACGGCCCCGGAACATTGCTGTTTAAGAAGAAAAAGAAAAATGATGGACGTTATCTTCATTAATCTAAAGAGAAAAAAGTATTAAGACTCCTATGAAGTTGATACTTAGGAGTGGGGTGTTGTGATAATTTAACCATGCACACATGAACTCTTCCAACTATAAATAGGCAGCAGTCTTTGCTCTATGGCAGAAGTCTATTCTAGCAGATAGCTCTGACAGCCAGACCAAACAGTCATGCTGGTAACTTTCTCATTTTGAGTATGTTATGTACTACTGTTCTTTGTTAATATATTTGTTTAACTGTTCCTTCTTTGTATCTTCATTTCTGGCTCTTAACAAGGCCACAACAGTTTTGTTCAGTTCTCATTGGTCATTCATGTATCATATGCATTAAAACTGTAGATAATTATATATATATATATATATATATATATATATATAAGCGAGTTATTATGCAACCCAGGTTTCAAGGTTTAAATAATTATATATATATATATATAATTAGTTAGTTTTTGATCATAATTAAATTACACATGTACACAGTTGTATTAAAGTGTTCGGTACATTTATACTGTAGGACTTCTGAATATTTTTCATTTGGAAATGAGTTATTTCTGCAACCTAAGTTTCAATTTTTCTGTATCTTTAGGCCTCCAATAAAATATATATTTCTTTGTGCTAACACAACCATTGCTTTCAACAAGGTTTGTCTACCTAATCACACTGACATGGTTTGGGTCAAATCATAATATAATTTTCAGGCACCTTACAAGAATAACACATGCTGGGATCATCTTCCAAGGCTAGTAGCATCAAGAAAGAACCTGGTGAGATTCAAATCCAAGTCTCATGGTCAAAAAGTGAACATTCTAATCACTTGGTCACACATCATAATGTTTCCACAGTATCAGTTTCACAATGAACTACATATACTAAGAAAGTGTGATTTTAAGAGATTTTGTTCTACCATTCACCCATAAAGAGTAAATTCTGGAAAAAATCAGATATTGACTAATGATGACAAGTTTGGTTTGCTCAATCCAGATTCACTGAGTAAGTTTATACTCATGGAGAGAAAAAATTCAGAGATGTATATATTAAAAATTTTTGCAACAACAAAAACAACAGAAATTATTGCCAAACATAAGCATTTATTAATATAGATTTCTGAAGGAATGGATTTATTGGTAAAATCATATTTGAATAAAAAAAAATATATACTTTCAATATGAATGCCTGGACATTAATACATCATATAAAGAACAAATTTTTAAACAAAGTAATAAATCAGAATAAATCAGTAACAGTAAAACAATTTCAAGAGGATATAAATTTACAAACACTTCCGAAATGAGAAAAAAATCATTCATAGTTTGTAGAAATATATCACTATGCAAATTATCAGAAAGTTTAAGTTACAACCATCAAGATATGTCCTAATTTTGGAATCTGTGTAAGAACATGTGACAAAAAAGAAGTCTTCTAATCAAGTTAGAAGAGCTGACCAATTGGAAGTGAGTTTCCATAATAAAATTTGGATGTCTTTCAAAACTGAAGAGTGGATCAATAATCTTGTAGTCGTTCTGTAAATTGCAATACACTGCATTCACATATCACAGCATTCCATATAGAGTAGCCAGTTCCTAAGAAACTGAATTGAAATTTTCTAATTATTGATTATACTTGTCCCTTTCTTTAAGCCTCTAAGCAAATCTGCTTATTACAAGCTACTTGAAATTCTTACACAAATAGAAATTCTTCTCTGCATAATCCTCGCCCACCTCAACACTTCTCTTTATTTTCTGCAGAACTAAATTACAAAACTTTCAGAAATTTACAAAGCATAAGATTTAAACCTTACTGATCAGATCCTGACAAATGTTCCTTACAGTATTTTCAACTTTATAAATTACCACAGATGAATATCCAAGATCTTGTCAATTTCATATATAACATAAAAGAAAAAGTCAATTATTTATAACAACGAATAAAACTTATTTTAAATCTGTGTGATGATACTGTAGAGTAATGGATAGTGAGGCAGCAGGGTGGCATAAAGGGCAATGGCTTGGATTGAAGAATTGGAGTGCTAAGTTTGAATTCTAGTTGAGTTCATTGTATTCACTTATGTGTTGATACCATTGGGAAAAGTATGAATCCATCTCTGTCTCACAGCTATGGACAAATAGCAAGACACTTATAGCCTTGGTTGGTAATCAGTCTAAGAGAAAGAAAACTGAATTCAAACCATCTACTACCTTGTAGAACTTGCCTCTTTAACTTATGAGAGAATGAATGAGAGTAGCCTCAACTCCCTAGTGAAAAAAATAACCAGAAAGCCATTGCTCTATTCTGCCTTGAATCTCACCAAGAAAAACAAATGGGATAGGTGGAGGAGTGGTGACCACTCCATATTCTTTCTGAAAGAAAATACTCTTTATGCACCAATTTCATTTTTTTTTCTATTTGCAGTGAACATAAACACCATTAAATACCTTCTTCCATTCCTCTTTGATGACTGATATACCTTTCATATTTACATTGTATGTTTCAGTACTTGTGGTCACAACTACTAGATAAGTAGATTTAGTTAATATATGTCATTGTAGTTGACTGTGTCACTTAAACAATGCACAAATACTAAATGAAAATGATGGTTTATAATTAATTGATTCATTTTCTATGGCTTATCAGCACATGACAGCTTATTTAAAGCCAGAAAATATTTTTTAAGTCATATTTTTTTCTTTTTTATTATATAATAATGTCCTAGTGATACAAGTCTTACTAATTAACTCACAGATGGGGAGGGAACGATTCATACTTTTCCCAAGGGTATTTGCATATTGGAACTCAGCTGTCTGATTAACAATTCTGAGTTATTTGTTGCACACTTTCTTCTAGTGAGTGCAGAACCAGGGATCACCGCAGACCGTTGGATTTCAATTCAACGCTCTCCCAGCTGGCTTCTTGCTACGCCTCTTCCTCTTCCTACTCCACTTTCCTCCTTCCACCTTTTCACTGCGTCTCTCTGCGTCAGCTTCACGCCAAGAAATTGACGCCACTGAAATCGTCGAGTGAACTTGGTCGGTCAGTTTTATAATCCATTTCTCTACCCATAATCCATTTCCTCGGTCTATAAAAATTCCCCTCGAGGGCCTCCTCTCTTTTTTCCTTTAGAATGAGCTGAAGGTGGATTATTAAGACAGAGGTGAGTATTATTATTATTTTCTTTCTTTGGAACAGATTACTGCTTTGCAAGCCAGACACAAACGAACTCTCTTTTTTCCAGAGCCGCCGCTAGTCGCCCTTTCATGTTCACATTATTATTATACACCTGCACATCCAAACGTTTTACAACACCTGGTACTCCAAAGCAGTGACCCATCTAGATACTAACTAGGCTTTATGTTGCTTAACTTTGGTGATCATACAAGATCAGGTATTTCAATTTGAAACTTTAATTTTAGTAAGATTTGAAAATAGCTTCAATAACTCATGTATATTCAAATGAATTAAAAATTTTAAAAGTAGTCATTTTGAATCATAAAATGGCCTGCACTAAATTTACACATTAAAAAAAAAAAAAAATTAATCTTAAGTTATTCTAAGGATTCATTTTCCTCAAACTATCTTAACCAAAATTCTTCAAGTACTAACAACAAAGAGCATTAAGGCATAAAATCCTTCTGCCCTCCCTACTCTATCTCAAATTTGTTAACTTGAACATCCCATTTAATCCTTTTAATTTTCTTATTGAATCTTTACGGCCAAATGAAGCTCGTCATGATTACAAAGTGGCAGTTATACTGGTCAGAATCATTTAAGACTGACATATTGGCAAAATGGACAGATAAAGTAAGAATGAGGAAAGAAAACGACCTCCATTAACCCACCTCTAAATATTACAGAATTCTATTTGCCTCAAAACCATACGTACCATCCGCCAAACATAGAAAGCTTGAATGCATTTAAAATGATTTCTGAAAATTATGTTTCAACTGATGGGTTTCTTAAGTCTGATAAGTCAACATCCAATTCAGCAAACACATTTACATAATTTCTCATCTTGCTTCATGATCTGATCATCACATCAGCAGAGAAACTTCTGCTATAAAATGTCATATTAGCTATTCACTTTCTTCTCAGACAACTTGTGTGATGCAAGAGTCAAAAAAAGCACTTTTCTAACTAATCCCTGAGAGTTCAAATTGAAAAGAAAAAACAAAAATTAAAGCACTTTTGAGACAGTACATTGCTCATTTTGAGCAAAAAGAAAGGAAAAATAATGACAGTGAAAAGGGTAATTTTTGTCTGAAAACAAATATGGTAATGTCACTTGAACACAAACATTTGTTAGAAACATTAACATAAACAGAAGGAAGTGCTTATAACTAAAAGATTCTATGATTCCATTAGCATGCATGGTTCATACACTAAAAACTACCTTTCAACCACTCATCATGAATATCCAAATAGAATACTATTAGGGGGTTTGGAAAATAAAGTAAGTGTTTACAATAAAAGGAACAAAATTCCTCACATTATCAAATGCAGTCATCTTCTGCCTATTTAATTCTCAGGAGATTATGTGGGGCTTCTGAAAAATACATTGGCTTTTTCAGCAAACCATTTTCACCCACACAAATTCTCATGCAAACTAATGCAGTTGGTTTTAAAGGCACTTAGCACAAAATTGTATATAAAGTTGATTCTAAAATGTACAAGATAGAAATTTAAAATAAAAAATATATCAATATATCAAAATCTATATAAGTCTAACAGAAGCAAGTGTCGTCATGTTAAAAATGCTTCATATAAGAGGCCATCATTAAAACTGTACAATCTAGGTAAAAAAATCTACACGCAGTGTCCCTACAGTATGTAGGTTATCATGGCTCTCCACAACTTCCTAGCCTTCTCTAAATAATATTTCTGCTTTCTATCCCATTCTACTATCCATTTACATAAGTATTTCGTGACTAGGCTTCAACCTCAACGTGGCTTCTCTTATAATGAAGACAATTATAAAATTGATTCCAGAATTTGACAGCAGAGCATTTGTCCCATGTCATTCAGCAGTCTTTAACATGACAAAGCACACCATCAATCAGGACAGATTATGGACTGATGTTCCCAGTGAACTCCACATTTGTAAATTTAGAGGTACATCAGTTCTGAGGTGGTCTCACCCACACCACATCTCTAACTTTATATGTCTCGTGCTCTGTTAATGGTGTTAGTGTAGGTACAGCATCAATGCCCTTGAGCCTAATCTTATAAGTATGAATTGCTTTAGCTGATGCAGTTGAACATGATGTATAATCTTTCGATGTTGCATTATACCAGTAAACAGCTTCTTGTAGAAGACACTTCTATGGCTACTTTCTATTCTGTTTCCAGATGGGATATGCATGCATCCAAAGTGCAGCTGAACACCCTATTCCTCCAGGAAAGCCTTGAATGAGCTTGAATGCAGTATCATTGTCAGTAAGGATTTCTAATGGCAGACCTCTCTCACAAAATATCTTGAATAATGCTTCCAGAATCTTGTGCTATGTGCTATCAAGGTCAAGTAACGATTGTGGCCAGAATATGTAATATCTATCCTCAGACTGGACCAAGTAGTGAAAGCCCTTAATCTTCTATTTTACCAGTACACCAGTGCCAAATCTATGGGCTAGCATTCAGGATACCTCTGAACCACTATTTTGATGGCTACATTAAGTATGGAAAGATTGACATGTTTGATAAAGTAAGTATGTTTAACACCTGAGTGACTGTTATACTGATGTATTGTTTGTAAGCCTAGAATGAATCCATAGCAAAGGCTGTAACTAAGGCAGTCTTTATCTAGTCAGCATCAGATTTTGCTTTGTCATCCAGCTACTGGTAGACTGCAAAGGCTCTACCCAACATAGGACCAATGCTCTGTCACAAGCGACACTGGTGCCTCATTCATTAGCAGTAGGGAGTTGCAAGTAGATTCCCAGATGTTTGGCATGCCTTCTGTCACAGTGGAGACAGTGACAACAATGATGAAATACCTCGTCCATGTAGTGCAGGAGAGGTACTTCTTCCTCGTTGCTCTCTTGCAAAGGAGCAACAGAAGGAAATGCCCACATCCTGCATGATGGTGCTGTAATTAGATTGTGAGGGAGGTGGTGCAACAAAGAATCAGATAAACCTGATAAGAAACCCAGGATTGGTTGTGTGTGGTTTCGTAAGCATCAGGAATTATATCCTCTTCCACAATGGGATGTTGAGAGAAGACATTCTACTTAAAGCAGGCAGTGCTGACAATTTGCATAATAACAGTACTGGGCAGGTATTAACCAATAGTCAGCATGTCTGGGGTCTGGGAGAACTATATAACAAGTTTTTTCTTAGTTGGGGAGAGCTTTCTCAGTCTTCAGATGTGTATAAAATTTGACAAAACAAACACACTTTTTAGGTAGATTAGTTGTTGATTTACCCAATTCCTCTTGCCTTTGACATATCTTGTGAGCATCAAATTTCCTAAGCTCTCTTTACTCATTATTATCCAACAAAATTTCAATTCTTGTTCATTTTATGTCTAAGTGTCCCATTTGTTTATATTTTACTTAAAACTTCCTCATTTCTCACATAATCCATCCATGGTATTATCAGCATCTTTCTGTAAAATTAGATCCCCTCTTCATCTGTGAGAAAATTATCCCACATTTGCTACCATATAGAATGATCAATATTACATAGCAGTTCAGCACTCATTTGTTTCTAATTAATTTTTCCTGTTTCTTAATACTTTGTTTAGTACTGAGAAAGGTATCTTTTGCTATTCTAATGTACCTTTTAGACTTTGGTATCACAATTTCTGTTATCTATCAAAACACTTGCTAAAAAGATACAAGGAAAAAATGAGCAATATTTTTTCAGTATCAACTTTGTGATCATAACTAATTTGTTTACAAATATGTATTAATAAGTTTGAAATAAGGTTAGTAAGTTTCCAAATATTTCATGTATTAAGAACATGGACAATTAGTCATCATAATCACTATTGTTGTTCATCATTTTCTGCTTACATTTGCATACTTATGTAGGCAAATAGTCCTATGAAATGAAACTGTTGCACCACAAACATTGTCAGTGTAAATTTGACAATTATCCTTTCAGAAACTCTGATCATTCAAGAAGTTCTTCATAAAGTCAACAAATGTAAATGAGATGAATACAAAGTTGAGAGTACAGAGAGTTGGACAAAATTTCCCCAACTCAACCAACACCTTTCATAGCTAATCTGTAAAAAAGTTAATTCAAATATGGACAGCCACACTTTGCAGTATACCTTGGCAAGAATTTTTGTTAGTTCATAGTTAAAAGAAAAATTTTCTTTTTCATTAACATATCAGCATTTTTCTAACAAAACTCTGGAGTAGGGATGGTTATATTGGCAACACAATTGCCTGTTCAAATACTTGTGCCTGTCATGTGTGCATACAAATTTCACTTTTCATCTCATGTGATTGCATAGACTGGCACCTCAAAATTTACTCTAAATGATCAGCCATTTAAGCCACTGATCTGAAACTTATTATTATAATTAATATATACAAAATGTGTCTTGTCTACAGAATGTATCCTTACAAAGGGCTCATTTTTAAAGTAAGGCAGATATTCTCAATATCACATGAAAAATATCTTTATAACCATACCAAATTCTTGATTTAAGTGAATTTCATGAGCATGAAGTACAAATACTAATCATAAACATTTTCTTTCTCACGCGCACACACACACACACATATATATATATACATACACACAGAGAGGGTGAAATGGTTAAATGTTATATTTTTGATTTTGTGTATATTCATTGTTTATTTTTGATTTTGTCAATTGCAGTGTAGTAGAGTCAGTTGGTCACCATCTGTGAGAAAAAGAGCACTGTGATACAATTCACTCCACCAGAAATTTGGAAACAGTATGCTGTATTGCTTGGCATTTGTGGCAGAAGCTTCAATAGAAACATTTCAAAGTATTTGGGTGTCAATCTGAGAAGTGTGAAGAAGGATTTGGAAAGAGTTGGACGAGTCTAATAGTAATTAAAAGAGTAAAGCAGCTTGGAAAACTTACTGATCTTTCTAACAAGAAAAAAACTGAACTTGTTAGTGAGGCCTAAGACCTGACCTGGAGACCTACATCCAGTGTCTTGAGAAGGGAGTGCTGATCTGGGTCAAGAGGGTGGCTGCTGGAAGATCCTATGTCTGGCAATAAGACTATGCCATGCTAGACAAGCAGGAGAACCCAGTCATGACTAAGACAATTTTTACAATCATATAAGCCTTGACACATCACTCAATAAATCCCAAGCCTAACTAATAAAACAACAACTTTTAGGCAAAATTCGACTTTATTCATCAACATAGTCTCCTCCTAGAGAGATACACTAATTCCAAAACTTCTCTAACAATGCCTTTTTTGTAGAATGATTTGTCTTTCGCCATAAAATACGCCTCAGTTTTTGATATCACTTCATTGGAAACAAATCTCTTTCCTTGGGGTATTCTTTTGAGGTCTGCAAACAGCCAGTAGCAGCTGAGAGCTAAATCTGGAGAATAGAATAGATGCGAAAGCAATTCAAAATGCAATTCATGTAGTTTTGCCATCATTGAAATTGACTTGTGACATGCTACATAGTCTTGATGAAAGATCACATTTTCTTCTTCATTTGTGGTCATTTTTTAGTGATTTCTTCCTTCAAAAGCACCAAAAATGCTATATAATAATCGCTATTGATGGTTCTTCCTTTCTCAAGGTAATCAATGGAAAAAAATACCTTGTGCATTCCAAAATACAGAGGCCAAAACCTTGCTTACTGATGTTTGCATCTTTGGTCACTTTGGATGACTCACCTGCTGCTGTCCACTCAGCTGACTGTCGATTTGACTCCTTGTTGCATTAAAACATTTGCAAACAACACACTGAATCATCAACACATTGTTGTTTTTGATTGACTGTAAGCAAACACGACACCCACTTTGAATACAGCTTTCTCATAGACAAATGTTTATGCAAAATGGTGAATACACTGCCTTCTCATATGTTCAACTCCTCTGCTATCTCACGCAACTTCAATTTTCCATCAGCCAAAATGAGTTTGTGTATTTATTTTTTTTGTTTTCTCTGACAACTGCTGATTTTAGCCGACCTGAGCAGTCAGCATCATTTGTGTCTTTACGACAACATTTAAAGTTCGTATACCACTTTTTAACCATTGTTTCCAATGGAGTAGAGTCTGAATAACACTTATCAAGGTATTGCTTTGCTGGAACAGTATTTTTTCCCCATCAGAAAGCAATGCTTTATCAACACATGAAATTTAGATTTTTACATTGCTTTGAAATTTGCAACAGTAGCTTCACTTACTGTAATTTGTAAACTAATAATCCAATTAGACTCAAATTTTGTCATTTTATCGCCCGGTTCACACTCCACCCATGTATCGCCCGGTTCACACTCCACCCACATCTATTGAATAGGTGAAGAGGCTCACCCCTTGTTCCGATGTGGTTTCCGGCTTTCTCTTTTCCAATCTTTTCACTCTTTTCTTTTTTTTTCAATTGGAGTAGATAGACTAAACTAGCACCCGGTTCACACTCCACCCACGTCTATTGAACAGGTGAAGAGGCTCATCCCTTCTTCCTTGTTTAGGATGTGGTCTCTGGCTTTCTCTTTTCCAATCTTTTCACTCCTACTTAGCCCCCTGCACTTCAGTGGCATCACCGCCTTGCTCGGGGTGATATGATTTAAAAAAAAAAAAAATGTGCCATTTGAAGGTTAGCCCTTCATAAAAATCATATGGATTTTTTATTACTGGCACCACATCTATATGTCAGACCCAGAACATTGAAGTGTGTGTTACATCTGGCCACTTAACTCTCCAGATTGCAACCGCCTTGATTATTATCTGTGGGGCGCAGTTGAGTGAGAGGCCATCAAAACTTCTTCTAACACCAAAGATGAATTGAAGGCAAGGATTATGGCAGCATTCATCATCTTAAACAAGGACATCATCCAAAAGAGTTGCAAAAAATTCTAAAGTCATCTAGAAGCAATGGCTAAAGACACTGGTGATTCTATTGAATATATTTAATCTTTAATATTTCAAGATATTTTTCTGTAATTTTGTAAATATTGCTGTTAAAATGAAATGTCAGTGTTATTTTCAGTTTTGCATAATTTAGATGACAATATATTCACACACACAGACATATACGAGAAAAATAGAGAGTGAACATAGAAATCAAGTCTGCATGGCGAGTGCTAGTTTCATATCTTGTACAATGTTTGCAAATCATTTGAGGTGCCATTTCTGTATACACAATGTCTATATCTCCAAACACTATCTTTAATACTGAGCACCTTTCTTCCCCCGGCCCTATATATATATATATATGTGCAGCAAAATGCTGGGTTATGAAAGTTCTGGCATATGACAATCCATGATTACAATACAATCTCCATTAATCTTGCTCTAAGTTATGATGTTTACCTCTTGTATATGATGTAAACAGTACAGCAAAAGAATACACAGTGTAATAAAAAGTTAATTAATATATGTCATAAAAATGTTATGGCTGAGATTATTACTTTACTATTGCATTGTCATACCAGAGTGGCATAAAAGCCTATTCAAAGAAAATCACAGGTACATTTTGAATATGAGCCAACATAGGAATGGACAACTGTCATAAGTTGAGGACACCCCTGTGTGTGTGAGTATGTATATATATATATATATATATATATACATACACACACACACACACACAACGAATTACAAAAGTTCAAAAACATTCATGAATACAAAAAAAGGCCCGTCTATCTTATATTTAGCCAGATTAAAAAGAAAAAATGTTTTTCTAAATGAAACTCACATAAAAATGCACATTTTTGAAGTTGTGTTTCATTGCAAACAGAAATTTTTTCTGCAGCCATTTAAAATGTTTGAGATGAAATACTTCAATATTCTGAGTGTTCACTGTTGAGTAAATGCTGCCAAAAAGCAACTTGGGCAAAGACTAAGGGTTAATGAAACCAAAACATATATTGGTACAGCTTCTAACTTAATTTAACAGCTCAATGCATTACACTTACAACAGAAACAGTTCTATTTAAAGATATTTTTCTCCATTCCTATGAAATATTGTTTTCATGTTGTAATTAATTTGTCAAAATTTCTCTGTTCTGAGTCATCTAGGTATTGTCTATTGCCAACATTAGTTCATGTAGGAGTTAAATTGTTTACAACCTTTACAAAAGTGAACTCTTGAAATGACAGTGAATCTTGAATATTTTTAGGTAGCTATAGAAAACCATCTTCTGGATAAAATAAAATAAATTTACAAATGTCAGTTTTAAAAATGAGAGGCTATTTTGTTGTGTCATACAATATATTCCAAAAAAAAAAAAATGGAGTTATGATACTATGGATAACCGTATAGAAGGGGAAGATGTAGTTTTATCTCAAGTGCTTCTATTTGATAGACTACAGAATGGATACTTTTGAAATTTGGTCTTCTCAGAAGCATCCACTGAGTGATTTTTGCAGATCAAGTGGCAACAAAACCGGAAATAGGTTATATCCAAGTGCTGGTCTATATTAATAGTCATGCCTAGGATCTGGAGGAGTACTGGTCCATCCTTGATGTGCCCTTGTCACAATTAAGAAGCTTCTATTTTTTGTACTGCTAGCCACCACTGGATGGGTAAAGAGTTGGTGGAGAAAGAGTTAATCTATCAGAAGTTGCCCTAAGTATCACCTACCACCTGGAAGATCAGGTGAAGTCCTGAATAAACCAACTACATGTAACATGGAAAACAGGGCTTGTATTCTTATTTATCAATGTAATGTTTTTTTTTTTATTTTGTCTTTCAATTTGTTATTGTGTGGACACTCTCCCATGTTTTGGTAAATACTGATAAGATTGAAATGTATCATGGGGTAATCACTGGCAAATTGGTGGAAAGTTTGCACAAGGGCCATGTTTTTATGTTTAATATATTAAATAATGGTTAGGGTACCTAAATATTCCAGAGAGATTCAACTAAATATATTTTGATTGCAATTGTATGATTTCAACTACAGATAAAATGTACTTTCAATCTTATATATATATATATATATATATATGAGAGAGAAAAAATAAATATAGGTTAAAGTTTGTCACTTAGCTGATTGATGTTACCTTCAGCATTCAGACTCCAGAGTTTTGTAGGTGGACTTGTCGGTCCACTCTTCACGGGTTATCAAGCAAGTAAATGCACTGCAGCTATTTTACTTTAAGATGTATTTTTAAATTGTCATTATGTTTTGTTTTTGTCTGTGTTTCACTATTTGCCCATAGCTCTGACCCTAACAAGTGCTATCACTCCATGAAAAAAAATACCTGAAACACTAGTGTGTAATTATTCATGTGTGATGAATATCAAATAGTGTCTATGTAGGTCAAGCAACATTTTCTTTTCCACTGTAAATTGTACTTTTATCTTCTCCCTTTAAGAAATGGGAAGCAATTGTATTTTTGAAAATTAAGATTCTCCCACCCATTACATATTAAGAGATGAAAAAGAAAAACTTCAATAAAAATACCTAGCTAAACAGCTTAACAATGCTGAGAATGGATTATTTAAATGCATAAAAAAAGTCATTTCAGATCTAAAAATATCTGCATCATTACAGCTAGAAATTTAAAAATACTTTGCCAATCCAAACTTAATACATCAAAGAAAAGAAAATGTTAAAGACAAGCCATACACCTGTAATACATGGAGAAAAAAAAATGAAAATAAAACATTAAAAGGAGTGACAGGTTTGTCACTTGTAATAAATAGTAAAGACTTTACATTTTTAAAAAGACTTTAAAATGTGATCTAAATTTTTATTTGCATGTAGCAATGTTGACAGCCTTTGAAATCATATAAAAAAGTAGACAACATTTTTAAACTTAGAAATAATAGATGTTTATTATTTTTATCTGACTTCAAACAATGCAAGCAGGATAATTTTCATATATACACGTAATTTCATAGATCTAATTTTTTCTTTCTTTAACTTTATATTGTTTATCGTTAAAAAGTATAATAATTTAAAAATTAGATAAAAACTTTGTTTATCTTAAGCAAATTACAATAATCCTTTTCAAAATAAACTAGAATATGTTATGTATTTTCACAAAAGACAGGAAAGTTAGCAAACCTGGCATTTACTATAAAAATCTTGTTTCACTATTGTCACAAATATTCAAATGAAATTTCTAAGTTGCTTCTATAAAATATAGGTCATGAGAGTTTTAAAGTAATTCCAAGAATAATTGCCTTAGCAACTTCCACGAGATAGCAAACTGACTTGGCAGACCGGCTGCAGCCGCTCTCACACTGGCGTGATGTAGCTTCCCTGTGCCTCTTCTACAAGTACTTTCATGGCTTCTGCTCCGATGAGCTTAGATCACTGGTGCCGCCTAAGCACGAATTTACACGAGATACTAGATTAGCAACTAGGTCCCACCCTTTTACAGTTAAACAAATAAGATGTAACCGTAAATTCTACTCCAACAGCTTCTTTTCTCGCGCTTCCCACCTGTGGAACTCCCTTCCACAAGTCTGCTTTCCCGACAGTTACAATCTCCAGGTGTTTAAATGTAGGGTCAACAGACACCTCCTATCACACTAACTCCCAACTATTCTCACAACACTCTCATCTACCCAACCCTCATTCTCGGTATCCTCACCCGCCTATCACCCACCCTCTGTTATTTCCTATATTTAATCAGCCTTTCTCCACTCTACGTAGCCCCCTGCACAGTAGTGGCAGTGACATGCCTTGCTCGGGGTGAAACACTTATAAAAAAAAAAAAAAACTTATACAATAGTGCAAAAAATTATGTGTATGACTTGGTGTTTTTAGAAGAAACTTAACTCATATTTTACTCATGATATATAGCTGAAAACAATCACAATATTGAAATCATTTTTCTATTATAGAGACACACTATATATCAAATGATTATCTCTTATCAACTTTACATTATCTAATAATGGAAATAGAGTATTGAAAGTTTCTTTACTTTTTTTTTTAATTGAAAGATGTTCATATGATTTCCAGTCATGTATGGCACATGAGAGCTTTGAATGATCCCTCCTTTAAAAAAAAAAACACAAAATTGTCACACTCAAAATATTAAGATAAAATAACAGCAGCAAAAATACAACACTGGAAAAAGTAAATAAAACTTAAAATCTTCCTTGTTTGTAGTTTTCATTAAGACAGGCTTAAAAGAAAGTTTGTTACCCAAATATATATATATCGCTAGAAAGGTTGCTACCCAAATATATATTATCGCTCATTCAATAATGAATTGGAGCACTCTAGCTATTGGGCGTGTTTATACGTGCTAAAAAGCCTGCCTTCTTCTGCTGGACGCTCATGGCCTAGGGGTAGAATCGCCGACTGACGCCGATTCGGTCGGGTTTCAATCCTGGGTTAGGAAGCGAACGGAGTCTAAGCCGTACTGAGGAGCTGTAATACAGCGAAACAGATCTGCCTGCGGATGACTATAATATATATATATATATATATATATATATATATAATGACGGATGTGCGTTGTGGTGCAGTGGATATCAGCTCGGAGGGGGAATTGGTGAGTTGAGTTTCAATTCCAGTCGAACACTCTGAATTCACTTACACACTGGTATCCTTGGGAAAGGTATTAATCCATCCCTTCCCTCCAGTTATGGGTTAAATAACTGAGGTCTGCTGTTCAAGCAATTTGTGATGAACTTCTGCACCGATTGTTTGTTATCAGCAGTTCCAAAAAGTGTGGATGGTGCTATACAAGCCTTCACCACTTAAAACAATTCTTTGTGTGGCAGTCTAACCGAGGTAGACACTCATACATTGAAATCGACGAGAGAGTCCATAATAATATATATAAAATATTATCCGAATTGAATTAACTGACATTCTAAATTTATTTTTTTAAACATTATTTGTAATGGATACTTATATTTGAGTAAATGATCTGATTTTTTTTATAATTAAGCAGTATATTTATTTAGATCTACTGGCCTGAATAATGAAGAAATCTTGTTAGAAAAACATGCATCCTCTGACAGGATTAAAAAATATTTATATAAAATTTTACCCACAGCTTAGAACTAATTTTCAAAGCTATTACAGAAAATAAGTTCATGTTATTGCAAAAGGAACATGTCTGTATCCTGATAACTAACACACAACTTCAAAAGTTTCTATGATAATCCCTGTGCTACATGAGCAATGCTTAAGGCTGGTAGTATTATTCTCTATCAGTATTGTATAGTTCTCAACAAAATTAAAAAAAAAAAAGATCAGTTAGCTGCATCTTGGCATTGGCCTTAATCGGACTTTTAATAGCCAGGAGGACTACAAGCTAATTCATATCAGACAAGCTTACGCAAAGAAACAAAAATAAAGAGGAGAGCTGGCAGAGGGAAGGACCTGTAAGGTATGGCTATAGGCTTGGTTTCTGTTTAAGTGTCTATAACTTTGTGCTTTAAAGTAATAATATCAGGAGCAGAGTTGATAACATGATTGTTAATGGTGTCAGATACAAAGAACCACATTTTACTTATCTGAGGTTCTATCAAAGTTTCAATGCTAATTGGCAACAAAGGGAGAGAAACCTCATCTACAAGTATTAGAAGATTTCAGCTTTGCACGACTTAACCTTAGAAATCTTAGAAAGATTAAAAAAATTAGATTGCAGTGTAGCTGAACTCAGACGATACACAAAATCAAGATCCTACTGTTGCAAGTATATTCTATGGATATTTTCAGAGCAGGAGGGTTTAACAGATAAGAAATTAAAAATTACAACAAAATACTAAGTGATGGATAACAATATTTAATACTAGTGTGTCAAAAATACCTCCCACATAATGGTAAGACATAGGGGCAAAGGTGTCTTCATCTAGTTAATATCTTACTTATATGTAGAAGGTTGTTTTCATCAAAACATGCTTAAAAATCTCCCTGTATTTAGTAATATTAAAACATTTGGTGTATTATGACATCAAAGTCCCATATCTAATTTCATTTAATGTCCCTTTTTGTAGAGATTAATGAAAATGCTGTTTTAAAAACTGCAATAATTATTGTAAATACTGAAATGAGGATTGAATAAACCTTTGAAGTTTAAGTTAAGTGAGGCATGTATGCTGACGACACTACCGTTTACTCTCACCTCAAGCATATATCTGCTGAGGTTGACAAAACAAACCTCACTGCTGAGCTTGAGAAGGACCTCTAATCTGTAGTGGACTGGGGTAAGAAATGGCTTGTAAATTTTAATGCTTCCAAAATGAAGCTGCTATCTATTAACCATCATAAACAATCACTCCTACCTCCATTAGCATAGAACAGGCTTCCCTCCCTGAAAATAAAACACTGCACCTCCTTGGCCTCACACTCTAAGCGGACCTCAAGTGGAATGACTATATCGAATCCATTGCTAAATCTGCTGCTAAGAAGGATGGTTCACTGTGCACAGCCAGGAAGTTTTTCCTGTCAGAGTCCATCCTGCTCATATATAAATCTACCATCCACCCGTGTATTGAATACTGCTGTCACATCTGGTCAGGTGCCTCTGCTATTCACCTCAGGGTCCCTGACAAAATACAACAGAGAGTCTGTAATGTGATCAATACCGACTTGGCAGACCGGCTGTAGTCACTCTCTCATCGGCGTGATGTGGCTTCCCTATGCTTCTCCTGTAAATACTTTCACGGCTTCTGCTCCAATGAACTTAGATCACTGGTGCCCCGCTAAGTATGAATTTGCCCGAGCTACTAGATTGGTAACTAGGTCCCACTCTTTTACAGTGAAACCAATAAAATGTAAGTTCAATTTCTACTTCAGATTCTTTTAATGCACTTCCCACCTGTGGAATTCCCTTCCATATATTGCTTGCCTGACAGCTATAACCTCTAGGAATTTAAATGTAAGGTCAATAGACATCTTCTATCTCACTAACTCGCATCCATTCTCTCAAGCTCTTTTTTCATCTACTCCACCCCCATCCTCGATATTCTTATCCGTCTATTACCCTCCTCCTGACATTTCCTATAACTAACCCCTCTTTCTCATCACTTTCCCCTATGTAACCCACTGTGCAAAAGTGGCAGTAGAATGCCTTGCTTGGGGTGAGATGACTAAAAAAAAGAAAAAAAAAGAATAGCTGTTTATGTAACCAATAATATCACAATATTTACCTAGCCTTCCCAATAAGGTTGGATGTGATACAATGTTTCTTTTTTAACATGAGGTGTACCATACACATACTTATGCATATGTGCCATGTACAAAAATTGTGTTTTGCCCTGATCCTGTGACTAATACTATCAAACATAGATGTTATTAAATAAATACAAACTATCATTGTCCCTCATCAATAACACGGAAATGTCTAGGAATAATGAGAAATCAAAAAAAGAAAGTGACTGTTGTATTTTAGCAGGAATTCTATTTGAACTTGTGATATGTAAACTATGTTTTGGCTTTGTTTATCACTATGAAAAAAAAAGAAAAAAAGTTTTTTAGCGATTAAGAATGCAAATATGTTACTGACAGACTAGGGCTATCAGGTGCATAATGTTTCACAATTTCTGTTTTAGAGATCTTTTCTATGCCTCTTTACAGATGTATTTTTAAAATTCTATCTGTAAGAATTGCTTTGTCAACTGATCAAACTAAAAGGTTAATGAAATATTTTACAGCAATAAAATTTAATCGCATGTTCTTAACCTCCAAGTGCTCCACATAACGAGGAATTTAGTAATGATTTAAATATTTTGTTAAGCATAGTAAAACCTTTTTCTCAAGGTGATTCAATTGGGGAATATGTCATTGGTCAATTCATTTTTTGCAGGTTATTTAATTCCAGAAAATATTTCTAAATTGTAGTAATTTTGATTTTGGAAATAATAGTTTAGCGATTAAAGTCTTATTAATTAACATATAGTTTGTGGGGAAAAGAAGTGTGTTCATACCATTGCAGATGAATTAACTGGCTTGTAAAATCCAATATGTCCAAAACCAAACTAGTAATGTTCTACTACCACCAAGATGACTCTTAACAGTCACCTATCATGATGGATGTGTTTTCTCTCAAGCAGGCTTCTTGCCTTGAATGCCTACTGAAATTCAAGCTCACCTATGACCTCAAGTGAAATTCATACAATCTATTGCTAAAGATCCTTGTAAAATGGTTAGTTCATTGTACTGTGTCTGTAAGTATCTGACTTGCCTACTAGATACTAGTTTTATAAGAGCCAGATGAAACCAAAATTGCTGCCATACCTAGGCTGGAGCAGCCCAATCCTCAATCACTTGTCTTGATAGAGTTCAAAAACTCTATTCTTGTGGGAAATTCATTATTTTCAATACTTCAAGCTCTTTCCCACAGATGAAAGGTGAGCTTATGACTACTCCATAGCTATTTTTATAGCTTTTATTCTGATGGGCTACACTCCTTGGCCCCTACAATCCTGACTATTGCAACTAGGATCAGCAATGTCTTGAACACAAAGATGAATCATCTTCACTCCAATTGTAGTCCATTAGTAAGAAGTTTTGCTTGAACAGCTTCTCCTTGGCCCTACAATCTTGACTATTGCAACTAGGATCAGCAATGTCTTGTACACAAAGATGAATCATCTTCACTCCAATTGTAGTCCATTAGTAAGAAGTTTTGCTTCTTCTCAGGAATTGCTGCTTTGTGGAACAAACTCCCAGCAGGATGTTTTCTCAATCACAACAATCTCAAGCCCTTCAAGTTTAAAGCAAACTGTTATTTTTCCTGCAGAGCCCATGAGCTTCACTTCTTTCCTTTCTTTATGCTCATACAACACCCCACAGTAACCCTCTATCTTAAGTGATATTTTAGCTCAGTATTGAGTGATCATTACTATAAAAATACTACTCCACAGCCACCTATTTCAGACATACATCAACTGACAATTCCCAAGATAAAATCATTTAAAAATATTTAATAGAGAAAAAAGGTTAATATATATTTTCTGCTTCCCTGAAATATATGAATACTTCCATACCAAACAACTCAGCATTGTATCCTGCCTTTGTCTTATGATACATATATTTACAGTTGTCTGTTTTTTTTTTTGTTTGTTTTTTTGTTTTTTGACACGTGTATTTAACCATATCATTGAGAGGATTAAAAAAAATAGCTCATGTGTGATTTTTTTTATTTTTACTGACACAGAAATGAAGCTATCACCCAAGATAAGAAATGGATATGAATAAATGATCACTTTATCACAATGCATACTGAAGACAATCAGATCATATCCATCCCAGGTTTTTACAATAGAACCCAACAAAGTTATTAAAAAAATTTTTTTGCTACACAGTTTTGACATAAAATATTCGACAAAATAATGTCAAAATGTTTTAAAAAATTGGCAAAATAACTCAAAGATAAGAATTTACATTATTTACATTATTGGAACTATTGTCCTCATCTTTGCTGCCATGATTACGATGTTTCAACTATTGTATGCTCTAGCCTTCTTCAGGTGCTAGGAATTTTGAACCAAACCTGTTTTAAAGATCACTGGGATATATCATTCCCATTCCAAGTGTGATGCCTCTTCTGGTTGCCATGCATTTACCTTCCTTTAACTTAACTGTTCTAAGTTATTTGTTCACCACCACTGTAGTCTGGCATTGAATGCACAACTCTTTGGGTCAAATCACTGAAACTAATCAACATCTATATCCACTGGACCTTGAGCAAAAAGCAAAGATGAGGACAATAGTCTGAATAATGTAAATAGTGTAAATACTACCTCATCTCAGAAGTATAGACAAATATCAGAACTGCTGTTTTCAGTGTTACCCAAAGATAACTTAATAGAAGAATGCAACCTGCTGTTTATTAATAGAGTCATTATTTAAATCTGCCTAAATGATATTAAGTATGATAAATTATTTTTATTTAAGACAGATGTTAAGCCAAGAACAGAAGTCAAGAGTTAAAAAAAATTAATAAACATATTCAAAACCTATCTCTATGCTGAATGTGGTGGCAAACTCTCTCAACTGATACTGAAACATCAGGGTCAAACAGTGAACCACTAGACTACCCATGCAGATGATTTAATTATAGTGGTGAGAGCTTGTATAAAAAAGTTATGCTATTTGAAATAAATAATAAAGAACTGGTACACATTGTATAAACCCTCAAAACATCTGTCAACTTTACATTCAATACTTTCCATCTCTTAGACTGGCTGCCACCCAAGGAAAGATAGCTCTAGTTTGTTTGATATTTATTTAATCAATATAGTTGGAGTATAACAGATTCAATTTTACTTACAAGCACATCAGCATGAACTCAACAGACTTGAATTTGAACTCGGCTCACTAATCCACCTTTTGCTCCAATAACCTTTACACTACTTCCATACACACAGTCAAGTAAGAATTTACCTTCAAACCTTCAAAAGTGATGTTACATAATGCAGAACAGATACAGGGGAATAAATTCAGCAATATTATTGGACCAGATTTGGTTTCTCGGCTTCAGTCACTTTCTCATTGCTGTAAGGTTGCCTTCCTGTGCCTTTTCTATAAATACTTTTGCAGCAATTGTTCAGATAAGCTCTTCGCTATAGTGTTTAGACTCTTAATTTAAGCACTATACTAGACTGGCAACAAGGTCTCACCAATTTACAGTTGAGCTGACTTGATATAACTGTAAATTCTAAGCTAACAGTTATTTTCTTGTACTTCTCATTTGTGGAATTCTCTTGCAGCTCCATGCTTTCCAGCCAGCTTTAACCTCCAAAAATTTTAAATGCAATGTCAGTCACTACCTATTGTCCTCTCAATTTCTTTTTTGTACTTGTCTTAAGCAATGCCCCTTTTTTGATTCTTCCACACCCAGTAACCCCTTGTGTCTCAGTGGCTTTACTGCCTTGAATGCTGTGTAGGTCACCAAGGACATGACATCTCACACATCACTGTTGCATTAATCACTGCCTAATAGTGCTCAAATCCATGGTCTGTTATAAATCTTCAGTAGTGAAGATATAATCTACCTTAAAACTATATACTTATAATTATAACTGTGTGAGATGCCCCCCCCACAAACACACTTTAAAAGATGGAAACTCAATTTTAATTCCTTTTTAGATTTAAACCATTAGAAATAAAAATTTGACATTTAAACCATTAGAAATAAAAATTTGACATTTAAACCATTAGAAATAAAAATTTGACATTTAAACCATTAGAAATAAAAATTTGACATTTAAATAAAAATTTGACATTTAAATAAAAATTTGACATTTAAACTATTAGAAATAAAAATTTGACAGAGCATATTAAATTGTTTCTGTAAATTTTATTAAATTTTGAAGATGTATTTTAATAAACACTGACTTTATAATCATTCAAAGTATACAAATATTTATTGGCGGGGGGACACCATGGATGGAACTGAATGTTTGCTAATTTTTATCTTTTTTTTTTTCAAGATTATTGGTGGTTTAGATAAATTATTTCAAAAAATTTAATTATCATATTTTATGGTGCATAAAATCCACTTATTATTCTCCAAAATTAAAATACATGAAGAAAACTTTGAAGGAAATGTAGATGAAAATCAAGTAAGATTCAGGGTATCAGTCAACTATTTTTTCTTCACATTCCCAGTTGAAATTTGGAGTATGTGTGTGGGTGGGTGGGTGTTTGGTCAATGAAAAATTCTTTACAATCTAAAATGTTTTACTTGGAAAAAATATTTACACCTTACTATTCTTAATTGTCCATCATCTCTTTCAGCTAACAGTTTCCTATGCAGTGCTGTTAATAGAATACATTATGACACATTGTAATCTGCTAATGTAGCGTGTACATAATTTTTTCAAAGTTTTTTCAATAAAACATTATTTACTTGTTACTATTATTACCCACTAGAAATAACAGTTATAGTAAAATAAATGTATATGCACACACATACAGACACATTAGATGTAAATAAACTCACCTAAATGATATCTGAACCTCCAGTTTGAAACAAAAAAGAGATATTAAAATAGTAAGAAGCCTGTTCCAATGTGCTTAGCGAAAACAACTCACTTGACAATCTACATAGAAAATACATCCAAAATAACTGTTTATAAATTGTATATATAAATATATAACAGGTATGAGTAATGGTCAGCAGGCCTAATGGTAAAGTCAACTGCATACCAACTTGGGCATGCAAAAAGCAATTCTAAATGCACTCTGGAAAATGGCCCTATCTCAAAGAGCAAGGGAAGGCAATCGTTGGCATATGGTCTGCATGTCTAACTCAGCCCATTATATATTAACACTGAGAAAGTTTGCTTGTACTGCAGTGACAAATACCTACAAGCCATAGCCAGATAATTGGCCACCTTTGTAATATTTAGGAAAAAAAGGAAATAAAAGATATTTTAAACAAGTTTCTACTTTTATAACTTTCTCTGATAACAACTTTTAAAATATACATTTATAGGAAGATTACAATTACTAGCACCATTCAGAAATCAAATTGTTTTAATTCTATTTCAAGGAGACTACAATTTATATAATCTTTTAAATGCAAACAAAAAAACACTATGAAAAGTTGCATTATTTGTTAAAAAATTATTTTGGTCAATTCTTGATTTATGCTATATAGCCAACTTGAAGTAACAAAAATGTGGTTCTGCAGAAGGATGCTGAGAATATCATCAACTGATCATGTGAGCAACAAGGTTTTGGAGGATGAAAACAAAAAAAACTGATACTTAACATCAAGAAAAGAGAGCTGAAGTTTCTGGGACATACAATGTGGAAGGAGAGCTTGGAGAATCTGATACTCATAGGATGGATAGAGGGAAGGAGAGACAGGGGAAAGCAACATGTGACATACTTGATGTGATGGCAGAGCATGGTTTAGGAGGGGTAACAAGAGAAGGGGTGTTAAGAGCTACAAGGGATAGGTAGATGTGGAAGGCCATGTTCGCCTACATCCTGTCACATAGAAGAAGAAAACTATCAGTAGCTGTCAAGGCCTGTGCAAGACTAGTGCCTCTCCAGTAGATACAGAATTGATGACCACAGAAAACCAGTTTTATGGCACTTCTTTCTCTGCCCCACTCAGTGTATATGGTTGGATCTAATAAGGGAAGTTTCTTAATATATCTTGTGGCACAGAAATACTTGTAAGTACCCTATTTTTTAAGGGTAGCAATCGCTTTTGCTAATGATGATGGTTCTTCAATCAATGTATCTGTTATGAGTAGGTATCACCAGTGATTCTCTAAAAAATTGACATAGTATGATTTAAAAATACTCCAAACTTAATAAAAACAAAGGTTTATCATCAAAATCATTGTTATTATCAAGAGGAAAGACCAAAAGATTTTTCAATGTTAGAAATTTGGGCTAAAAATCTTGTTTTTTTGCATCAGTAAGAGTGGAATGGGGATGCAAGATTAGTATGGGAAATTTTAGCATGTTTTTTTTTAGGTAGAAATTCTTGCAAAAATTAAATAATAGTTGGATTTTAATGAAACTTTCAAGACTTATTCACAAATGAATGAAATTATTTTAGAAATTATTTTTTTTAGAAAATCTTGGTAAAAATATTTTTTACAACTGTCATAGCTGTTTGTTTATACTTGTTGAATTTTATGTTAATAATAATAATATCATCTAAACAGATGAAATTAATACAGAATTTAAAAATTTAAAACTTAATTCATAAAATTAAGATTTTAAAAAAATTAAAAACGTCTTGTAAAAATTCATTAATTCATCAAGAAAAATGTTTTTTAAAACAATAGTGTTCTTGATATATCTTATTTATAAAAGCTATTAAGAGCTTTCTAATTAAATAATTACATTGTTTAATTGCATATTTCATTTTATCATTCAGAGCAGATTTTCGGTAAATGGGATTTTCATTTGAGAAAAAACAAATTAATGATTTAAATTCTCCAAAGAGCCCAGGTTTGAACTAGTATAAATATGAAGAGGCTGAAATTTTAATTTTTCAATTTCATAAAATCAGTGGAAACTGATGTTTAAAAACATATTTTTACTAAGATTTTCTAGAGAAAAAAATTTCAAAAACAATTTCATTCATTTGTGAAGAAATCTTGAAAATCTCAATAAAATTCAACAATTATTTGACTTTTGCAAGAATTTCCAAAACAATATGTTTTTAATGCTGAAAAATATGCTAAAATTACTAACACTAATCTTTGGAACAAGGTTTTTAACTAAAATTTCGAACGTGCTAGAAAGGATTTAAAAAATTAAAGTAATGAACTTTTCTTTTAATAATAACAAATATTTTCACAATAAAACTTTGTTTTTATCAATTTGGGGCCTTTTTTTACAATAGTATGATTTTTTTTTTTAGAAAGTACTTGAAGGTATCTACATTATGCCATATGTCTTAGTAAAAATAGAGTTTGTTCATCAGATATTACAGATTAAACTTATTTCAAACTTTTAATTTCATTTCAAAAATCTTCTTGGAATAACACTTTAATAAAAAAACTATACAGTGAGAATGTTCAAATAACTCATTTGTGAGAAAACCAGTCTTTCATCGAGATAATTTTTTAAAATCTTTTCATAATGTTTTCCCATTTCTAGCATCTAATTTCAAACTGTGAAGTAAACAACATTGTACTTTTCATTGAGATGAAACCAGAGTTAACCAAGTGAATAGACATATTTGTGATATATGTATCTGGAACATTTTCTTGTCATGTTTCATATCAGCAGTCAAACTAGGATTGTTCCTCACAAAAGACAGGGAAAGTAGGTTATTTTTGATAGATTAAAAAAATAGCCCAGTGGGGGAGGGAGGATAGCCACTGTCTTGCAATGAAAACAATCTAAGGTGGGGGGTTGGCTTAGAGAATGAATCAAGATTTTCAACAGACTCTTTCACTTGATCCTTTAGAAAAGGGAAATACATTAAGGAAGCACTTATGAAGGCCAACTCAAATTCGTATTTTGTCAATCACACATCAGGCTCTTGTCAAAAATGATTGCTGTATTGATCACAGAAAATCTATTTTATAAACACATGTTAACATTCAAATTTAAATTCAACAATTACAACTTTCAATTTCCAAATAGAAACAAAAACAAAAAAGGATGTATCTTAATTATTAAAAAAAATGGATTTATTTGACTAAAAGTGATAATTTGACAAATGCAAAAGTATGTGAACCCCCTTTTTTTTAGTTAGTACCTTGTGGAACTTCTTTTTGCAGCAATTCCTGCAGCCACTGACCACTCCTGCAGCCACTGACCAGTCTCTAACATTTGGTGTTGGGGATTTTTGCACACTCCTCCTCATAAAACGGAGCCAGAGAGGTTGGAGAGACATTTGGTATCAATCAGCTTCAAGTCTAACCACAAAATTTCTGAATGAGATCTGGACTTTGACTAGGTCAATTCAAAGTACAAATCCTCTTCATTTTCACAATAACAATGATCATGCCTGGGATGTTCACAAACTTTCAAGTGGCACTCTATATTTAAACACAATCTTCTTGTATTTTCACTTGGCTATTTATATATGCTGGTCAATAGTGCATTATGGGTAGGTCTATTATATTATAATTATGGTTATTAGTTGGGCAATAATGGTTCTTTCAGATTATTCTAGGGGTATTTTTTTTAAAAATATTATTTATTATTTGTTTATTATTTATTGATTTGAGTTTTTTTGTACTCATTTTTTCATTTGTTTTTAGTTTTTGATCTTTAAGTAACATAGTACAACTGTTTTTGTGTCTTCTGTTTGAGATGAAGTATTTTTTTTTTTTTTTGCAATTTGTGTTGTTTTGGGAAAGTAATTATAGCTATTTTTTCCTCCAGACATAGATTACAGCTTTTAGACTTCTTGTTATAGGCTGATGCAGTTTTTCTTACTACCCCGATGTTTTTCATTACCCACATGTTTAGAAAGCATTGTGCTGTTTGTATATATACTCTTGGTAAAGGATGCTTTGTGTACATATTCACCACTGAGTGTTGACCTTAATGCTCACTTTTATATTTACTTATGCTCTATCCCTGATATTTAGCACTTTATTCTATAAATATTACATACCTTAAAACCATATATATATATATATATATATATATATATATATATATATATGGCTCATAATGCTATAATTGAATTAAACCTTAACACTTTTCAGAATTCTTTCTTTATTATATGACTTTTCCCATAACAAAATCTGTGTTGCATTAGAAAAAAACGAAGACAATTCAGTTTCATCACTAGAAAAAATTTCATGACCATGGTCCTTATGTGAATACTAATCAGCATTAAAATAGCTTTACAAAGATATACAACTTGGCCATATTGTGAATATCAAAATGTTTTTATATGAAGTAGCAGATACTACATTCTGCCATTTTGAATTTTCCCAGTTCTATAAAACGCTTGTAGCAACAGTTCTAGTGGAATGCCCATCATGAAATTTGGAATATATACTGTCATAAGATAGACAAATCTTTTATCAAAATTTTAAAAAAATAAAAAAATTTTAAATAATGTTGAGATAAGTTAGGTTAAAGGTCAACTTTTTTATTTGGCCTCAAAAAAAAAAAAAAAAAAAAAAAAAAAAAAATCATAGACCTACCCAAGTACTTTAGAATGATATCTGAATGAACTTTGTAGGTCCATAAACAACTAAGATATCATCTTTTAAAGTTGGTCACTATTCACATTTTCCAACATTTTCGTAAAAAAGTCAGGTCATATCTCAGGAACCCCTTGAACTTGAGATGTGTAACAGGTGCCATTCAATTCCTTTCATGGAGATCTATAAGTGTAGCAAATTTGAAAAAAATCCGTGTTGGACATGGTCTAACCCCTTGTTGATTTGACACGAAATGAGCCATATATGAGAGAGTTTGAACTGTTGTCCTCATTACTGTCAAATTTACAATGGTTCAGCCATTGTACTCTCCAGACTTCTTCAAGTGACGTTTATTGTGAATGTGACAATAAATATGAGAACTGTCCAAACAATATAAGCAGTATAAGTAGTTATAATTCATCATCTCAGAAATAGACACAGTTATACTTAATTATATTATTGAATTACGTCAAACAAAACTACATCAAAAGTTATATGTGCAAATACAGTTTTGATAATTACAAGCATTATTCCAAGATCAAAATGTTTTAATTCTATCCGAAGAAAACTGAAGTTGAAACCTTTCTTTGTAAATGAAAACATGCTGATTAAATCATTACTTTGCTTTTCTTATTAAAGACTATCATTTGTGAAAAGGTTTCATTTTAAATGACAACTGTAAGAAAAACAACTCTGAAGGCACAATATTCAGTCACGATTCCAAAAAATGAAAATTCACTTAATGAAAGAAATCGGCATAAATTGGGCCAAGAAGAAAGAAACTTTACTTAAAGATATGTTGAATATTTATGGAGATAGGTAAAAAGTAAAATGAACATTTAGGAATATGTATTTCCACCAGTGGTTAGAGTAAGATTATAACCCAATATTCTTAGTTAAGCCAATGATATTTGAATGGATTTCATTTAAAGAGCCAACCTATTTTAAACCTGATTTGTATTTCTAAAACTACTTTGATAACTAATAAATATCTATATACTGAAAACTAAATAATAACTTCCTTCATGGAATTATTTAAGGTAATTTGAAAGTCGATGCACTCTTCAGTAAATGATGCAGGAAACTACCTAACAATAAATTCATCTTAATGAGTGTATATAGATATATAAGAACTAATCTACTTATTTTTATTGGCTGTTTAAAAATGGCTATATTTTTTTTTTTTTATACAGTGGGCCACTGAGATCCGAAGGCAAATTGGCATGGTGAAGGACACATTCCAGAAGCTGAGTAGAGTATTGAGAGACAGGAAAATTTTGTTAGAAACAAAGAAGAGAGTACTGGATTGCTATGTGATGTCTGTTCATCAATATGGCAGTGAATGCTAGACAATCTCAAAAATGAAGAAAAAACTTGAAGCAACTGAAATGTGGTTCTACAGAAGGATGCTGCAGATATCATGGGTCTAGCATGTAAGCAATGATGAGGTTTTGGAAAGGATGGAAACGAAAACGAAATTAATACTGAGCATCAGAAAAAGACAGCTAAAGTTCCTGGGACATGTAAAGAGGAAAGAAGGCTTGGAGAATCTGATACTCCCCGGTCAGATAGAGGGAAAGAGAGACAGGGGAAAGCAACGTGTAACATACTTGACGGGCCTGAGCAGATGCCGGATCAGGGTTTGAGTGGGGTAACAGGAGAAAGCGTGCTAAGAGCCACCAGGGATAGGAAGACGTAGAAGGCCATGATTGCCTACATCCTGAAAGGACATGGCACGTAGAAGAAGATAATAGGCAAGTAAGAAACCAGAAGGAGTTCCACTTGTGAGAATAATAAACTGTTAGAATAGAAGTGGCAGTTGCATCAATGAATGAAAGAGAATGAGAAGATTCAAACGAGGACAAGTGAGAAAAGGACAATAAAGAAAGAGGGTTGAGGAAAAGACAAGATGGCAATTGATGTTGCATTGAAATTTTTGAAGATTGTAGATAACAGGTAAGCAAGAAACCACAAAGGAGTTCCACATATGAGAATAATAAATTGTTAGAACAGAAGTGACAGTTGCATCTATCTAGTTCAGCAGTAAAATGGTACTTGCTTTATTTTGATGTCTCTAATATATAGATCACAACTTGATGAGTTTCTTTTAATGACAATCATGGATTCTGTTATCTTACAGTTGATAATTAATCCTATCATGTTTTCCTTTATTCTTTTTCTATGTGTCTTGTCCTTTCAGAACGTAGGCGATCATGGCCTTCCATCACTCCCTATCCCTGGTAGCTCTTAGCATGCTTTCTCCTGTTACACCACGCAATCCCCGTTCTGCCATCCACCCACTCATGCCAGTCAAGTACGTTACACACGGTTTTCTTTTATGTCTCCTTTCGTCCATCTGGCCTGTTAGTTTCAGGTTCTCCAAGCCCTCCTTCCTCATTGCATGTCCCAGGAACTTTAGCAGTCTCTTCCTGATATATTAATTTTCTTTTAGTTTCCATTCTTTCCGAAATCTCATCATTGCTCATGTGTCCATGATATCTGCTGCATCCTTCTGTAAAACCGCATTTCAGTTGCTTCAAGTTTTTCCTTCATCTTTGATGAGATTGTCAAGCATTCACTGCCATATTTAAGAATTGACATCACATAGCAATCCAGTACTCCTTGTTTCTAGTGAAATTGTCCTGTTTCTTAATACTCTACTCAACTTCTGGTATGCATCCTTCGCCATGCCAATTCGCCTTCAGATCTGTGTTGCACTTTCTGTTAGTACACTTCTTAGGTATTTAAATTTTTGTACCTGCTTGATTTTAGTATCTCCCATCTGTATTTGGCATTTTGGGCTGCTCTTTTTGCTAATGACAATGCATTCAGTTTTCTTGTAGTTTATTTGTAGTCCTTTCTTGTCACTATCTTCAGCTACCTTCTGTAGGAGGTCTTGTAGTTTTGTTTCTGTGTCTTCTATCAATACCGTATCATCTGCATACCTCATGTTGTTCAAATTTTGATCCCCCCGATGACAAATACTGACATAACTTGTAGGATCCTCAGAATAGTCTTGCTGTACAAGTTGAATACACCCAGTGAAAAGACACATCCTTGTCTTACACCTTTTTCTATCCTTGTATAGAAACTTAGTTATCTGTCCATATGAAGGCAGTTTGCTGCCAGTAGAGATTCTTGATTACTCTTATATCTTTCCCAAATATGTTGAGGTTGCTGAGCCTTTCTATAAACTCTTTGTGGTGTACTTTGTCAAACACCTTCATATAATTGATAAAACATAAGTACACATCCTTTCTCATTCATATTGCCCTTTTGGATAGCATCCTTATCATAAATATGGCGTTCCTTGTTCCTGTGTCTTTGACAAACTCACACTGTTCTTGTCCTATCTCTGGCCTGAATCTGGTTATCTTGCTCTGTTCATCAGAATCCAGATGATCAGTTTTTTTTTATAATGTGGCTCATCAAACTGATTTTTTGGTGGAATTTGTACCCGTTTACACCTGGCTTCTTGGGCAGTGTTATGAAAATGGACGTGCTTAGGTCATCCAGTATTACATCATTGCTATAAATTTCATTTATTATTTCTGTAATTTTCTCTACACTGAATTCATCCAGTGCTGTCAGTAACTCTATTACAATGCTCTCTAGTCCAGCTGCTTGGTTTCTATTCAGTTTGGCCATTGCAGCTTCTACTTTGAACTTTAATATTTCCAGTCTTTCCTCATCTTTGTGTATTATCGGTTGCTCTCTCTTGTTGTGGAAAAGATCTTTTAAATATTCTTCCTATTGCTGGAGTATTTCTTCTTTCTCCAATATGATTGTTACATCCTTAATTTTTATACATCCTGTTGAGGAGCAGGTTTTTTTTTGTCCTGTCAGTTCTCTTATTTCTTTATGCATATCTGCTTTATTAGTCCTATCTTCTGTGAAAGTTCTCTTGATTTCAAATCTGCCATCAACAGTATGTCATTTGCATATCTTCCAATGTTGAGATTATGTCTGCTCATAATAAACACTAATAGGTCTTCTAGTTCTCTTAGGATTGTCACATTTTAGTGTAGAGGCTAAATAAATTTGGTAAGAAAATGCATTCTTGTCACACTCTGCTTTCTATTTTTGTGTATTGTTTAAACTCATTTTAATGTTAATATTTGCTCCAATAGAGATTAAGAATTACTGGAATATCTTTCCCATGTAAATCAGTGGTTCCCAAACATTTTCTATCACCCCCCCTACACCCAGTTCAACCATCCAGATCTCCCCCTTCATGTGTATGAGAGTAAGAGCAGTTAAAACACATTGAGACTATCTACTAATTTATTTTTCAAATGTACAAATATACTGATAAACTTATAGTTACAGAGTAAAGTGGATAGAGAGCAGTTAGTAACAACTAAGCATAGCCATAGAGAGCGGTTAGTAACAAATAAAAGGACTTTTGTTTGCTCTTCTACTTCAGAATTGAATTAGGGAGAAGAGTGATGCTGCTTCTTGTGCACCAGTGTATCAATATCAGGGTTAGTTTTGGCAAGCGTGCAACATATGTCATATTCCACCTCCAATTGGCCTCTCTCTCTCCCTCAAACAGACATGAGAAAATCCAACTGAGATTTTTTTTTTTATTTAGTAGGTAGCAAAATTATTTCCCCCCTGGTAGCTTCAAATTTCCTCCCAGTTTGGGAATTGCTGATGTAAATCAATGCTTTCTTGTGTTTTAAGTAACTGTTCATGTTAAACCCTATTAAATGCTTTTGAATAATCAATGAAACAAATGAGATTTATTCAGGCACCCCTTTTTTAAGATAGGATTTGCAAATACACTTGCTCTCCACAATTTTCTGTCCTTTGTATCTTAGTAAATTTTGTCATTATTATCTCGAATAAACCCTGTCATTCATTTATGTTAGGTAGATTATATGCTGTTTTCCTCTTCCCCTCAATATGTCCTGCCAATATGAAATTTTTCAAGCCCTTTTTCCACATTATATGTCCTTGAATTTCAACTCTCTCTTTCTTATTTTAAGCACCGGCTTTCTCTTTTCCAATCTTTTCACTCCTATGTAGCCCCCTGCACATCAGTGGCGTTACCGCCTTGCTCGAGGTGATATGATTAAAAAAAAAAAAGTGTCATTTTTTTTTTTTTTTTGGTTATTTTCTTTAAAATTTAGTTACTGCTCAAATGTTCAAGTCCAGGGGATTCTCAGTATGCTATGAAAAGACAGCTTCAAATTTAATTAATAATTAAGAAATTGAGATCTATGAAAGTCACAATACACATCATTTTGGCACTATAACTTTAAAACATTAAATGCAAGAAACAGGAAACCTTTGATATATGCTTACATATTACTAAAAAATTAAGTGAGGTATTTAAAACTAGTCTCTCCTCAAAATGTTGACTACTTCTATGATAGCATCTATGTTCCATTCATAGTTCAGAATACACCTAAATTACTTTAATATGCTACAAAAATACAGAAGGAATGCAATATTATCATATTGACTTGTATTCTCAAAAATCTATTTGCCTTAATGAAATTAAAAAAAACTGAATTGACTTAAATGAAATCCATTTCTAATTTATAAAATAAATATATATGCATGTTGTTTTAATAAATTTTATTTGATAAAAAAAAATTTCATGTAAAATGACATTACACCTGACTAGATAATTGCATTTCACATTATTATTTCATAATATCAATATATAAAATACTTGATCAAATTTAAAGTTTATTTGCTGAATGATAGGGAAAAAAAACACTACATTGTTCTGTGTTGATGTAAACAAATGGCATTCATTTGTATCCTGCATTTTAGAATCTCAAATTAACAGCTCTGGGGCAAAACTGAAGTTTTAAAATAAACTGTAAAGCTGATATAATGTCTAAAGAGAAATGTTAAATAACTTCAGAGTTTATTAAAAGTAAAACAATGACTGAAATTTGAAAAAAAAAAAAGAATGATTGAAAATCTGGACAACAGCAGTTCAAATAAAGCAACTTAATGACAATCTTGTCAATCTGTTTTTCAAATTAAAAGTCATACAGCAATATCTTAAGAATGTGGATTTTAGAAGCTGAAAGAGGTTCAGTAAATTATTGAAACAAAAATTTACTGAAGAAGAAGGTTTACTTTGGTGGATGGCAATTGACTAACAATGATGAATTTTGGAAAGCTATTGGATATCTGCTCGGAACGAGAAGTCGGGGAGCCGAGTTCGAATTCCAGTTGAATTCATTGCATTCACTTACGCACAAATACCCTTGGGAAAGGTATTAATCCATCTCTTCCTTCCAGTTATGGGTTAAATAACAGTACAGACTGGGTTCTATAGCCTTGGTCGGCAACCAGTCTACCGCAGAAAGCAATGGCAACCTACTGCGGGATAATCTTCTGCCCAGTCAGTCATGTCTCGAAAGAGACATGATCGCCCAAGCGTGTATCACGTATGGCACTAAACTGACTGATTCTTGCAGTTGTTTCATATAAATATAGAAATTAAAAAAACATCAATGTATGAATGAGTTGGAAAATTAGTTTCACAATATAAAGCAAATATTTCACATTGATGATGCATTATAGATTTATCTCTTTACAAAATAGGTTTTCAGTTTCATTTGTTAAAATATTTGTTTTTCTAAATTTTACATTCTGTATTTATAATTATTAATGACTGTATAGTGTTTCCTGAAGTTTTAGTAATATGGCTGATAATGTGAAATTTGAATAAATCTGGCAAAATTTAGAAAGTTCTTACGAGATTGTAAGACAGGGATGTATGATTGGTGTAATGGATGGTGGCTTAGAATAAGGAACTGGAGAGACAAGTTCAAATTTGAGTCAGGTTTCTTACATTCATTTATGAGTAAATGCCATTGGAAAAGTTTGAATTTCACTTCCACTTCCCATCGATAGGTTAAATAGAACTTTTATAAATAAATAATCATTGTTATTCTCAAAAAATTTAGAATTGCAATGTTCACTCACAAAAAAAATTTTAAAAAAAATGAATCTTACAATTCAAAATATGTTTTAGAGCTATAAAATGAAAACAATCATAATTTATACATAAGAAATATTTGCTTTTTTAAAATACAACTATTTTTATGAATCTTTTTATTTTTTATTTTAATTTTTTTTTTAATGAGGAAAAATTAAAAATTGACTAATATTATATACAGAAACGTTCCCAGAAGTCTTTTTTGAGATTTATTACAAATTTTTGAGGGTCTTCATTCAGTATTCATTTATCCTGAAGAAAAAAAAAAAATCAGTGAAATAATGGTTGGGAAAATATGTAGAGAAAAACAATAGCAGGAGAAAGAAGAAGACTAATGAAGTCCATGAAAGTGGTTCAATCTTGAAGCAATAAGTGCTGTGGATGACGTCTACATGAAATGCCAGAGCAAAAAGTCTCTTCAATTCCATTTTATATCTAGCTACACACAGACAGAACTTTTTATTTTTTTGTGAAAAATTATCACTGAAGATAATTAAAAGTGTCCATAATCCTTGGTAGGATCCGTACAGTCTGTAACATTTGAAAGCTATTTACAGTAGACAGTCATATCATAGTATGACAATACTCACGTATACATTCATAGGCTGGCCCAAAAATCTATAATAGCATCACAGTGTGGGAAATTTCATCACACTGTAAATGCACCAGACTTGACACCATTGAATTATTTGTTCAAAATCAATACACCATTCCTTATCTAGTGAAAAATTTAACTATATCTTTTGACAATTTTAATGCATCAATGGCAGTCAGTTTATCAAAATTGAATTCAAAACTTTAAAACATTTTGTGAGAAATTAGAGAAAATCAAAGAAAAAATTTTAATGATTTATATATATATAAAGAGTGTACCCCTGCCGTCAAATGTGACTGCAAAATATTTGAGAGAATTATTAGCCTTTCTTCACAGGTTATCACCCTTGAGCGTGACAACAGAAAATATATATATATATATGAACCATGTTCATTATGCTTATATGAAAAACTATTATTAGATCCCTCAAAAATAAAAATTTATTAAATAAACGTAACGAAATTAATGTCATATGTAGACATTGTAAATTATTCACATTAGAAAATGGATAAAACCTAAATTAAATAATATGCTCACCGATGAATTAGATAAAAATAATAGAAATGAAAGCTAGAATAAGTGAGTTGTCCTTTTTTCCTTTTTTTTTATATAATTCTCCCCCCCCCTTCCACACCTTCGTATCAGGATAGTAAACTTTACAGCAAATTGATAGATGTAGCAAAAAAATAGCAGTGTTCGGGGTTTACTCAAAGGAAAGCAGACAAGAAGGGAATAGGGTCAAGGAAAAAGAAAAAAAGAGGAGGAAAAAAGTTGGTTAGCATGTAAATTCCTCGAGGTCAAACCCCTAAATGAATCTCCATTCTGATCAGCCGAACAGACACACAAAAAAAAACAACACCCACATACATTCATAGTAAACCGAAAGTATTTGTCATTTGAATGTAAATCATCTTCACAACCACACCAGCATTGCCTGATGATGAGAATTAATCTCAAAACATAGAAATTTCCATGTAGCAATGAAAAATTGACATAACCATATAATTATATTATATATATATATATATATATATATATATATATATGCACACACACACAACAGCCTTCATTTTATATATATATATATATATATATATATATATATATATATATTATTCACCACCCAAATACATAATTATTGAAAAAAATAAAATAATAAGACTGTTAAAGAGCAAACACATGGCAAGAGCTTTAATAACTGGTAGTAAAGACAGTGAACTAAGCTGTTGCTGCCTCGCTGTTGTCTCTCTTCATGAGTGTGACAGGAGAAAAATTATATTAATAACAATTATAAGAATTTTATGTGTATGTATATATATATATATATATATATATATATATATATATATATACACACACACACACACACATACATACATACATACACACACAACTAAATACACAATGGTCTTTATTATAATAGAAAGTACATGCACACACACACTAGTTTTTATTAACTACACTGAACTGGAAAAATATTGGAAACTTGCACCAAATATATAAAAAGCACAAAGAAATGTAAAACTAGAGATATCATTTCATATCACTGACATTTACTAGGCAATATTGCCAACCATAAAAAAAAAAAGAAAAATCCAGGAAACTTATTAGGTGAGAGAGGGAGAAGAATGATGTATGTTCAAAACTAATCTTTTCTATAGCAAATACATTATGCATTGACCTTTTGTCTGCAGATATTTGACAGACGAGAAAAAAGACTGCAGGGAGTTATCGGCAGATTGGAATAATTTGCCATTCTATTCACTCGTAAATGTGATCTATCATTGCTACATATTTCTTCCAGTCAATTTGGATCTCACAGGTAGAAAATGTGGTCAAGTAAAAAAGAGATCTACATTGTCTGCACAGCATTTACACTTGGCTGCAAGATCCTGATCTGGACGAGTCAAGGTGAAATATTCTAAGACAGTGACAATGATTGAAACAACTTACTAGATGAATCCAAGAATGAACTGTTTGTTTTCCTACACAGGGTGAGAGATACAAGCTGAAAAATGTTCAGGTTTTCTTCAGTCTGAATAAATACAAAGTTATAAGGTAGATTAGACATGTTTCTTTCTTTCAGGTTCAAAGTTATGACCATAAAGGCAAATGAAAGGTTAAAAACAAGCCTCTAAACTAAAATGGTTTAGAATATTTTCTTAAACAAAACTGCATAATTCCATTTGTAGTTTATTTATTAGAAAACTTTTTGTAAAATAAAAAGAAATGTATTTTCATAGAGAGATAAACGATACATGCACATTTTTAATGTAAATAAAACCTAAGTACAGGTGGCTCTGTGGGGGTCAGGGGTTGATTTGACACTGGTTCAATGTTATAAGCTAGACAACTCTTCTAAATTGATAAGTTTAAGAAGAGTAGATAGGTGAACTTATCATACAGTCCCCACTCCTCCCTAATTCTTTTGAATAAGAGTAGAATTTTATCCTAAGCTTCCTGTTTTTTTTTTTTTTCTGAGGGGTGAGGGGTTAATCATTTAATTCCACACAATGTGATAATACCAATAGGACACAGGGGGGGGGCTACATGGAGTGAGAATACTTTAGTGAGGAGAAATAAGGATATGATAATAAAGCAACAGGGTTCATGAAACAGAAGATGGCAGCTGATGTTGCATTTAAACTCGTGAAGATTGTAGGTGGCAGGGAAGCAAGAAATTGGAAGGGGGATCCACAGATGAAAAAAAAAATTTCAGAGTAGAAGGGATGGCTGCATATGTCTAACTGAACTGTATAACTCTGAGACCTAACTGCTAATCTAGGAGCAGGCTTAAGATTTGAGTTAATACACTAAGGAAAAAGCTTAGGACTGATTTTCCAGTTTCTTCTAAAGTCTTCTCATTCTCTTACTAGTGAATACCTAGATAATATAAACAAAGCATTATATATATATATATATATATATATATATATATATATATATATAAATTTGTTTTTTATTTAAAAATAATACATTACGGCATGGAAATTTCTATGGTTTGGGATTTTTACCTTGTCATCAGGCAATGTTAGTTCATTGTTGTGAAAATGATTTTCATTTGAATATAAGAAACAGTACATTTATCATTTATGAATGTGGGAAGATAGAAAAACTCACCTGGAATTTTATATATACAGACATACATGTGACTGATGCCAAATCGGTCGGGTTTCGAGCCTGGGTTGTGTAGCAATTGGAGTCTAACTGTACTGATGAGCTGTGATACAGCGAAATAGATCTGTCTGCGGATGACAATATATATATATATATATATATTCTTTTCCCACTTGAATTCTTTGCATTTGCTTACATGCAAATACCCCTAAGAAAAGTTATTATCTCTTCTCTCTGGCTATGGGTTAAATAACAGAACAGATTTGATTCTATAGCCTTGGTTGGCAACCAGCCTACCACAGGAAAACTTGCTGCCCAGTCAGTATGTCTTGAAAGAGACATGATAGCCCAAGCATGTATCACATATAGCACTTAACTGACTGACTGACTTATATAGGCATTTATATACTATATTCTATAGGTATTTACTAAAAATAATGTTTAAGTGATAAAATCTGTCGGATTTAATATGTAAAAAGCACTACTTCTTTAGAAATTATACATATATGCAAGTATGTATGCATTCATATGATGAAAATATCATTTTGAGTCATGCCATATTTATGGGTTAAAGTGCGTAACTATCAGAGATAGAGAATATGTAAATATAAAAAGTGGACATTGAAGTCAACACCAGCAGTAATAGTGTGTTGACTTCAATGTTCACTGCCCATAGCTCAGAGGTAGAATCGCCGACTGACACCAATTCAGTCGGGTTTCAATCCTGGGTAGAAAGCAATCGGATGTCTAACCGTACTGATGAGCTGTGATACAGCAAAACAGATCTGTCTGCAGATGACTATATATATATATATATTTCAATGACAGACTTTGGTAAAGAATAGAAATGACTAATTACTTAGTCAAACCATTCTCCTATAACAACCAAAATTGCTCAGGCAAAAACAACAAACATTTTTTACCACCTTTTTTGGTCTTGTTAAAGAGTAATTAATTGAGTTCTTTATTTAACATTATACTGACAATTATCCATACACCATGTCACATGTTACATAAAAAATATTACTGTTCTTACAAGTACAACAATAGAAAGAGGAGGAAAAAATCCAATTCCTGATCTCAATTCCCACCCAACATATAACACCAACAGTTTTTACACTAAAACTATGAAGCAAATGTCCCTTGGTTAATGTTTATGCTAAACAAAGAAAATGGAAATATGTAATGGCCAGATGACTTTGCTTGTAAATAGGTAGAAAAAAAAAAAGTTTGAAATAAACAAAGTGAATGCTGGGAATTTTATAACAGCTTGCCTCATTCTCCTGCATCATATGACTGCTCAACATTACTCAATGTTTACACAACTCTTGAAAATCACATGTTCTAATTATTGTAATCTTTATAAAAAGCTATTATGCTTTTCTTTCTGATTCTTTCTCAGAGAAAGAATTATTAAAGACTGTTAAGCAAACTATTATCACTCTAAGCTAGGAATGAATTTGTTGTTCCAGGCATTAAATACTGCACTACAAGCCAGGTGGTAACCTCAGGGTAAAGAACTCTTCACCACAGTTCCAGTTATAATACTAGACCCAAGTGGGCACAGGATGGTTTGAAGTATGTGCTTCTTTGCTATTTTCATATTTTCTACATTGTACTGTTCATTTCTGATGAGGATAGGTCACTAGTCAGTTGTTCTGGTCACTGTTTTGCCAAAGTATTAGACAGAGGAATACTTAACTCATGTCATGTTTAGAGAGGATCTGAAGAAGTTCTATGCTCATGGTTGAAATGTCACAAACCTGAACCAACTATGTGTCACACAAGAGAAAAGTTGCTAAACTCTTCAGATAATGGCAATGAACCAAAACACCATGACAAAATTTTAAATATTATTTTAACTGCTTATTTCATAGGTATTTCCAGCTAGCATCTTCCTTTCTACAATGCTAATGTTTGACAATAATACACAGTAGCCTAAACACTGAATCATTTGTTCAGTCATCATTATCATCATAACAATAATGTATTTGCTCATTTGTTTTCATACTTTTCAAAATGTTTCCATGGTAAACTCTGGTGGTCTATACTAATGTCTATCGTGACAATATTTTCTCTGGCAGAACTCCTTCAAGTGCACTCTACACCTAGTGTGTATGTGTGTATATATAAATATAAAAACATAAATATACATATTATCCTATGTCCATGGCACAACTCGGAGTTTCATGTGTTATGCAATCATCAGGTGCATATTTCAAATTGACAGTTTAATAGATTAATCTATTAAACTGTCAGTTTGAAATATGATGATCGTATAATGCATGAAACTGAGTCATGCCATAGACGTAGGATAATGAGTATATTTATTAATATATATATATATATATATATATATATATAATGCAGTGCCGTTCATACATTGAGCACTGTTTTATTAACAGGGTTGTCCACCAAAAGCACTTGCAGGGACACCCATCCATGCAAGATACCCCAATATTATTCAGCTTGATCAGAGCAGCCTCTCGAGATGCTATACAAGAGTTTGGGCTCCTAACTACCAGTTAGAAGCAGCTATCAGGAAACTGCCAACCCGGTACCCTCAGAATGAAGAGATGTTGCCACCATCCACACACATTGCAAAAAGCTTACAACCACACTACTATCAAGACCTAAGGAGAGGAAAGAAAACTGGGAACCCCTTCCTAAAAAGGAAATAAGGCATGAGCATCTACACTTGTCCAAAAGAAGAGGAAAGCATATGAACCGAATAATAGTAGGATCTATCTACTCCAATTTAAAAAATGAAAATAAATAATTAAAAATTGTTTAATTTTTTACTTAAAGTCCTGAGACCCCTTAATAAGAGAATTCTAATATAACTTTTCTTAGAAATTCTTATTAAGAAAGTACACTAATCCAATAGATAGGTTTCAATATAAACAACTTAATCTCAAGAGTACTTTCAAATTTCAGTTGTGCAAGTAATTTATTGTCTATTCATTTTCACTTAACTAAGTAAATGTAGTAGGCTGGTCCATTGCCATACCCTGTTATACAAAATTATCTCCAAGCTAATATTCAGATGCAGAATTGAATCATAACTCATCTAATTCATCAAAATTAATTAACTTTCTCAATTAGTTCTTGTGTATCACACCTAATTCTAATAATCATTAAACACAAACAAGCCTTCTCTCAAACTTTCTCTCTACACCATTAAATTAGGCCTTTTTAAATTTATCTGTTGATAACTATCAATCACTTTGGGACTCTACTCACGTCATCTCAATCTAAGTATTTTGTATTAAATGCCAGTTTGGTATAAGCAAAGCAGAACTTGCTTTTCTAACTTTGGAATTCTACAAAATAAATTAATTTGAATTAAACCTCCCAAAAATCTTAAAGCCATTTAATTTCACATAATTTTGTTTTACTAATTTAAAAAAAATATCTGCATGATAATATGAAATGAGACTAGTCAATCATTTTGCAACAATTGCATTCCTTCAAAAAGATTTTTGGCTTATACAACAACAACAACCCCCCCCCCCCCACCAAAAAAAAAAAAACAAACCATTAACTTATTTACCAAATGTATGTACTAACTCTCAGGGAAGAACATCAAATATAGAATAACATGGTTGCACTGATACCTCTTTTTTTTTACTTTTTTTTTTTTATTATAATCGTTTCCCCACCGAGCAAGGCATTCCACTGCCACTATTGTGCAGGGGTTTTACATAGGGGGAAAGTGGTGAGAAAGGATGGTTAGATATAGGAAATGTCAGAAGGAGGGTAATAGATGGATAAGGATACCGAGAATGAGGGTTGGGTAGATGGTGAGAGTGTTGGGAGAATAGATGCAAGTTAGTGTGATAGGAGGTGTCTATTGACCTTACATTTAAACTCCTGAAGATTGTAGAGCTGTTAGAGTAGAAATTATGGTTACATCTTATTTGTTTCACTGTAAAAGGGTGGGACCTCTCTGGGGGAATTTAGGATTTATAAATTGAGAGAGAGAGAAAAAAATTTCAGTAAGAAACCATGGCTGATAAAAAAGACTAAGGATACATTTATAATCAATAATATTTTACAAGTATCATAAAGGCACTGGTATTTATTAAACATTACAAATATTTCAAAATAATTTTTCTTGTTAGCTTTTGAAGACAAAATTCAGTAAAAGAAAAACTTTATACATGTAATAAGTGTTCTAAGAAAAATAAAAGTGAAGTCTTGATATTTATGAATGCCAACAAATTCTAGGATTATGGTGGTTTTCTGAACATAGCTTAGATGAGGCATAAGACGAAAACGAGAACGGAACGAGAAATCGGGGAGCCGAATTCGAATTCCAGCTGAATTCATTGCATTCACTTGCGTGCAAATACCCTTGGGAAAGGTATTAATCCATCTATTCCTTCCAGTTATGGGTTAAATAATAGGACAGATTAGGTTCTATAGCCTTGGTCAGCAACCAGTCTACCACAAAAAGCAATGGCAACCTACTGCGGGATAATCTTCTGCCCAGTCAGTCATGTCTCTTTCGAGACATGATCGCCCAAGTGTGTATCACGTATGGCACTTGACTGACTGACTGAAGGCAAATGTGTATCATTTACTTTGAATTTAACATTTGGACTTCAAAAAATTCTTAAAATATACTCAATTTTGTATTGGGTTTCATATATGAGGAGAGACAGTTTGTAAATTTAATTCAACAATAAAAGAAAAATGCATTTTAACAATGCATTTGGCAACCTTCTTAATTATATCTACTTTTATTTCAAAGTCAAGGTTCTTGAGTTTAAAATGCATTTTTCTTTTATTGTCATTTACTCTTCTGTTGTCAGGCACTATCATCAGCTTGTCATTATACAATCTGTGATTGTCAATGTGGACTATTTTGTTGATCTTATATAGAATATACAAGCCCATTATCTGAAGCCTTGGCTCCATTGGACAGATCTTGTGGTACATCAAAGGTGCCCTTATTTTATTTTTGAATCCATACTTTGCCATTGTGGAATATTATAGATTTATGTCAATGTAAAATTATATTTACATGTTCAGGTGGTATTAGCATATTCAACTTTAAAGTAGTCTTGGGATTTCTTTCATAATATGCACAAGTGCTGTAACTTGAATTTGTATGATTGCTGATAGATAATCATGAATGCTGATAGATTTATAACTTTGTCAGGAAAACTCTCTCCTATTCCTGACAGTTGTGCAAAGGTTGAACCAATTTCTGTAGTTTTATTATTATTCGTAAATGATATGTCTATAGCTGAACTTGTTAGAGGAACCTTAATGAAAGTGTTGGAGCAGATAGAGGAAACTCTATAATCACAGCATGGGTTTGTCTGTTTATTATTCATAGAGTAATCATCACTGGCTGAATATGGCAGAGACATAATCAAATAATGGTGCAGGTGTTGGACACTAACCAAGCTCTCATTAAGTCGGTATTGGTAATCAAGCAGGGAGAGCCTGAAGGATAATTGCATTTCACAGTGTAACTTTTAACCTTAAGATCCTGCAGGTTTTTTTTTGTTTTTTTTTTCAATCAATTAAAATTCTCTTTGCATTTGTCTTGTGAGAAATTCTTTGAAATATTCAAAGGCATTTCAGTTAGCCAATTAGGCAATACATTCACTGGTTGGTAGAGTAAGAATTTGCCAACCTTCTTCTGTATTCTCTTTTTCTCAGTTTTCAATTTCCATTTGATCAGGAGCTTTAAATTATATCCCTTAACTCCTTTTATGCGATCACTAAGAGCTTCCTCTTGCAGTTAGGCCTGTTTAGTTTCATTGAGTGGTCAAGAATTCAATCTGTGTACTGACCACTGTTCTTTCCTTTTCTTCACTAAATTAACTTTCATTGTTAAAATTTTCATGTTGCCTCTGACCGGAGAAAAGATTTGATTTTCACTCCTAAACTCAAACTGACTTGTCTGTTTCACTCTTAGTAGCTCACACTTTTGAGATCGTGAACAATGTCTAAATAACAGATGTATAACTTTATTTAAATAAATTTCTACCCTGATTTGGTTTTGTACCAAACTAAGTAAATAGAAATAGTTGAGCTTTTTGAAATTATAAAAGAGTGTAACATAATATTATATATCAGCAAGTTAAGTGCCATATGTGATATACACTTTGGTGATCATGTCTGAAAAGAAACATGACTGACTGGGAAGAAGAATTTTACTGCAGTAGGTTGCTATTACTTTCTGTGGTAAACTGATTGCCAACTAAGGCTACAGAACCCAATCTGTTCTTTTATTTAACCCATAGCTGGAGGGAGAAAAGATGGATTAATACCTTTCCCAAGTGGATTTGCATGTAAGTAAATGCAATTGGAATTCTAACTTGGCTTTCTAAGTGATTATGATTATTATAATTATATATATATATATAAATCATAATATAATACAACGTTAATATTTCCCTTCTCTGATTCCCTATGGCTTAGTGGGTAGCGACTCCAACTGACACCAAATCAGTCGAGTTTCAATCCTGGCCATAAGCAAGTGGATGTGTCTAGCCTAACTGATGAACTGTGATACAGCGAAACAGGCTTGTATGTGGATGACTAATATATATATAAATATATTGTAATTATTAAATAGTTATTGGTCAGAGTAAAATTAGACCAATAAACTGGTGTATTAAAAAGTGTATATTAATACACATTAAAATAAAAAAATAAAAATTGAAATATTAAGATTAGAAAGATTAGCTGCTTACCCTACTATGGCTTCTAACTTTTGGTGTTGTCAGACAATATAGCTTACCTGATTTGGTTTTGTAGCAAACTAAGTAATAGAAAAATTAGTATTAAAATAATATATATAAGTAATGCTTTGTTTAATTTTACATTTTTCTTTTGAGTTGCTTAAGCCACACTGACATTACTTGAAATTGCTTAAGAGCTACTTTTTGTGTACACCTGCTTATGAGTTACCTATAAAAAAAATAATTAATATTTGTAGGTAATTAATAATTAAATTATTTATTTACTCACATTTATCTATTAACCAATTGTAAGTATTTTCAAATGTTCACAGCACCTTTCTTTGAAAACCAAAGACTGTTTATACAGTAGATAAATGATTATTTAATAGAAATATTAAAAATAAAAAAAATTTAATAAGGTTTGCAAATAACTAACCTTGCCATTACTAGAGTTGCTCTGAAAGTTATGCTTTCTAATTTATCATGTTGATCTATGATGTCAGAGGTGGCTGTTGGTGCAATGGAAATAAGGTTTTAATTTTCACAGTAATAAACCGAAATTTTCTTTTTTATTATACACAATAGTATGGCAAAATGGCTTTTGGCATGATAGTGTGTACAAAACAGAAGTGTTTCACTGAATTCCTCCATACAGAAAAAAATTGCACCAATTTACATTTATCATAGTGTTGAATGTTTAAGAAAATAAAATGGTGGATGTGAGAAGAATGCAATCGTGAGTAACATATTTCAGTATTGGTGTCAGTGCGGGGTATGACAAGCCATGTTTACAAATGCTGCATCTAAGCTCTTGTTCAACACCAGAGAAAAATGTATATTGAATGGTAGTGACTATGTAGAAATATATTGTTTTGTATCTGGAAATTTGCTTGGCCAAACAGTTTTGTTCTGCTCTATGTATACACCATGAAAAGAAATAGGCATTATTTTTTTTGTAAGTTTTTCTTATGTATGTGCATGCTTGTTGAAGAGTGTAATCTTTGCAACCTCTTAATAAAAAAAATTCTTGGTTCTTTGCAGCCAGAGTATAAAGACATTCTGAAAAAGGAGCTTAAACTTATAAAACTGAAAGCATTCCAACAATTCAAAATGAACAAGATTTTTTCTAAACAAACAAAGGTGAATTCTAAAAGAAAGATGTAAGCTGAAGAGTGTTATAAAAATGGAAATCTGCAGCTGAAAAATCTGTAAGCTGTTCGGATCAATGAAATAAGAAAATCCTATTTGCATTCAATTACCAATCAAGATGAACCAATGAAACACATGTCCTTGACTAAAGTGACAGAATTCTGAATTGTCCTTTAATTTACTTAGCTTCTGTAGTCCTCTTGCCAACAATGAAGAGCTGCTTACACTAAAGTAAAAGCTTTCTTTTAAATCAGATTCAAGTACAAGTGAACATCAAAGATTTTTTTATGATGCCAAACAACAATTCACTTTGTATTACAGAAGTGAATACTCAAGAACCAATGCTAACTTCCAGTAGTTAACAAAAAGAAGAAAAAAAATCAGTGGTCATAAGTAATTATCTTTCTACTTAGCAGTGACATCTGTTTAATAATTAAAGTAAATTTGGCTCAAGAAATTCAATATTTCAGGCTGGCAGTTTCAGTGTTACATATGAGATAACTTATTTTATAAAGTCCACTTTAAACAGAACAAATGCATAAAAAAAATAAAAACGAAAATTATTTTGGAACAACATGATATTGTTAAAGTAAAAACTATATCTATTATTATTTCTGGTTACATAACACAGTGATTATTATATCCAATGTATCAATTTTAAGCAAAAATCCTCTGTTGGTTCCAAACAACAAGAGAACATCCCCTCCCCCAAATTTATAGGCAAATTCTAAAGATGCATGCTGAGATTTCTTGCTAACCAATAAAATTGACAACTCTCAGTCTCTTCCCTAATATTGTTGTTCTTTTTTGTCTCGAAGTCAGAATTTTATAACCACTTGAATGTATCCCTTTGGTGTATGAACACAATTCCTATTTTGTGAACTTTTTGCCTTATTAGTGCGGCTTTGCCTAGTTTTGACTGACAGATATATTATTTGTTTAATATTATTTTGTCCAGTTCTTTTTCTTTCTTGTTGTTTATTGAGAATGTTATCCCATTAGCAGAGCATTTGCCAATTACACTTAACCATGGTCAATTACTCCACATCCTCTTTGCATGCTAATTAACCAAACAAAATTCATAAACATTATGAATTCTTTGAAGATATTAATTCACTTACAAATAAAGTCAGTATTTGTTAATAAATGTATGCCATTGGTTTAAGGGCAGATTTTCTAAGTTTGTAAGCAGAATTTCCTTTTGATAAGAAAGTAAACTGAGGAAATTTCAATTTGACTAATTAGACTCATAGATATAAAATCTAAGTTTAATTTTCTTTACTAATCTCAAGTTAATAATAATACTTGTAAAATCTGCATTTTAATCATTTCAATATGAATTAAAATTAATGTCATATATATATATATATATATATTATTAACTTGTAAACATATTTAAATCTACTAAAAAATTTTCACTAGAGAAATTAATAAAAATAATGGCTAATTAAATTACTTGAGTACTTCTCTTGTCCACAAAATGCCATGTTCCTTCAGGTCAGAAGTAGTCATGGCTAACCACAGATTCCTTTTCTTTCTTTTATGAATTGCCATGCAATCTTTGAAAAGATAATGCAGTGGTTTTCCACAGTGTTCCCAATGATTTGGAATACAGAAGTTTTATTTTGCCTAGACTAGTTACTATCCTAGGCTGGAGAGTTCAGTTTACCCTACTGTTTAACCATTAGCTAGATTGCAGTGGAGAGAAAAACAAATTCTTACTTCATCTAAAGTGAAGTGTAGAGAAGAGGTTAACCAGGAATTGAAACTCAGCTCTGATTTAACCTTTCATGTGAACCTACACTTTATCTAAGGACACATTGCTTGAAACATATTTAAATAAAGAGAAAGAACAAATGCATATTACAGAAAGTAGATATTTTCAACAAAAGTTCTGTATACTGATTTGTTTCTTTTAGGAATTGGTTAAGTGATGGAGGAATCTACATGCAACAATCTTATTTACACACACAAATACATAAAGGCTCATTTCTGTCGTAATCTTTCTAATTGCATTTATCACATGACAATCAACCTAGAATTCACCTTAACACAAGCTGCACATCCTTTAAAGATTTTAAATATATGATAACAGTCACCCATTTGATTACTAATCAGGCTCAGTGTTACTTAACTTTGGTAATCAGATGAGAACCAGCATATTCAGTTAAACAAGAATAGAAAGTCTTGTCTCAAGTGAGCTAGTAAATTGGTTTTCAAAAATATCTGTAACCCTTCAATTTTTAAGTGGTTCTTTAAAATCCAAAGGGTGATCTGAAATATCCAGCAAATGTGTACATAAATGCAAGCAATTTACAAGAATATAAAAATGATGTTCTTTTAGAAGAAAAATGATTTTATTATTAATTAATTAAAGTTTTAAATATTACAAATATTTCCTTATATTTATAGAAAGTACAAATTTCAAATATAACAAATTTTAGGTTTATTATTTAAACATTTTCTATAAAAAAGAATTAAGAAACAAAGGAAAATGAAATTCTAATCATTGTTTAGACAACTGAACTATTTTGTGTGGTTGACATTATTATCACAAGGTTTCAGTTGATTCTCCATAGTCTCCATAATGTTTATAATTTGTAAAGAAAGAGGATTTTTTATGTCTTAAGAGAGAAAGAGAAAGAGAGAGAGAGAGAGAACTTTTCTTTCCAAACTATATACTGGTGATTGTAAAAGATTAGTCAAAATATGGTACCACCACCAAAAATGTGTTCAATTGTCAGAATAAAACTTGGAATATTAATGGCCCTTCTAAGAGACAATAAAATGGAAAATAATAATTTATATAAACACAGACTTCTTTCAAGTTCACAACTAAAGAGATGATTTAACCTTTGAAGAAATAAAGTTAATATGAATGAGGTGCTGAAATGTTCTTTGCCCAACCAAGTGGGGATTAAAAACAAAAGAGACAAACTTTGATGTATGGTAATTTAGTCAGATTTTGTTGAGTGTGACAGGCTAAGAACTTATCAACACTACCTTAAAGCAAAAGTCCAATTATATGTAATCCTCAGTTGTCTTATTTCTTGACTCTTTTAAGAGAGACACATGTATTATTGGGTGCTCCATTGTTTTCTTTAACAATCATAGCTCTCCACAATTTCGTCTTTTGTAGATCTTGATAAATTTTATCTTTTCCTTATTTCTCCTAAACCCTGTTCTGTCATCAAGCTCTTCAAGTATTTTACATGCCGTTTTCCTCTGTCACTTGTCCTCAATATGTTATCAGATTCCTTTCTCATTATGTGCCCCAAATATTTCGGCTGTCTTTTTTCGGTTGTAGAGCAACTAACACCCTTCTAGCACTCTCAAAGATAGAATGGTCTGTGGCCAAAATAGCTATATAAATAAAGATTAATAGCAGTCAGGGATTCGAAATGTTGTTGATGATTATAACTGGATTGTGCTCTCTGCAACTAACAACTCAAATTCTCCTCTCTTTTACTTATTATTGTTCTGTTTTATCTGTGCTTGTTTTATTTGTACTTAATATCCATTATCACAGATGTTGTACTGTAGATATTTCAGCACACATCATCTGGTATTGTTAGGTATAAGTTTGCTTTTTGCTTCCATCATTGTTGCTTATATGTTCAGTCGTTGGTCTCAGTGGGCTCATTTTTACCCATTACTTCTTTTATATGTTGTGTCCCTTCAGGGCATAGGTGACCATGGTCCTCCACATCTTCTTGTCCCTTGTAGCTCTTTTTCTGTTATTTCTCCCAAATCCCATCCATTCCCTCAAACCCATTAAATGTGTCAGACACTGCTTTTCTATTATCTGCCCTGTGAGTATCATATTCTCAAACTCCTTCCTCATCATATGTCCCAGAAATTTGAACTGCCTCTTCCTGATGTTAAGCATAAGTTTCCTTTTTGTTTCCATTCTCTTCAAAACCCGGTCGTTGCTCACGTTTGCCCCATGGTATCCTCAGCATCCTTCTGTAGAACAACATTTTGTCACTTCAAGTCTTGTTTTCATTTTTAAGGAAATTGTCCAGCATTTGCTGCCATACAGGAAAACAGATATTACATAAAAGTTCAGTAGTCTTTGTTTCCAATGAAATTTTTCTATCTCTTAAAACTCTGCTTAGCTTCTGGAATGCATTTTTTGCCATCCAATGTCCTCTTCAGATCTCAGTTTCACACTTTTCACCCTCTGTTAGAACAGTTCCCAGGTATTTAAATTTCTGTACCTGCTCGATTTTAGTATCCCCAACCTGTAATTTACATTTTGGGATTTTCTTTTTGCTGATGAAAATGTATTCAGTCTTCTTGTAGTTTAAGCTTAGTCTTTTCTTCTCGCTTTCCTTCAATCCATTCTGTAGGTGGTTTTGTACTTTCCTTTACAGTACCAAATTCAACAGTCATTTATGAACTTGTTTATCTTATGAATGAAATCTGTTTTAAAAGTTTGTGCAAACTATTATAGTAACCGTACATCTAAAAGAATTAAATAATTTTCAGTATAAACAAAGTAAAATTAAATTTGGAATTAATATTCCAATAATTTTTGAAAATTTAATTCCAAAAGAAGAATGAATGTTTGTTTTTACTCTATGAGCAAGAGTTATGAAAAATAGATTATCTATGGACAGAGGTAGAGTAGCAAAGGTTCAAAGGATTAAATAATGATTTTTGGTTGGCTGATTTTGTTTACAGGTATATTAATCTCTGAGTTATTTAATGCCAAAATTTAAATATTTTGAACATAATTTCATGGCTTCAACTAAATATATACTATAAATAGGTATAGCTGGCAATTTTTTTTTTTTTTTTTTTTACATAAAAATGTATTTTTATACTTTCATAATGGATCACTATTTGCCCTTAGTTTGGATCCTAACAAGTGCTACCACTCCTGGTCAGGGTGGGCCTGAGAGCAACAGCAATTAAATGATTCAGTACTCTTCAGAACCTGCAACATCCTGATCGAAGGCCTTGCTGCCTGGGGCAGTTTATCATTATACCCAGGACTAGTTAAAAGATGACTGATATATTCCTCAGCAGCATGAAGCAATATGCATCGTCCCCTGAGGGAGAAAAAAACTAATAATGATAAAATTATATATTTACTTACTTGAATCTGATATTATTGATTTTTTTCATCCCAAAGCTCCACATTCCTCCAAGTTTACGCTCCAACTGTCCATTCAAAATATGTTCCCACAGGTATAATCCTGGAAATAAGCAGAAAGGCTTTTTGAATACTCTTACATAAACAATTTAAATAAAAAAAAAATCAGAAAAATGTTTCAGAAACTTCATAACAAAATCAATGATTTGAACAGAACCAAAATTAATGTAACCATCAAATTTCTATCCAATCTCAAAGAAATTCTATAAAACTAACTTGAGATTATATTTAATTTAAAGAATACTGCACAAAAAAATAATTTAAATTACCTGTTTTTCAAAAAATGGTAATCGTCATTATGTACAAATTTTTGACATCTTAAAATAAAAACAAATTAGAGTTCTTGAAATAAACAAAAATCATTTTTCCCAACCAGTTTTCAAGGAATGTTTTTTACTTAAAATAATGAAAGCATTAAAACAAAGAATAGCCACTGAAAAGAGAAGAATAAAAATCATATCAGCCTATGACAAAATTATTCATTTTTATTTCTGAATATACTTGACCTTCGACCTAAAAACATTATCTTGCCCCACAACTTGAATTTTAATATAAAGAAAGAACAAATATATTATACAGAAAATAGATATTTCCGACAAAAACATTGAATTCTTATTTGTTTCTAACAGGAAGCAGACTGGTGATTGCCGGGGAGGGGGGTGTCTATACACAAAAATCTTATTTACACATGCATGCAAACAATAGGTTACAGAAATTTTATCACCAAGATATTTAAAGAAAATGATTCAAAAAGCAAAAAAAGACTTTGGTAAGATTTGGAGAAATTACATTTTCAAGATATTTTATCCCACTGGTATTTTGATCCTAGCCAAGAGTTCATCCTCACATAAACAATTCTGTTATCTTTGGTAAGTACCATGCTTGCTATTATTGCTTTTTTAACAACAGTAAACTGAAGTTCCTGGGACATGCAATGAGGAAAGAGAGCCTGGAGAACCTGATACTGACTGGTCAGATAGAAGGAAGGAGAGACAGAGGAAGGCAGCGGATAACCTACTTGCAGGGTCTGATCAGGTGGATGACGGAACGGGGGTTGCCAGGAGCAACAGGAGCAAACATACTAAGAGCCAGAAGGGATAGGGAGACGTGGAGAACCATGATCGCCTACGTCCTGAAGGGATAGTGCACATAGAAGAAGAAGAACAGGTGGCCTTCTCTAGAAATTAAGCAAGTTTCAATAATAAACAGCTGATAGCAAATATTTTCATCTTAATTTCAGTTCCTTTTTATCTCAATCATGTTACATTTGTTAGTAAGCAAAACTGATAAAAAAAAAAAAGATGAAACCACCATCAAAACTTTTTTCTTCAGAAAGGCTCAGGCAGTTGTCCTACCACTTAGGCCAGAGAGCCTTCGGGCTGCAGTCATTCAAATTTACCTATATAGCTATTCCCTTTAATTAGTTTTATTAGAAGTAAAAGGTTTCTCACTTCCTTTGATGAAGTACCAACAATTATTTTAATAGTTGTCAGTAAGCAATGTAAATTAGAAAGAAGTGACGTGTTGTAATAAAAAGCAATGAAAGTTTAATAAAATATATATATATATATATATATATATACCAGCTGAAAAAGATAGACTGCAATGCTTCATCTGAAAAATTAAAAGAAAAATATTACTAAATACCCTAGGCAATTACAATTATATTTTATTCCTTAAATCTATAATCGTAACCTCATACTTGCTGGAATTAAGAGAGATATCTAAGACTAGAAGTAAAAGTGTAAACTTCTGCATGCACATCTGCCATTTTGTATTGGTAACTTACATTCTCTGTAGAATAAACAAAAATTGAAAAGTTGATTATTTGAATGCAGTGTAATTGAATGATGTTTTCTTTTCTTTTATTAAGACTACATTTGCTAGAGATGATTTTCTTACAAAGTGTTCCTCAACAGTTTCTGTCAAGGCTAACAATTAATAAAGACATTCTTCCCATACTACATAAACAGGGAAAACAATTGTAAGAAAGTCAATTACCTATTTATCTATTTATTCACTAAGACTTCTGTCTGCTATTATGGTATACAGAGACAAGACATTGATGAAGATGACAGGTAATGAGACAGGGCTCAGGAAATGATGGATTCAGAATTCTGCAGTGAAAGATATTAATAGAAAAATTGATACAAGGTGGTGAAAAAATTAATACCTGTGAATTTACACAAGCCTCATATAGGTAACATGTGCACCTGTGTTTATCATTTATGTATATAGCAACATTTTCAGAGTTAAGAATACTTCTAAGAGATGTGTGAGCTGAATAACACAAACCTATGAATTTACACACCCCAAATAGTGAACACATGCACTTAGGTATATCATTTATGTATCTAGCAAGAGCAATTGTTTCTTGGTTATTAATGTTAAGAAACAACTATTTAAAAAAAGCTTGATTCTGATGAAGCTGCCCTGGAGAGCAGAAAACCCTTTCTTAGAAGTTGGTAAAAAAAGATATAAAAAGAAAGCTGTGATGATTCACTGATCAAAGAAACCCTCTTGAACTTAGTTTAAGTTTGCTGTTATAAGACAATAAGAGCAATACCAGCACCATATGAAAATGTTCTTGGTAGAACTTTAGCTAAAAGTTATTAACAGGATCAACCTCAAATACTATGACTTTTGATAAGTGCTTCAATTTTCTCTTGACCATTTGTGCTTAATCAAAAGAGTAACAAAGCTTTTATAGGCACATAATTCTGATAATAGAAAAGTAGATTACAAATTTGAAAAGTAACAAATGTGATTATATTAAGAAATAGGAAAAAAAATGGACACCTAATTTTGCAGTTACAGGTTCAAATGCAGAATAAAGTCAGAATATATAAAATTGGTGAATATTGATTCAATACAAGATGATAGCGTTTTCAAACAGTTTATAGTGTGTTGTGAATGGATGACATCAAAAAGTCATTAAATAGTATAAAAATACTTTAAGGATAGCAATATTCTAGTGTGACAGAATCACAAATAACTGAACCAAGTAACAAATTATATTACATGAAGATCCAACTGTAGTAATAACTAAAATGGATGCACATGTAAATCAAAGAAAAAAAAAATATATGCTCAACCTGTTGATGTACCTCATTACTTCAAACAAAAATGTGAGAAGGAAAGTCCATCAACACTAGTGATAACAGTAAATATGAGAAACTTATTTTCCTGAAACATTATTTTAATAGAAAGAGTTTATAAATGTCACACGAAATTAGTATTGGCTGTTCAGTCAATGAATGCCAAATGTTTCCATTTTAGGAAACAACTAATATTACCATTGCCATCATAAAAGAAGTTTTAGACAATTTAGTTACCAAGGTGACTGTATTGAAAGAGCTCTGTCTGACTTGTTTTGAAAATAGTTATAAGACATGTAACCATTAGCTTGAACATCAGCAAAAAACAAAACAAAAGCATTTCAGTCTTATATATAACAAGAAGGTCAAAGTAAATGTTATAAAATAGAAAGTAAACATTTGACTACTGAGCTTATCCAGTGTTGCTAGCCTTAAAATGAGAAAAAAATCTTGCATAATAATCATGTTCATCAATGCTATCTCATTTTCTCAGATCCACATATAACAAAAGAAAATGTTTTCATCAATTTAGTTTCCTTCAGTACATTCTAATTCAAATCTCTTTTCATACATCATTTTTTTTTTCAGTCTTTCAAGATATTCAACTTACATTTTCAAAACTATGTGATTAAGCTTTTTTTTTTACAATTTCAAATCTCAATATCATATAATCAGATTATTAGATTGACAATATCAATAAAAATAATTTCTATTAACAAAAAAATTAATAACAATTAACAAAAAATGAATATCGATACAAAATGTCCAAAACCAGATTGAATGCTGGTTTACAACCATGTCTCTTGCAAATCAAAATGTCTGGTCATGCATTACTGTTGGTTTACACCTGTGTCTCTTGCATGTCAAAAATGTACTGTCATGTTTTAGTGCTTGTTTACACCTGTTTTTCTTGCCTGTTAAAATATATCAATGTGCTTTACTGTTGGTTTACACTTTTTGTCTCTTGCATTTCTAAAATAGGTTGTCTTTATTTGAGTTACCATGTAACAAAATTATTAAGTGTCAGAAAAAAGAAATCACTTATTTATAATAATTGTATACAGTATCTAGTCATACTTGTACATCAACAAATTAAACGCAATTACAATTAATCTATCATTAAAATGACAGAAAACTGACAACTCATCATTAGGAAAGATAAACTTCCACCCCACCCCACCCTAAATTTGGATTATGCCTCACCAACCTAGCAGCTGGTTGCAAACTTTCAACTATTTGTCACATGTTGGCAGATATAAAAAAAAATTTAATAACAAGCAGAAATATTTCTTCAGTTCTGGTGCCATCAATCAGTAATTGAAAATGAGTGTAATCTTATACAGTGTTCACAGTGGATTAAATCTTATACAGTGTTCACAGTGGATTAAATCTTATACAGTGTTCACAGTGGATTAAATCTTATACAGTGTTCACAGTGGATTAAATCTTATACAGTGTTCACAGTGGATTAAATCTTATACAGTGTTCACAGTGGATTAAATCTTATACAGTGTTCACAGTGGATTAAATCTTATACAGTGTTCACAGTGGATTAAATCTTATACAGTGTTCACAGTGGATTAAATCTCATATAGTGTTCACAGTGAATTAAATCTCATATAGTGTTCACAGTGAATTAAATCTTTTACAGTGTTCACAATGAATTAAATCTTTTACAGTGTTCACAATGAATTAAATCTTAGTCCCACTCCTCCTTTTCAAATGACACTTTTTTTGAGGGGGGAGGGGGCAGGCTGTGATGATATTTCAGGTTTTTATCAATTATTGAAAAGAAAAAAAAATCAGCATTAGATACAAACTATTTCAAGTTCAACATTAAATTTCTTCAGCAGCCTTTAAAAGAACAGTGATGTTAACATTATTGTGAAGAAATACTATAATATAAAACAAAAATATACAGTTTATTGCCTGCATTAAAATTTAATCTTGATTCAAGAACTCTGTAAAAGTCATTGTAACTGACATTTCAAATAATCTTTAAAATGATTCCAAATTTTCAATGAACATCTTTAACCAGTTAAGGTGGTTTTCTAATGTTAGCATATTGGTCAGGATAGCAAATGAGCCAAGTGATAAAGCCCAATAATTCAGAAAGAAACTAAATATGAAATGACAGTTACAATATTTGATGGATACCATTTTTATAATCATCAGAACATAATGACTTGTCTTCAAGGAAGAAACAAAAAAACAAATATCAATGTGTTCATGTTTAATATTATCGGCATGCTTCTTCTGCCTGTTTATCAATTTGTATTCAAAAGCAAAGAGAAAAGGCTAGAAGCATCAGCATAAAAAGACTTTAATATTTGTTTTTCCCCATTTCACAAATAAACATATTTCGGTGTTTCAGGTTTTGAATTTATTTTTGTCTTATGCCTAATACCTGATCTTTACAAATTTACATAAAAATCTTTTATTCCAACAAGTTTTACAGGTCAACTACCAAAAATTTGAAAATCCCACACTTCATATTCCTGATACAAAATTAACAGATGTCTTACTCCTGAATAAGTTGTCTGACTGGATATGTTAATGGGAGATATTATACCCATTGATGTTTCTCATATACAGAATTAGTTGTACTTTCCCTAACACAAGTCATGGGGGTGGGGAGAGGAGGTTAATGTTAAACACGTCAAACCCACTCCTAAAAATTAAAGCAATCCCTTTAAAGCAGGTATTAGATGAGCCAAAAATGTTTTTATTACAGGATGGTACTAGGAGCATTTACTTTTGACTACATCTTTTTTTCTTTAATCATTTCAACTGAAACAAGACAAAGTCCCTAAGACAAAAAAGTTACTCGGAGTGAAAGAATATGAGAAAAAAAAAAAACAAAAAAAAACATTAAGGTAAGAGGCCAATAATAGAACAGAAATTAAAACAAAAAATAATGATTGACATTTAAATTTTTGAAGATCAAAGTTTACTGGAAACATGAAGCCAAAAGAGAATTTCATACTTGAACACCCCAAAGAAAGAAACAATTTAAATTCTGATTCTAATTAGACCAACTGAAGACAGTAGGTGATGAAAAATATCCAAAATTTGTTCATAATTGTTGATATTCTATCCAAATAACGAAACTGATTATTGAACAAATTTAATTGTGAGGGTTTTACTCATTTGTCATTTTTACCAAATATTTTACCTTCAGATAATGTTAATGAAAAAAGATCTAAACCCTCTGGAAGATTGCAAAAGGCACCAAAAGCAGTTGTTTAGAGGGAAAGATAGTTCTAGGATATTACAACTATAAAGTTGACTAAAAGATGTCAGAATAGAGGGAAACATTATATACATTGTTCAATGAACTCATGAGAGTGACTTGTTGTGCCTTCTCAGAGTAAGATTTTCCACTGAAATGAAGAGAAAATATCATTTTGAATCAAATGCTAGGTCTGCTGATAGAAAAGTCGATTCATTGTGTCATGCTAGACAATTTTTCTCAACAGAATTTATCTTATAGTTGAAACTGCTAAGAGTAACCATAAATCCAATGCTAATAGATTCTGCTCTTGCAATCATTGCTTGCAGAATTCTCCTTCAACTTCTTGTCAATTTTGGTTTCCAGTCAACTTTGATCTTCAAAAATTTAAATGCAATGTCAATCGCTATCCTCTGTCATCTTAATTCCTTTCTTTATTATCCTCTTTAATAAACATTTTCTTTTTCTCATTCTTTCACACTCACTAATCTCTTGTGACTTAGTGGTTTTATTCTTTTACCTGGGATGAAATGACTAAAAAGAAAAAAGTTAATACAAAAAATTTTAAAAGTTGTGAAACTAATGAACCTATTGGCCAACCCCCCCCTTTTTTTTTTACTTATTACAGCAGAAAAATTTCATGTATTCCAGTTAAAGATGCCAAACTTACCATAATAAAGTTCCATATTCTTCACTTCTTTTAACATCTACTGACTTATATCTAAAACTGATTTAGCAATACCACTTATGGACATGGAGTAAATTTATTTTTCTTTATAAAACAGAATAAATAAAAATCTTAATTCTATTATTCATCAAAACTACTAAGATTGACTTTACATTTTTTGGGATTTTCAATAAATTTTCTTTTCTGATGAACAGGAAAAATAAATGTTTTATGAATTTATCAATTTGAAATTTTTTTAAAATTCAATATTTAAAAATTAGTTATTGTATTTTTAGTCTTGTATAAATGTGACAACTTGGAATAAGCAAGGAGGCTGGACATTTTCAAAATTTAAGTTTCGGAATCTGTATAAAATTAGTTTCACAAATCTGAATGACCGTTTTCCTTAGAATAGAAATTGTTTCTAAGATTTATTGATTTGTATTTTTTACAGCTTATCAACCCTTTGCAGACTCTTTAAAGGTTAAACAGATGGATTGTAAGAATAATTCCTCTATTTATGAGTCAATGTTGAATTAATAAATGTTTTGGAAAGAATGATTTTTCCAAATACAAGTATTATTTAATCCATAGTTGAAGGGGAAAAGACTGATTCATACCTTTCCCAAATGTATTTGCACATAAGTGAATATAATGAACTTGGTTGGAATTCAAAATTGGCTGATTTCTCATTCCAACCTTCATATCCATTAAATCAACCACACATTAAATTTTTTCCAAGAAAGTTTCCATAAACATAAATTATCAGGATATTTTCCCCAAAATAAGTGGTAGGGATATGATTATTACATACTCAAGAAAGAGTATATTTGACAAATTAGTTTTGCATCAACTCCTTCATACGATAACTTTTAAAAATTCCAACCAAGAAAATATGCCAGACAATGAACTAACCTAAATTTGCTGTTTGATGACCTGAACATATTACAGAGAAAAATTAATAGTATTCCTTTAAAACAGGAAATAATGGTAATTTTCTATTTTAATGTATATTAATAATGTTCATCCTGTCATTACCTAATATGATAATGAGAAATAATTATTGGCAAAAATAATTTTAGGAGTACTACATACTGAATCATCATTGTAGATATTTTCAATGCTTGTATAAATACAAAAGCAGACTGATGAGAGTAAAATCAGTTACAAAAAAGAATATTTTTATTTTACCATTCTGATTAAATTTCTGTCTCAACCTATCAAAATGTTTTCACTTGATCAAGATAAGAAAATATTAGATTGAAACCAGAAAAATTTGAAATTGGCAGCAATTTACAAAGCATAAATTAGGTAATGATTATTTAACCTCCTCCACAGGGAAATGCTTGGGTGGTTTTTTTAAAAAAATTTTTCTATCAAATACATTTCTTTTCTAATGCAAGAAACAACATGAGAAAAAAACTAAAATAAATACCATGGCTCCATTGGTGCTCATAAAAACTTTCCTATTTTAGCATCAATTAGAACATTGATAAAAATATATTTATAGAAGAAATATAAGATCTAGAAAACACTCAACAGGTAGCTTAGTGAATATAATTGCTGCAAATTGGAAAACAAAACTCATTTCAAATAGAAAAAAAATTTAAAAAGGTACTTTGAACACATTTTACAGCTTGTAGAATTCACAGTATAACATGGCTGGCTGTTTGTATCCAAGCATGTCTGTTTGCTAAGGTGGCTAACCAATCCCATTTGCAGACACCTGCTTAGGCTTATTTGTGTGTGTGTGTGTGTTTTTTTTTTTTCACTATCTACAGAGTCAACCTGAGGTTTATATTGCAACAACATTGAGAAAACCTTACTTACAATTTCTTGGCAAGTGTGTATAATCTGCCATGATTACCAGTTTGAACAAGGACAGTATACTCTAACCCAGTCTCAATGGCTTGCAACTTTGTGCTACCACAACTATCAATGGCTTTTGAACAGTTTTGTTTACCCAATTTCACTTACAAGGCTTGGGCCAACTTGTGGTATGGTTTTCAGGCACTTCACAATGCTGTAATTATCAATTGTCTCCTTGACACACAACATTTGAACCCCGGTCTCATGGCATATCTATGATGAAAAACTTTAAATATTTATTCATAAAAGATTTTTTTTTTCTTTTCAAGCCAGTTAATGTAAATACAAAGATAGGAATTATGAGAAAATATCACACACCCAAACGTTTTTTTTTTTTTTGTTGTAAAACTTAAAAAAGAAAGCATAAATATTAATGTTGAAAGACTGGAATAATATTTTTTGTTCAGAAATGCTTTTAATTTTAAAGTTATGAAAAAAAATTCCAGCAAGAAAGACATGGTAACTTTGTTGCATTAACAAAGGAGTGTAGAACACTTTACATGCTTTTAGCTGACAAATAAATTAGCTTTTCTCCTAATCCAGGAAGGCTTAGCTTTGAAAACCAATTTTGAATACTTAAAACTGTTAACCAACAATTTTTCATATTTCTATAAAGCTAAGTTTGGATGAAAGTGATAAAATATGAATGTTTTCTTTTATAAATAGAGAAGCAAAATAAATTTCATGAATCATATTACACCAGAAAAATGGTTCAGGTTTTCCAACAGATGAACAAAATTTATTAGATGCTGAGGATATCTACTTGAATGATACTGGTTTTACACAATAACTTATCTCCGACCTGTGCTAAATGATCTCAGCCAAGCTGACAGTCTCTGATTGAAACTTGAATAAGCAAAATGTTCAGGTAATGTGGTAACAAGAGAGTTAAACACATTAGGCAATCAATCAATAGAGATCTAGGAATTGATCTATCAGAGTAGACTTGTTTCTTCCTTAGTAATGAAAAGGATAATATCAGCTGTGCTTTAACAGCAGGTCTTTTGTATCACAGACTGCATCTTCTGTTCACCAAATACTAGAATTATGAGAGGAATTATAATCACGATTTCCTGATTAGACAATTTTTATTCCACCTTTCCCCTTCAAGTATTGAAATTCAGTTCCTTTACAAAATCTGACTGTCTTTAGTTTCAATTATTTAAAATAAAGCCTCCAACTATTAATTGCCATTTTCAATTCATTTTGGTGGGAAATTATTCCAGTAGCTTTATATACTGCCATGCACTAATATAATCATACTTTGATTAATTTGAGTGTAATTAAGAGTACCCATCATATAGTAACATTTAATGTATTCATAGTGTTCCTTATTGAATATACTATAAATTTGGCCTTTAACCAAAATTATCAGTGTCTAACAAATATCTGCTATGAGTTTAAGTATGTCTTGTAGACAGAGAACTTCAATACATTCAAACAAACGCAAAATCAAAAAAGAACAAAAATCAATAAAATTGACAATAATGTTCTAATGTGAACATAACAGTATAATAGCAATTAAAAATACACAACACTAAGTGGATTATCCTGTTTCTGGTTAGTAATTTCATAATCTGCTTTTCTTCTCCAAACAGATCAATTAAAACAAGCAACTGAATTATTACATCTGTCTATATTTCTGAGACAAGATATGGTATTTACATTGTTCAGACTTGTCCTTATCTTTACTGCCATCTTCACAACATTTTGGCCATAGTAAACTCTGGACTTCTTCAGATATGTTGGAATTTTGACCTGAGCCCTTTATTTAGTCCATGGGGTAGATTGTTCTAATTCCATGTGCCATGCTTTCTTTTTATATCTCAGTTTCAGTTAATTACCTTTAGTAACTCAACTCTCCAATTTTTTGGCAGGGTTGAGTTGAACTCACAACTCTTTGGGTCAGTCACTTTTTGGATCAGTCAACCAACACTTTTATTAAGCAGGCCATATATCCTTGAGGAGATTAGTGAGTGAATTTTTGGGACTTATAAATCTAATATCTCAATGACATTGTTTTTAAACCTAAGCTTATATTACAATTTGTTGTTACTGTTGTTTTCTCTTTAGCTCTCTGTTTAATTTTAAAATTATTTTCTGTTGATATTAATTTGTAATCTGTCATTACAAAAATAAAAATATGATATATAGCATACTCCAAGATTTGATGAGAGGCAGAAAGACAGAAAAATAAATATAATTGTTTAAAATGTGTTACATTTACAAAAGAAGCGATTCATATTAAGGATAGAGTAGTGTGGAAAAAGAAGTCAATGGAGTATGATGATAGACTGTTTCTTTTTGCTAACAACTAACAGGCCAATTACAAATTGGAGAAAGCAAAATCAAACAAGTTCAAACATTTAAATATCTGGGAATTGCTTAAAAGAGGACAGAAAGTGAAACACTGAAATCTAAAGGTGCACTGGGATAGCAAGAGATGCCTTTTAAAAACTAAGCGAAATATGAAGAAACAGAAAATTTTGAAAAAAGAAAAGAGAAACTATTGTGTAATATCATTCCTCCTATATAGCAGTGAATGTTACAAAATCTTCTCACAGAAGAAGAGACTTAAAGCAACAGAAATATGGTTTTGCAGAAGAATGCTGAGAATACATGAACCAAATATGTGAGCAGCAATAAAATTTTAGAGAAAATGGAAACAAAAAGGATCCTTATCATTATACATCAGGAAGAGATAGTTGAAGTTTTTAGGGAATATGAGGAAAGAGAGCTTTGAAAATTTGATACTCACAGAAAATATTGAAGACAAGAAGGATAGAGGAAAATAATGCATAACCTACCAAGCAAGCGTGAGTAATTGAATGGTAGAGCAAGGCTTAGGAGAGACAAGGAAACATCTTTTACAACTTACAAAGAACAGGAAAGTGTGAAGAGCCATGAATGCCAACACCCTGAAAAGAACATAGTCACTACTTCATTGTGCTTGTGCTAAGTTTCATGCCTTACTTGGTTTTATGATCTCTCACACAGTTTAATTATATATATCATATATAATCAGAGTCTAATTGTACTGATGAGCTGTGTTACAGCGAAACAGATCTGTCTGCAGATGATTATATATATATATATATATATATATATATTAAACATTTGCTATTTTTCTAGAGAAAGAAGGCTCAATATTGAGACAGTATTTGGTCTGAAGATCAGATTGAGGTAAGAAACTGACAATCACTGTGCAGTGTTGATTTCTATGTCCACATCATATGCATACATATAGTATTAGAGTTCACACTGTCTCTATCCCTAGCATAGCCATGTAGGGGAATGGCAAATATCTAGAATTATTCTTAAAAATGTTTGTCACTAGTACTCCACTCTACATGCAAACATTTAGCATCATTAAGAAAATAAAGCAGATGCATAGCCTCATAATATAAAAGACTATTTTGAAACACATAAGTACCTTTATCAAAAACTTCTAATATTAAATCCATAGCAACCAACTAAATGGAGTAAAGTGAAATTTCGATAAAGGAAAGATTAATTCTGCTGGCTTAAATTATTCTCACCCACACATATTCTTTCTCCATTCCAAAAGACTGATATCCAGTTATTTTTTTAGGATATTATATATTAAAGAGAGAAAAAAAATGACAATTTCTTGTTAACCAATAATTACTCTTCAAATTTCTTTCTGATAGCGAACAGCACTTCAAACCCAAAATATGACAGATTAATTTACTTTGTGAGAAAAATCAGCAACCTTGTTTGTCCATTTCTCTTGCAGTTATCTTTGAACTTAACAATGAGATATTGTTCTGTATAAACTCAAAATAGACTTTTCCTGGATCGGTTCCAGACAAAGCAGGTGAATTCTGGAAATGGAATGGAAGAGAAACAGACAAGAGAGGATGGATGCAAGTGACGGTGAATTATTACCTCAACTCTTATACTCGCAGACAAATACAAAGTAATGAAAAGAAACTGTTCTCTGTAGACGACACCTAAGATTCCAGAGAAGTGATTTACTTTATTTGGTCATCAAGTTTCCTGTGAATTTTTAAGATATCAAAAGAGATTTTTGTATCTCAAAAGAGTGAGAAGGAAAACTAACCCAACAGCAAAAAACTTTGTTGTTTATTGCAAAATAAGTTAAAAATCCTATAAACTTATCACAAGAAAAAAACTGTACTACAGAATCAAGAAGGTTGAATTAACAGCCAGTTTAAAAAACTATTCCAAAAGCAATAAAAACAAAAAGCAAACTAGTTTTAACAAGTTAAACATATTTTAAACTCCAGACTTGTTTAACTTTATATTCTTTAAAAACACTTCCTTAATATGAGCAAAGAGATTAACTCTGCACTTAAGCACCTAATTTTACTTTCATCTTTAAATTCTAATTTTTTTAATCAAAGGAAAAAAATTGTAAGAGAATATGAATATATCATAATTTTAAAAGTTCACCGATATCAAAAGGTTAATAAAGCAAACAAAAGTTAAGAAATCATCTTTTTCTGAAAAAAAATAAAAAAATAAAAATAATTTACTTTATTTTTTGGTAGCACTATAAAGCATCACTATTCATAAAATTTTAGATTATGATGGAAGACATTTTACTAATAAATTTAAGTTAAATGAAATTAGACATATAGACATTAGATATTGGTGGAATAAAACTTGACAATTGCTATAAAAACAGACGATGATTATTAAGATGAGTGGAAAATAAACAATGTCAATTCAAAAGTTGAGAGAAAAAATATAAACAAAACAGGTGAGATGAGAGACAGAGAGAAACAAGTATTGGTCAGCTTTTTCTATTTTTTTTTTTACTTCATTTTCTAGTTTCAAATTACCATTTATGGTGATTATGTGTTTTTGATAATTTCCAATAATCTGAGTAAATATGTACATTATTTTATAGCAATAGTATATACTATGAAAAGAGACAAATATCACTTGTTAGCCATTGTTGAAACCAACTTAAATACAGTTGAAAAAGTAACACTATCAAATATTTATAATGTACTAGGAAAAAAAAATGTCTAAATTTCTGGGATGTCATGTTATCATTTACACTATTTACCTGCAGAATATTGTCCACATCTTTGTTGTTATCACAGTTTGGCCCATGAAACAATGGATTACCCTCCAGCCTTCATCAGCTGCATACTGATCTCATCGACTTATTTTTTTAGTACTGCTCAGTTATTGCTTACCCTTTATTGACTAAGTCCAAATCCACACTGCTTGGTCCAGTGATTGAACTGACAATTACTACATGACCAAATTCACAAATCAATGCTTTAATCCACTAGGAGCTTTTTTTTTTAACTTTTATAATCAGGTTTTATCTGCACAAGGCCCAAGAGCTACTCAAGTGAGATGGGTTATAGAGTAAGAGTTTATGGGTACACTAGCAGTATAGACCAGTGTTGCTCGGGTGTAATGAAAGCTTTATAACTAACCCATGGTCCTGGAGCTCAGACTCAGCCTAAGGAATATTTGTGTGAAGTTTGGTGAGAATTGGATAAAAATTGTGGATTTGTATAAAGAAGATACAGGCAGATAAACAGACACATACACAAACATCTTGCCTTTTTTATATATATATTATCGATTTTCTGCACTATTGTAAGAACTGTAACCTTGAAACTTCTGAATATCATTTCTTATGTCTTTGTCTATGAGTGTATCAAATTTGATTAAAATTGGACTGCTCCTTCTAGAAACAATTTTTTTGATTATCGATTTTCGATATTTATCGGGGCTACCTCGACACAAAACCTAGCTAAGAACACTCGCAGACACTTATAGTACAACTGTGTAAATTTAAGAAAATCGTTTCAGCCATTTGAGTCTATAGGTAATGGACACACAGACACGCACACACACAAAGTTCCATTTATAAACAAGTTTAGATGTTGGGAAGATAATGGTTGTCCTTAGATTTGAACAGCTTAAGATTGTAGTGACCAGGGAAGAATTATTTTGGAAGTTGGTTCTACAAAGTAGTAGTTCATAAAATGAAACTGCTAAAGTCGAACTTACAACTCACAAATGGAATATGAAAGTGGAGTGGTGAGTCTCAGCCATGATGGTTAGAATTGGTAGAACTAATGAATGTAATTCATCTGAACACTTTCCATGGAAATAGCAATAGAGCAACAAGAAACTTGTAACATTTTGTCTATGGCAAAAAGAGATTGCAGAGTGGAAAATAATTCATTACTCACAAGAATATGGAGATACTTTTGAAAAGTGAAGACTGAACAGCTCCTGCCCATATATGGCAGCAATAATTCATTTTCAATTTGATCTGACTCTTGTAAGACTAGAGGATAGCAAGCAGGAGAATTTAGGTACCTCCTGGAGTGGTACAGCAAACCAACTATTTTTCCAACATCTTTAGCAATGGATTGTATCTACTAGAGCCACTTTAGGTCTGGATTGAGTTTCAGTTTCGAAAAGTGCTTAAGGCATGAGATACCCATTCATCATGATCAGTGAAATTCTGGGTCTGCTCTCTGGAAAATCCCTAGTTTGATTTATATTGTCCTATGGGACAATAGCCGAGTGGATTAATGTCTTGGTTCATGAATTTCAGCATGGAGTAAATCACCTATCTAAAAAATTTATAACAACAATGATATTCTTTATGCAATTCGTATTTAGTTGAAGCGTCAATAAAATTATCGAAGTTTTCAGCAGTAAGTATTTCCACTTAATTACAAGATAAATAATTCAGAAAACTGAAGATTCTATTTTTAATCTGAATTAACATGAATAACCAGAAATATTAATTAGTATAAAAGATTTTTCATAAAAGCTAAAATTTGTATATTATTTAGATTCCTTACTTTAATTTTTAATGAAGAGCAATTTATTAAAATTATCCCCAAAATGTTTACAATAAGAAATGCTTCAATTTGTCAAACCAAATAAGACTGTTTTTATGGTTTATCAACATTTTTCAGGTTATTTAATACCAGAAAATATATTATCAATCTTTTCAGGGTTATTTTAAAACCAGGAAGATTGTAAAATCTTTTATAGATTATAATTATTTAGTGATACAAGTTTTACTAATTAATCCATAGCTGGGGGAAAGAAGAGGTAGATTCATACCTTTTCCAGTGGTGTTTGCATGCAAGTGACTATAGCTAACCCAACTAAAATTGGAACTTGGCTCACCAAATTCTAATTCCAGGCCATTATCTTTTACACCATTCACACATCCATAATTATAGCATCAGATATTTCCAAGCAGTTACCCATCTAGGCACTGACCATGTCCAACATTGCTTAATCAGTCGATATATGGTCATAAACCAAACAAATGTAAAGCAAATAAATTAAACTAAAAGATGTCATTTAAAATATGATTTGTTAAAGAGAAGAAAAAAAATAATTGACTAAAAAATTTCTCCCCATATAAAATAGACACCAGGAAGCAGTAGACACCAAGTAGTCAGGTTACAAATTACTTTTGACAGAGCCAATTATAGAAAGTAGCCACACTGAAGATTGCCTTTTTGTTTGTTTTTTCTCCTTCTAAATTAAATGTTCAAGTGGAAAAGCCAGGTCTTAATTATTTTTCCACAAATCAGATAAGGATTTCATTAATATAAAATTAATATATTTGTCAATGTTGACAGTTTTAAAAAGGAAACTATCATTGACTTTCCTTGGTTTGATGAAAAATTGTTCTTCACTCCCAAGGCGAACCAATTTTAGTTCTACAAGCAGGATAAACAGACAAAAATTCTTACCCATATCTTTTTTCTTTCACAGAATGAGATTCACTCAGCAAGTGAACACAAAGAACAAACAAAAAGTGTTTTTTTTTTTTAAACTAGCTTAGATATTGATGACACAAAAAATGTCATTTAGTTCTTGTGGCCAAGGGAAAGAAACAATTTTGTTACAATATAAAACAATACTTCTCAGTATCAGATTTAAGTGCACACCTTTTTACACCAACTCACTCTTATAGGGTTATGATATTGGTTACCATTTCTCTTCCTGGCTGCATGTTAAATTTAACAGTTATTTCATAATACAAAGGGAGAATAAAATGGTTTTCCTGAAATGCAAAATTCACAGAAGATATTCATTCCCTTCCGTTAAAATAAACTTACAAAATATACATATATATATATATATATATATATATATATATATATATATATTCTATGTGTGTGTGATCAAAAACTAAAAGAAAACTTATCTTAGCCATTGTGTTTCATCCTCTAAGGAGGTTTAAGTGAAATGCAAGGATTTTATTTTGTAACAACTATTTATATCCAAGAAAAATAATGTTATTGCTTTTTCAAAATTTTTAAATATAAAGAATGCTCATAAATGTTTGATTAGCTGAAAAGTTTAGGCAAGCTATGGAAGACGTGAAATTTATTCAATATTTAATAAATGAAAGTGAGTCAATGCTGTTCTTCAAATTTTTTTTTATGCAAATTAGTATTTAAATTATTTTACTTTTGGATAAATTTGTGTATTATATATTTTAAATAACATGAGATTATGAATTTAGCTGGGGTTTTTTTTTGTTTTTTTTAAATTTGTCTTGATACAGTCCTTCAGAGGACAAAATGTGTTTTCCTTTTGTCTTTATTTCTGTTGTCCTTTACAGAAATACTCTATTTGAAATTATATATTATAGAAAAAAATTGAATCACATAAATGCTATGTACATTTCCATTTTCTCTATTATGAATAATGGCTAATTTGCTTGTGTTTTATGTTAATACAAACACCTGAAACTACTGCAATGAAAATGCCACTAAGGTCTGCTGCAGTTTGCCCATGGATGACAACTTGTGACAAATATTTGACACCATCAAAGTCCTTCAAGGCTGAGATGTTATAACATCTCACTATAGCAACAACCATAAAATTTTCTAATACATACAGATTCAATAAAATATGAGTAATTAAAAAAATGGAATTCGGTTACTTTATTATAAGCTGGTATGTAATATATATTGGTCTGTTAGCATCTTTAAAGAAGCATACAACTTTGTGAAGTTCTCTGGCCAACTCACTTTACAAAATCAAACTATTTTAAAGCCAAGAACATTTCAGCACTCCCTATATTGTTCATAGGCAAACAGTCATTACTTTAAACCCCAAGTAATTGCCTCAGATGACCTACAAGATGTTCAGTCAAATGTATACAATCAGAACTTGGAAAGATACTTTTTCATAGTGAATCAGTAGGAAAAAATATCCTGCTGTACATTCAATTTAAGATTTCAGATTACATTAAAAATAAAGCACTTAGCAGACTGAAGTAAAAGAAAATAAAACTTGGAAAAAATGGATATGTTTCACTACTTTCTCTTCCCAGCACTAATAAGGTTTTACATTATCGAATACAGAATTTAAAAATTGAAAAAAAAAAAAACATTATGCACCAGCAAAGTTTGATAGACTTGCATCAAATAGCATAGATAATGAAATCAACAAACTGAACCTATTTACTTTACAAAAAAATTTTTAAAAAATAGTGGAGTAGAATGAGTTTTCTAGCCTTGGTTAGCAACCAGGTTAAAAGGATAACCGGATTGAGTTATTTATTATTGCTTATTTGATGATTTTACATTTAATTATCAAATATACAACTATCTTTCTTGAGAACTATCATGGCTGTTTATAGATATTAAAAAAGAAAGGTGAGGAGGACCATGACACTTAAAAGTAATTGAGCATCTCTAGGTTATCATACATAAAGCTTCATTATACCAACAATATTTATTAAAAAAAAACATTGTGAACATTATTCGCAACTTGCTACAGAATACTTTCCAAAATATTTATGTAATATTCTATGATCCAAACAGTACTTGCATTTAATATTTATACATTTAGATTTTGCTCTCACATTTTTGTATCAATCTCACACAAGTATTGACAAAAACCAAATATCTCATGTTTTAAGGGCATCATTATTAGTTATTTACAAAGTGGAGCTTATTTTTGGCAGAAGGCCACAAGTAGGGGTATCCTGAAAGGATTGAACTCACTATTAATGATCTCCAAGTCCCACTTTGTGAACACTACAACCTGATGAGGTTCCCAAGGGCATTATTAGAGAAATGTAGCAGCTTGAAGATTCTGTGGAATACCAAAGGATGATATGATATCCTCTGACCATTTGAAAGATTGTTACTTTCTAAAGTAATAAAATAAATCACCAATAGAAGCAAAACCTTTGTGAATTAGAAAGTTGGGTTTTATTTCATATATGTGTGTGTGTGTGTGTGTGTGTGTGTTTGTTAGTTGGTTGGTTCCAATCTGTTAGGAATGACTGCAAAGCACTTACCCCTCCCCAATTTATAGGCAGAAGCACATGAATGCATGATAGTATTTCTTCTTAACCAAAAAAAAGCAGGTTCTAGGTTTCATCTGACTCAGTCCCAGTCTGTCTTGTCAAGAAGTCAGAAAACTACATTTGCTTGTCTGAATTTGCTTTTATCTGCCAACCCCAATTCTTAGTTTGTGAACCTTTTGCTATATTACTGTTGCTTTGCATTATTACTGTTCATTTGCCCTGAATAAATTGTTTGCTTATTTTTGGTCCCATACATTTCTTTTTTATTATTATTTATTGCAAACTTTGTCAATTCTATTTGTTGGAAAGTTTTGATACTTATTTTGCATTTAATCATGGCTACTCACTCCACAATGTGTGTGCATATGAGTTATGATTTTATTTTCCAAATAAAACTTGTTTGCTAAATTGAGTTTTTAAAACAAATTTATTCCTGCCACTGCCCTATACAGAATGGATTACACAGAACACCCAAAGATGTACATTGGCAAAACATCCAGAAACTTTAAAAAATGACTACATTAGCATTACAGTGATATTCTGCATAACAACATTTGAAATGCTCTGATTGTTCACAACAATACATCTGACTACAATTTTGACTTAATGAATACCAATCTGATCAGGATAGAAATGGTTTTACAAAGAAAATGCATTCAGAGTGTGCTAATCCACAATTCTTGATAATAAACCTAAGACCAGAACCATACATAATATCAATCATTGCACAATATGGCATATGAACACGTAGAAAAGAAAAGAAAATTTAATTCATTGCTCCACTTATTCACAAAAATATCAAAGCATTTTCCTTAAACAGTTTTTTCTTTCATTTCAAGCAGAAAAAGCCAACACAAGTTGGTGAAACATGTTGTCTATAAGTGTTTTCACTGTCTCTTCTTCACACACAAATATATAACTAATGCTCACCAAATACAAAGCCCAAGTATTGTAGGAGTGTAAGAAAGAGCAAGAAATTAAGTTCTTGGGGCTATGCAAGAAATATAACTCTAAACTTAAAGAGGTTAAGATTTAATTAGTGAAGAACATTTTAGAGTTCTGTCAGAGACATTAGAACTATAGAGTAGAAATAGACATTAGAAGGAACCAGACCACCAATTTTCAAAAAGGAAACAAGGGATAAACCACGACTACTGTTCAAAAGACCAGAGAGGAGTTTGAGCAGACATAGTGTAGTAGAGTAACTAATCCACCCCTGATAACACAAATTAACTTGGCTAGATGTCTTAAATAAAGAACTCCAAGTGAGCCAAAACAGTCCGTTGGAGTCAGTCAAGAGTATTTCTCACAGACATCACAGTGAATATCCGAAGCAAGACTTGTTATAACTTCTGGAAATAAGTTATAACAGCAGTGACAATGAATCAAAAAAAAGTTCTCTCAGAGAAAAATTTGTACAACACACAGAAAACCAAAGAACTTTTGTGTATGTAAAAACTAACAATGTAGATCTAAAATGCAACAAGATACTAGTAGTGATATTACAATAATCAATGAATCTACATGAAAAATGAACAGAAATCCTATATTAAAGTGAGACTTTTAAAGTTGTAAGTAGCATGTCAGGTGAGAAATTGTTTTTTGTTACCAAAATGACTTGTAACATCTTATTTCATAAGTCTGTTAAAAACTTAGTTGGAGCTAACTGGATTAAATTATTTGAGCTCTGAGACTTATAAATGTTTATTATCAAAATGTAAGTCTACAAGCAACCAGTTTAAAAAAAAGTGAAAATTTTAAAAAAGAATTAAAAAATGCTTTTCCAAGATTCTGTCAGAAGAGTTGGGTCAGTATTCAAAAGTCAAAGCAAAAATTCAAGTGAAAAAAGGGTTAACACCAGTATTTAAACAAAACCGAGTGTACCATTTGCAGAATTGGATAAAGTCAATGAAGAATTAAACAAAATTGAGAAAATAAGTATACTTGAAAAGATTGACTATTCAAAATGGGCAGTACCAGCAGTGTATGCAAAAAATAAAAAAATAAAAAAATTTATTTTTATGCTGATTTTTCAACAGGCCTAAGAAAAAAAAAACTACCCATTACCAACTTCAGAGAAAACTTTTGCAAAGTTAAATGATGGAAAAAATTTTCAAAGATGGATCTTTCTGAAGCCTTTTTACAAATACAAGTTGAAAATGAATGTTCGGAGTTATAAATATGCACAAGGGATTGTATAGGTTCAACCAACTACTTTTTGGTATAAAATTAGTTCTAGCTATATTACAACATAGATACTATGCTTTCTGATTTGGATTTTGCAGTTACTTATCTGGATGATATATTTCCTAAAAGTGCATCTAATGGAGAACATATGAAAACAGTGGGGAAAAGTATGAATTGCTTTTGCCTAACAGAGTATCTGAAACAAATCATTGACAAAAATAGTCAAGAGCAAGTGCAATTAAGACTATGTCTTTTCCAACAAACATTACTAGGTTACAAGTATTTCTGAAACTAGCAAACTATTATTGAATCTAATATACAAAATTTGAGAGCCCCACTGGACAATTTGCTTAAAAAAAGGCATGAAGTGGAACTGGACTGATAAGTGACAGAAGGTGTTTGAAGAAAAAAAAACATTTCAACATTAGACTTATCATTAGTGCTCTACAATCACAAAGCAGAAATCATAGTGGCTTCAGATGCTAGTGATTATGGTATAGGAGCAATAATTTTGCATAAATATGAGAACGGTACAATAAAATCTGTCACACATGCTTGTGTTTGCAACTACCAGCATAAGAAATTAAAAATTAAAAAAATTTAGTCAGGTCAAAAAACAGGCATTAGCAATAATAATGAAAGCAAAAAATTTTATAAATTTGTACACGGAAGGACATTTTGGTTGAACACAAACCTCTATTATCAGTTTATGGAAGGATTTTCTGTGCATATAGTGAATAGATTAGAACATTGGCATACCAGTTTAATAAAATTATGATTTTATAATGGAATACCAAACATCCGGAAAACTAGGACACTTGGATGAGTTATCAAGATTGAACTATTTGAGAAGAGTTATTGCAACATGAAAAAGTAAAATAGAAAATAAAAATATCTTATGAAATGTAGTATGTGGACAACCAGTTATGCTGGAAGAAATATATGTAAAAACAGAACAAGAAAAGTTTATTACAGAAAAAAAAAATTGACTACAAGAAATTAAGAAATAATGCAATCCAGACTTGAAAACTTACTTGATATGTGACGGAGTACTGATGTTTGTACAACAAATAGTAATACCTAGTCTATTACAAAAGCGGATATTAAGTGAATTTCATACTGGACAATTGAGAATTTCAAGGATGAAATCTCTGATGAGAAGCTAAGTATACTGGACCAAAATGATCAAGACATTGAGAAAGTAGTAAGTCTGCAGAGGTTGTGCTCTGGCAGCAAAATCACCGACCATGAAATTACAAACTTGGCTCAAGATAGATACTCCATGATCAAGATTGCACATAGATTTGCAGAATCAATAAATAGATCACATTATCTTGTGGTAGTGGATAGCTTTATAAATTAGGCTGGAATTTTTAAGTGCAAAAAACAACTTCTACTGTAAATTTTTATCTGGACTGTTTACAAGAATTTGAAGATTTTTGTAAAATTTACTCCATTGAACATATTACTACCCCCACCATATCACCCAAGGTCAAACTGACAAGTTGAATGGTTTGTGGGAACTTTTAAGAGAGGTTTGAAAAAAAGCAAGCTATGAAAAAGTGAGCAAAGAGGCACTACAAAAATTCATGACAGTATACTGGGTAATAACAAATCCTAATACACTATCAGGTATGTCACTGGCAGAATTGATGTTCGAAAAAAACAAAACAAAAAAATCAGTGTTTGACAAGTTGATATCAGGTCAAAAAAGAATAAGAATGGAAAAAAAGACACTATTTTTTTTTAAATTGGTGAAAAAGTGTTTTTCAGAGTATATAAAAATGGTAAAGAAAAATGGAAAAATGGCATAAACATCATGAATTGGAAAAAGAAAAAACATGGAAACACAAAAGGCACAGCAATCAGTTAAAGAAAAGGTTTACTGAAGAAAGGCCTGCAAGTAAAGAAAGAACCTATGCAAGTTCTGTATGATACATTTGATGTACCAACATCCCAAGAATTCATTGAATATACAAGTACCATTACCAGAAAAAGAAAATATACAGAAAAACTAGAGGCTGACCCAAAACATAATACAAATTTCAGTATATTGGCTAACTCACTCGAAAGAGAAGGGGGTAAATATTAATAAATAAAATACTTACTAATAAAAAGAAATCTCAAAAAAGGGAAAATAACACATCCTCAGTAATACAAATGAACCAGGCTAGATGCATTAAAGAAAGAACTCCAAGTGAGCCACAAAATTCCATTGTACTCAGTCAAGGGTGTTTCTAACAAATGTCACAGTGATTAGACTAATCAAAACTTATTATAGTCATTAGAAAATGAGTTATAACACACATGTATGTATATATGTGCTATGATCTTATTTTTCAAATAAAACTTGTTTGCTAAAAATTTTTTAATACAAATTTGTGAACATACCAGCAAGTGTTCTTTATAATAATATCTTAAAACACTGAAATAACTCCAACATTAAACAAGAAAAATGAATTGATGGTCACATATAGGCATAAAATACCTATTGTAATACAAAGATCCAGATTAATTTCTATAGTAGATTATAACCTTTCATTTTTCTTCTGTTTACTTTGTCCAGTTTTATTTTTTTTTTAGTTAGAGGTCAATTTGAGTAAAATTAAAAAAATTTAATTCCCATTTATTTTAAATATAAAATAAACACAAAAGAAACAGTAATCTCCATAATATATGAACTTAAGTAACATTGTGATAATTTAAATTTTAATAAAAACCTATGCTTATGTAATGATCAGCATCTGAATATTGTGCTATGCTTTAAGTCATGCTGAGGTGAAGAAAAAAAATGTATATTTATCAAATAAGTACTGCACATATATAATATATACATAACAAATTGTATATATATATATATATATATACACACACACACACTTGTCATATATATTTATTAATATATATTTAATAGCTCTGTTATATTACATTGAGCACTGTTTTATTAACACAAGCACTCAATGTGTGATATCTAATATTAATAATATTATTTATATATCTTTTAATTGACACTATGCATTTCTGAACCTTTTTTTATATATTACAATTTATGAAGATGAGGCAGAACCTGACCAGTTCTACTTGATGTTCAATATGACCCAAACTCATTATCAAAGCATGATAATAAGTAGAAATACAATTTTAGTACACTGTATGCTAAATATAATGAGAAAAAATAAAGCGAAAGAGTAATCTTATAGTAATCCAAATACAAGATTGAGGCTTGTATTTATATTTTCATAACCAATGGAACTATTTTAATGTTTATTCCTGGCATAGATCCAGCCTTAGTGGATGGCATCCAGATTTCTAAGATCACTGACCACATAATTTGTTTGTCTGTAGAAAATGAACATAAGTTTGGGACTAGCCATTTTGAAAGATAAAAAGATTGTTTTGGAAGATTTGGCCAATACAGATGATAGGGGATGATTAAAAAGAAGATATATTTTATAAAAGTAATGATATCAGTTACAAAACAATAAAGGAGTAGTGGTCATAAATCAGATACAAATTTGTCAAATGTTTTGCTATTCAAACATTTAGTAATTAAGAAGTTATAACTTTAACAGATATTCTGATAAATCATAGACAGTTGATTTATACATTGATAATAATTTACATATTTCTGGAATGACTGCTTTATCTATTCTGCTGCAACCAAAACAGAACAGAATTATTTTAAAAGGAAAAAGTTTGTCATCAGCTCACTTAAGAAAAATTAATTTTCAGCTTGCAGTTAACCAGTTAGAGTAAAAAATAAATACTTACAGTACTCTTCACAAATAGCAGTAGTGTTAAATATGGAAAGATGAGTGGGAGATTTTAGTTCCTGTCTTCTCAGGAACACTTTCTTTGCTATTTCAGTATTTGCTTTAATAGTGAAGGGTATTATATGAGAATTATGATATATTTTTCTTTAATTATTTCACTCTAAACCACTAAGACAGCAGTTACTGGGAGTGAAAGAGAATAAAAAAGTTTTAAGGAGAAGATTCATGAAAACAGAAGATGGTGATGCTGTTTCAATTTTTGAAGATCATAGATGGCAGGGAAGCAGGAGACTGGAAGAAAGTTCCACAGATGATGACCACAAAAAAAGAAACTATTAAAATAAAACTTACTGTTACATCTAGCTTGTTCAAAAATAAAATGATTAGACCTACTTACCAATCTAGTAGCATGCTTCAATTCATACAATCACAGTACCAAGGAGGATAGTTTATTAGAAGACCTGCTATGAAAATATTTATAAAAAAAAAACAAAGGAAAGCCATATAATGGTGATGGGAGTGTGACTGAAGTCGAGATGCCATGTCAGGACCAATAATATTATAGACCCTTCTTTAGATTTTGTACAGACTCTCTGGATATACTGCAGGAACCCCAGACTAAATATTATCAGATTATTTAATGCACAGAAAAATAAATTTATAAATAATTCATATCAGTGGAAAATGTGTGACGAAAAGGCTGCAATGAGTTGCTCTTCTGGAAGTTAGCAATTAGCTATATGCTGATGGAAGACAAAAATTGTTGTCTATGTTGATTAAAAGGTAACAGTTTGGAGGTCAAGACAGAAGTAAATAGTTGTGTCACTGGCATAAAAACTGAAAATACAACAACATAAAAACTATTTAATATAGTAGTAGAAATTATAATAACAGTGAATATGTTTTCTCTCTCTCTCTCTCTCTCTATATATATATATAGAGAGAGAGAGAGAGAGGAGAAAAAGAGAAAGAAAACATTTGGGGAGTCCATCACAATTGGCATTCTCATTTTATAAGCTTTACATGTGATGCATAAAGGACAAGTGTATAGTCATAGAGCAACCATGCTCATATTGTGTTTTTCTAAAATATATCCTTATTATGATGCATTAATAAATGAGTACATTTCAACCTTTACAAATAAAGATATTCTTTTGGCTATAGCATGTTGAGTTATAAGCAAAAATCAGAGTTGGTTTGTGGATTTAGTAATTTGAAGTTTGAGCCCTAGGTCGAGAAGTGTTTACTTGGATTCAGTAGAAACAAAGCAAGCAATAACCAAGCAGTACTAAAGATAAAAATTAGAAAAGTATATCCCCAGTAGATCAAATAAAGGATTCAGTTCAGAATTCCCTGTAGGTTACCCGGATTGATATACACCTGTTGAAAGCCAGAAGGAACAACGAATTAAACATTGTAATAACAACAACTATAAGGTCAGTAGTCTATGTGTGAATAGTGTAATCTGGGCACAATAGCCTAGCGAATAAAAATATTGATTTGTGAGTTTGGTGACATAGTAATTGTGAGTTCAATCCATGGCCAGGCTGTATGTTTCGGACTTAGCAGAAACAGAGCAAGCAATAACTGAGCAGTAATAAAAATAAGAACTAGACGAAATATCCTCAGACATTGGCAGTGAAATGAGAACAATCTATACCTAATAGATTAAATAAAACAGAATTCCCTATAGGTTACCAGGATCAATATACACCTGATGAAGGCCAGAGAGCATAACTGCTGAAACACTGTGATAACAGTAGCAAAGATAGTCTGCATCCTAAAAATTCAGATAAAAATATGGTTAATCAAATTTTATAAATGAATGGACATATACAGACTGAAAATTAAACAAAAAATAAAATTAATTTCCAGAAAGAGTATATCAAGAGCCCATGTTATCCAAACCTTACAAAAATTTTGAATAGGATTTAATTTCGAAGTTTTGGTTTTACTATGAAATTCTGTAAGCATGTTTGAAACAGAAGCAGTAGTGGCAAATTTCTAAAACAGAATGTGACTTGCCAAAATTGAATCATCAATCAGAATTTGATGTAACAATCAAGATCAAGTTGGACATCTTTTGTGCAATTTCTTTTCTTGTCTTTATCAATACACCTATTGTAACGTCAGAATACATTCATTCAAAGATTGACTTGACTCCAGTATCTGAAGTGTGTGTGTGTGTGTGTGTGTGTGTGTAATACAAAAAAGTTAGTAAATTTTTATTTAGAAAAAAAGTAAAATGTTCAAATTTTTCCCAATTCTGATAAATGGTCACAGCAGCTCCTTTCCTTGAACATCTATTTGATCTAAAGCTCACCCCAGACTTCAAATGGAACTCTTATATTTGTGCCATTGATATAGATGCTGAAAGATTTCTCATCTCACTCAAAAAAAATACACAAGATTTGCTGCCATGCTTTATCTTTGCATGAGTCAGATCAGACCAAAAAAGTGTATTACTGTTCAGTCTTGACAGAGTTCAAAATGATTATGCAGTCTTGTGGGTGATGAACTATTTTCTACCCTGCAATCCTTATACCACAGATTCTCATGACTATTACTATGGTAGATGTTCTAAAGAGTTATGTTCCTTAATCTCACCAGCTGAGACCTTCACAGATGGGACTCACCATGCCATGTTCATGGTAGCAAATCATCCCCAATCCCTTTGTATTCCTTTGGTAAGGAGGAAGTTTAACTAAGACAATTTCTTCCCACAGAATCGTTACTTTGTTAAACAGACTTCCAAGAAGATGATTCTCAGACCACTGTAATTTAAACCTTTTCCAAGTCCAGGAACAACCAATGTCAATCTTATATAGCTTCAACATATGCACTTCTTATTTTCTCCTCCCTCATAACAATCTCAATCAGTAACCCTTTATCTTGAGTGGCTCTTGAGGCTGATATTGAGTGAACTGAACTAAACAAAAAAAAAAAAAAGAGAGAGATTGCTGGAAACTTTTCCACACACATAAGATAAAGAAAAATGTCTAATGTTGAACAATAATCAGCAAGTCAAGGTTGAACTTCATTGTCAAAACCAATGACTGTGAGCTTCAAACTAAACTTAATAAATATTGATTTAATTGTAGCTTCATCAAGAAAGCTGAAGCCAAATAGTGAAGAAAAAGAGAAAAAGCATTTTATACAAAAATATATTGTTCAACATAACTCAATATCTCTTCATAGATTATAGAGTTTGAGCAATATACAGTAAAAATTTAAGATTAAACTTCAACTAATAACTGCATTAGGCTACAGACTTATTAATTCACACACACACACACAAACTGTCCAGCTTCTCGATACAGGATAATACTTGTTGACAACACCAATATCCTATACCATGAAAATAATAAACAAAAACATAAAATTTGTAAGGCCCTCTATATCAAAATCAACACACCAGCACACTTACAATTTATTATGAACAACATATTAAAATACATATAATATTTAATGCCATTTTACATTTCTCCTGATTTCCAGTCAGCTCTCTTAAGCTTGTTTTGCAAAAATAATTCCATAACTACAATGAATAAATTTAAAAATCACTATTACAACAGAATGCAGATGTTATGGCAGTTACAATAAGTTTGCCTTTGTAATTTACTCCTGAAGATTACCTTAGAAAAGATCAAAAGTACATGGATTCAAAAATCTACAGTGCCTTCTTTGATGAATTTTATCTTAATATCAAAAACTGATTAAACAACTGGATAAGATCACTATAAAAATAAGTAAACACAATATGTCTGTTATTCAATGAAATATACAGTGTTGTTTGTAATGATGCCTTCACAAAACTTCAAAGTCAGATGACTCTGCTCAGTTAAGTGACAAACTTCTCCACATTCATCTTACACACACACACGTGTGTGTGTGTGAGATAAAAAACAAATATCTAGAAGGATTACTGAAAAGTTCTGGACCCAACCTTCTTCCCAAAATCAATTTTCTATATCTGATCATTGATTTGAGAAGGTTGGGCCAAGAAATTTTCAGCAGCAACACATAAATGCTTTTTTTTTGTTTTTTTTTTATTATTTTAATTTAAAATAATCATTCATGTTTGAGCAAAAAAAAAAAAACGCAATTCACTGCTCCCTTGAATATCTGAACACTTACACAATGCCATTTATGACAGTCAACATTTATTGACAGTCAGCATTTGTAATTACTATACAAGATTAATAATGCTTTATTTCAATAAATACAGTTACATTTGTTAACACATTCACTGCTACTATGGATATTTCAAACCAATACATGACAACACCTGTTTTTGTTAGTTACCATTAAAATGGCTATATAAAGACAACATATAATTTATTTTGGTAAATACACTTATATTTATTAACATTCACTACTACCTTACATAATGTCATCCACAATTTGGTTAAAGTTAGCATTAGAAAGTACTTCTTCATGTGCCATGTTCCTTCAGGATGTAGGCAATCATGGACTTCTACTTGTCTCTGTCTCTTGACATTGTCAAAAGTTTTTTTTTACTTGGTATCTGTCCCAAAACCTGCTCCATCATTCATTTGCTCAGGCCTGTCAAGTATTTCTTATTATGCTTTACCCTGTCTCTCTTTCCTACTGTCCATCCTGTGAGTACTGAATTCTTCAGGCTCTCCCTCCTCATTACATGTTCCAAGAACCTCATCTATTTCTTCCTGATGTTAAGTATGATTTCTCTTCTCGTTTGCATCCTCTCCAACACCTCATCCTTGCTCACATGCTCAGTCTATGGTATCCTCAGCATCCTTCTCTAAAACCACATTTCTGCTGTCTCAAGCTTCTCCTTTATCCTCGATGAGATATCCAACATTCACTTTCATACAGAAGGACAGATATCACACAGCAATCCAGCACTCTTTTCTTCGTTTCCAATCAGATTTTCTTATCTTTCAGTACTCTAGTTAGCTTTTGAAATGCATCCTTGACCATGCCAATGTGTCTTTTGATTTCAACGTCACACTTTCCATCCTCTGTCAGAACACTTCCCAGATATTTAAATTTCTTTACTTATTTTATTTTAGTTTCTCCAACCTGTAGTTGGCATTTTGGGGTCTCCTTTTTGCTGATGATCATACATTCAGTTTTCTTGAAGTTTATGCTTAGACCTTTCTTCTTGCTTTCTGTTGCTACCTTCTGTAAGAGATTCTACATTTTCTGTGTCTACTATCAGCACTGTGTCATCCACATATTTTACATTGTTGAGATTGTGGTTGCCAATGATGAATCCTTGCAAGGATTTTCTTTTTCTCAGAATTGTTTTGCTGTATAAGCTGAATAGATTCGGTGAGAAAACACATCTTTGTCTTACACTCATTTTTATTTTTGTATACATACTGAATTCACTTCCTATCTATACGTAAGCAGTTTGCTGCCAATATAGGTTCTTGATTATCCTAACGTCTTTTCCGAAAATGTCAAAGTTGTTGAGCATCTCTATCAAGTCTTTGTGGCGTACTTTGTCAAATACCTTTGCATAATCTATAAAGCACAAATAGAGGTCCTTCTGCATTTGTATTGCTCTTTCAGATAGCATTCTGAGCATGAATGTCACATTCCTCATTCTGATATCTTTAATGAAGCTACACTGTTCTCATCCTATCTCTGGGCTGATTCTGCTGCACTCTCTGCTCATCTGAATTCAGATGAGTTTTGTTATGTGGCTCATTAAGCCGATTGTTTGGTGGAGTTCACATTCCTTACCACCTGGCTTCTTTGATAGTGCTATGAAAATTGATCTGCTTAGATTCTCCAATATATTGCTGCTGTTGCAGATTGCATTTATAATTTCTGTGAGCCTGCTTATGCCAAAGCCTGCTAAGGACATCAACATCTCAATTGTGTCAGATCCTGCTGCTTTGTTTCTGTTCAATATGTAAGATTAATTATGATTTATTTTTATTTTTTCTATCTGAATTTCTGGAATGAGGAGTTATTTACACTATCTACATTCAGTTTATTGTCCTCATCTTTGTTGTTATCACAATGTTTCCGGTAATGCAGCCTCCAGCCTTCATCAGGTGTATATTGATATGAGTAACTTACAGGGAATTCCAGAGTGATTTTAATCTAAGATTGTTTTCATTCCACTGCCTATATATAAGGATATCTAATCAAATTCTTATTTAAATAAATTATTACTGGTACAAAATTTTGCAATTGCAATTAATAAAGTAAGCTTCATACTTACAGGTATTTTGTAGATGGAATAAAAAATAAGAAATACACAACAACTGACCAGTTTCAATCCCATACTTCATCAGGGTATTACTGGGACTTATTTTAATTCAATATTCACATTTAAAATGTACAAGATGAAAATGAATTATGGCAAATGGTAAGGGGAAGAAAAAAAAAAAGGAAATATTGGGAAGGGCACAGACAGGCACTAAATAGTGATGATATGGAGTCCAAGTATACATTCTTTTTGTCTATAAAGAGATGGGGTCCTGGTTTTTATATATATTGACTCTAGTGCCAGTAGATTAAATGCAGAGTGTGAACCAGACAACACAGTGAACTGATCCACACTGAAGCCATTCACACAATTGTGAGATGCTCAGCAATGGCCGACCCAGAATTCTTATTTAGTTTTGTTCAGTTATTGCTCTCCCTGTTTCCCTGTATCGACATACATATGATGAAGGCTGGAGTGCACAAAGGCTGAAATGTGATAATAGCAACAACAAAGGCTATAATCCAAATGTAAAGAGTGTAAATAATAATGATTGATTTCATAAATAAAATTCAATTTAACATATTTATTGCTGCCTTGAATATTTGCAACCTTGTATAATACCATAGTTATGTTTTTATCCTTATAAAATGCTGTATGAGAATATAGACATTTTTTAAAACAGAATTAGATTCATTAAACTATAAAAAATGACACAAATATTCATCATCCTTACTGGTTTTGATTAGGTTTTTGTTTTTTGTTTCCTCATGCTATAGTACAGTGTGTGTATTTTTGTTAGCATTTTTTTTTGTACATAAACCAACATCATCTCTGCAAATCAAGTTATGAAAGAATATTGGCTTTTGTTATTTAGGCAGATGAAAACAAAGCAAAGAAAGCAAACAAAACTATACAGAAAAAATGCATCCCTTGAATAACAAATAGTGTTGCTCTGGTAAAAATAGTCAGTTGGAATCCTACACTTTATTCACATCCAAAGCCATACAGCACAATAAAATAAGCATGTCTTCTATTCATTGCTACACAGCAGAAATGAAGTCTATGCATTGCCATGGATATTTATTTTAAATTAGATGAAAGTGTGGGATGAAAATACATATGCAACAGAGTTAATATACATATATATTTTGTAGCCTTAAACAGATTATGAGAGAATTTTCTATAGATGTATCTTAAGAACTACAATATATTTATGATATATATACACTGTTCAGACCGTTGTCCTCATCTTTACTGTCATATTCACAACATTTTGGTCATTGTATGCTTTGGCCTTTTTCAAGTGATATATTTTGGAATTTAAAACTGAATGGGAATAGCAAACCATTCTCATTCCACTGCCAAAATCTAGAAATTCTCATCTCATTCCTGTTTTTCAGTACTACTCAGTTTATTCTTTTTTGAATGAATATTGCATTAACAAATTGTTTGAGAATAACGATAGTCAACTGCCAATAATACTAAAAAAGAATTTTCAGGAAATTTTATATATATATATATATATATATATATATATATATATATATAAGGTTTTTTGACATCAAGAAATATAGCCCATTTTTCAATTCCAATATTTTTAACAAACAATAAAAAACATCTAATATTTGTAAAAAGTTAAAAACTTTTCAAATACAAAAATGATCTCATGAAACAAAATTTACTACTCACATGTGAAAGCTTTAGTTCAGTTAGAGAAAGCAAATCTGGCAAGAGAGAGTAAGAGAAAAACTCTGGAGACAACAGTTTAGCTATTATTAATGCCAACTGTTTGCCATCAAATGCTATATCTTTTTTTATTATTCAAAAACTGAGAAACTTTTAGCATTCAGTCTGTATGTTGTGAATCAAGAAGGAATTGTCAATAGTCAAAATGAATAGAATTGTTACCAACAGAGAAAAGTTGATAATTTGCCACTTGAAAGAATATATTTAACATTCCTCTTCATGGCCTTCAATCAACAAAATCTAAAATGTAGGCAACAGATATTAAGTTACAAAAAAGCATTCAAATTAAACCTAATGAAAAAGCTAATATTTTTAATGCTATGCAAAAATCATAATTGATGGCAAATGTACAAAATTAAAAATTAAGGCAGTAAAATTAAGAGAAATGAAAAGTTAGAGTTCATTTTTGTTGCTGGTTAATCTAGCCAGACAGTGATTTGACAACAAACAATTTTTTTTTAAACAACACAAATGAAACAGTGTACTATAAACAAATTTTTTAATGTATTTTCTGTTTCAGTTTATCAGTTGAAGAAAAAAGTTCTTCCTTTTACTTTTAATCAGTTGTATCGATTCAAGAAAATAGAATTATTTTTATCTTAATAAGACAAAAAAAAAACATTTCCTTTCTTGCTTAACACTAAAAATGATTTTTAACCAATTTCTGAAACCTAAGTACAAGCTCAGAAATAAATTTTAAAAATGTACTTAAAAAAATATATCTGTCCACAAATTTAAATAAAAAAGAGTGTACATCTTTCACTTGATATATAGAAAACAGTTTAGAAAATGACCAGGAGCTCAAAAATCTACCAAATATTTTTACCAAGCAAGAGGAAATCTTTCAGGGGAATTAAATTAATCAAGCAGACCAGAAAACAAGATAAACCTATTTTTAACAAGTTCTTCGGTTTGTTTGTTTTTTGTTTCAAAACAAATATTTGAATATCTTCTTCCAAAAGAATAGTTAAATGTTGAGCCAGTGTTACAAAGATAAGCTTCAATTTAGTAACATTTTATAAACTGAGACCCAAACAGTCATACACACTAGTCTATTCTATTCCTGCTGACTATTTCTCAAGTTTCTGTAAGATCCTTGATAAAGTATGCCGCAGCCTACTGCTCCCACTTGTCATAATTTAAACAAAGGGATAATTTTGACCTCAATTTTTTCCTTTCTACTAAAAACCAGCAGCCAAATATTAACAGCTGAAACCTTATAATCAGTGTCACTTTCACCGAAAAAGGGTCCCTTCTTTGCCCAGAGTACAGGATCAAAGTGTAGTACCTGTGTATTATATGTACGCTACTTAAATACTCATTTTCTGTTCTCCAGCCACCTCCAGTTAGGTGTATGCTTCATTTGCAATCCCGCTACCCATAGTTGATTCTGGGAGCAATTATGTTTTAGTTAGCAGCCAGCTCCACTTTAGGTGTGACTGCTTCAGGGGCAGAATGGTTTAGTCACAGTCGATCCAGGAAAGAAGTCCAATTGCTGTGGTTTGCATATGCATGATTTCAGTCAAAACCATCCTCCTCAGATGACATTCCTGACAATCTCGGATAACGTTCCAGCTTGTGACGCTCATACCAATTACTGATGACTTTCTGGTAGATACTGACAATATTCCAGCCTTTGCCATTCCTGCCATATGCTTATGTTCTCACCAACCGATGCCATTCAAGCCTTTTCCATTCCTGCAATGCTGATGCCATTCCTGCCAACTGTCTTTCTCGATTTCTGACTGTTTACTTGTTTTTATCATAACAAAAACTGACGTTGATAAATTCTACATCTTTGCCTCTGTTTCCTCATTGTCATTGCTGTTTTCGCACATACAAAGGTTTGTGGGGTCAATACCCTAATCACAGCCATATAATAAGCCTTCACATAAGGAGCTTAAGATCTCACAGGAAAATCTCATGGAATTGAAAATCTCTCTTCAATTGCATTCAGCCTAATTGTGATACTGAATGTATCAGAAGTTGGTCAGAAGATTTCATGGGCATGATATTCTCACAGTGCTGGATTGCCTTTGTCAATATTTTTGATATAAGACTAATACGACACAAAGTCAGTCGAAGGAGGAAGAAATTTAAAAAGAGTGAATACACTTCCTACTCCCAGGTTTGATAGATAGTCTCAAACTGCATGTAGAAAGATGCTAAACCAATTAGACATGCGTCCCCTTAAAGGTTTCCAATCTTTTATTAATACCATCTATGCAGTTGACCATTAAAAAAAATCTACATATTTTTTTCTTTTGAAAGAAAACTAATGTTTTCATTTGCAGATGTAAAAGCTAACATTTCAATTCTGAAACAGTTTTGGCTAAGATTACTCTTCTATGAACCAGTAAATTTTTAGAGGAAATATTTTATATATTTTGAATGAATATGACCCTCACTTCTTCTGTAAACTTATTCCATAATTTATATATTGTTATGTTTTTAACATGACAAAATAAAACGGTTATAGAAAAATGACTCACTTGTTGGGTATTAGAAATAACTAGGGAATTTATTATTGTAGAAACGTGAGTACAGCGAACAGTTGTGGATGTTGAATAAGGATATGGTTATAGAGAGCCTGGCAAAGTCCTGCACGCCATTTTTGCTGGCTTCTACCCAAAGTCCCTTCTTGCTGTCTCCCAGTATGCACCTCTTAGCTGGGGAACAGACACCCTTGAATGGGACAGGAGAGATAACTTTTGACACTTTTTTATGATGGTCCTAATACCTCCCTTTCTTTTCTTTTTTTTTTTTTCTTTTAAAAGAGAACAATTAGCTGTAACGAGCATGCTTAGGGTTAATTTGTAGGTGCTTCACTTTAGTTCTATACCACTTTGGCTGGTTCTTTCTAGGTTCTGCATTGCTTTTGTTTATATTTGTCTGTTTGACAGGCGGTATAACCAGTAGTTCAAATGTGTCCACTAGTTTGTCCAGTGGAATGTTCAACATGTTGTTTGTCTTAGTGTTGTTGGTGTACCTAGGACGCAGTTGGTTTTCGGGTTGTGCCCAGAGTTGATCTCCAACTTGTTCACTATAGACAAATCGTCCTTTTTTCTTGAGGATGGTACCTGGTGTCCATTTTGGTTGCCCAGGCCTGTAACTCCTCACAAACACAAGTGTACCTACTGATAGTGGTCGATCTGAATTCTGGCACATACCCTGTTTTTGTTATTCTTTTGATGCTGCTTTGCCAACCAAATTAAGTGGGATGTCAAGAAGACCCAGTGGCTCAATAAAATCAAGTCCCAAAAGGTTGTGCTGGGAATTCAAAATGTATATGATCCCGGATGCTGTCTTCGCCTCCATCCTGATTGTTGTTGGCAGTTCACCTGTAATATGGACACAATCCCCAGAAGCACTCTGTGCTACATGTTTTGTAGATGTAAGCAGAGGTCTGTCTACACTTTTCCACAGTTTCTGGGAAATAAGGGTTATGTCCGATGCTGTGTCGATTTGTAACTGAACCGGATGGTTGTTCATTTCCACAGACACATATTTCTGGTTCAACTTGGAGTTGGGAAGGAATGTTGCTACCAGACTGTGTTTTATGTCTGTTTTTGTTTTGTGATCGCTTGTGCATAGTTTTGCACCTTGGTGGTGTGCAGAATCCATCTTTGTGACCTTGCTGGTTGCATTCGCGGCAGCGGTGAGTCTTGAAGGGGCATTTTCAAACAAAATGCCAGGCACCACAATTCCAGCAAGCAGATGGAGGTTTCTTTTGAGTTGCTTCCGGTGACTGTCATTTTTGGATAGTGTTGGTTATGGATGTTGTTGCAGGTACCGACTGTTGCACCATATCTGAATCATGCTTTAGATTCACCAGCCGCCGACATTCCTCTGTAACTTGCTGCAGAGTAACATCCGGATTTTGTTCAATTTTTGACAAAATTCTTGTGCGCACATCCTTGTCACTTGCAAAAATCAAACACTTAAATTGTTCATCTGTGATAGTGGAAATTTTGAACCGTTTGCATTGCTTGTTGACAAATCCTGAGTAAGTTGTAAAATCATCTGTATCACATTTCGTGATATTGAGGCAGTTGAATCTTGCATTAAACAATGAGGTTTGTTCACCAAAAATTTTATTTAGAGTTTCAACTGTTTCCACAAAACTACAATCCCGAGGTTGTTTCAGTAAAATGTAGTTATATATTTTTCGTGCTCACTCTGACCGATTTTTCGTATAAGGAGCCTTACATTCCAGCTATCCGTTTGCTCTTCAAAATCTTTCAAGAGATCTTCATAACAAGCAAGCCATGTTGCGAATGTTGTGTTTGCCTCCTTATCATAGTGGAACTCTGATGGAATTTTCGAGAGCTTGTCCCAATATTAATTTTGTTGATGGAGAATTTGGTTGTAGTACAGTCTCTAGTCTCTCTGAAAACAGTTCTATCAACCTTAATTGCTGTTGCAGAATCTGTTGGATAGTATTTGGATCCATTATTTCACACTGAATGGAAAAGAAAAAAAATTCCGGAAACAAGAGATTTTTTTTTCAAAGAAAATATGTTAGTTTTCAACTACATGATGTTATTTTGTGTGTCCATAAAATACTATGTCTAAAATCCAATTTCTGAAATTCTCCACTCAATGAAACAAATTCTACTTGTCAGTTTCTTTTCATTCTAGTCATCAGGTGAATATCTCCACATGCTGCATCTCATCTTCGTCACCAATTTTGTTGTTTTTAACAAGACAAAATAAAAAATGACACACTTGCTGGGAAATTTTGGAAATAACTAAAGAATTTATTATTGTAGAAACATAAGTACAGCAAATAGTTGTGGATGTTGAATAAAAATGTGGTTATAGGGAGCGTGGCAAAGTTCTGCATGCCATGTTTGCTGGCTTCTACCGGAAGTCCCTTCTTGCTATCTCCCAGCATGCACCTATTAGGTGGGGAACAGACACCCTTGAATGGTCCAGGGGAGAATTTTTGACCCTTTTTTTTTATGGTGGTCCTAATATATATAATGATAAAATGAACTTTGTGTCAGTTTTTATACATGTAACAAGTCTTTTTCATTAGTCTACAATATCTATAGCTTTAAAGTATAGCAGTCTAACAAAAACAAAAAAATAAGCTTGCATTTTCTTTTTCTCTACGATTAAAAAATACATGGCTTTACAAAAAAAATGTAACCTTTAATCTTGCTTAAAGTCCAGTCAGTTAAGTGCCATACGTGATACACACTGGGGCGATCATGTCTCAAAAGAGACATGACTGACTGGGCAGAAGATTATCCCGTAGTAGGTTGCCATTGCTTTCTGCAGTAGACTGGTTGCCAGCCAAGGCTATAGAACCCAATCTGTTCTGTTATTTAACCCATAACTGGAGGGAAGAGACAGATTAATATCTTTCTCAAAGGTATTTGTGAGGAAGTGAATACAATGAATTCAACTGGAATTCGAACTCAACTCCCCGATTTCTTGTTCCAAACCGATATCCACTGCACCACAACGCACATCCTTCAAGTTACACTTTATTTTTCTTGCTGAAAATCGTAATATGTTCATTATATTTTTTAAACATAAAAATTAAAATTACACATATATTTGCATAATACTGGACAGAAAATCAGTATTAAGCTTATGCTATAAATCAAGCACTTACTATTATAAATATGGGCACAAAATTTAAATGAAATTTTATATGAGGAGTTGAATTTCTATTTTAGAGCAATATATTCACCATCTCAAAAAATTTTTAATATTTTTTTAAAAAAAATACAAAATTGTCAGATGAAATGAATTTTATATTTTAAAACAGATCTTAATATACAGGATTTTTTTTCTAAAAAATAATTATTGGTTCAAAAAAGTGAATCTTAAATCTTTTATTTTTGTTCTAACCCAAGATATTATGTTTATAATAAGGTTAGGAAAAGAGTAAATTTGCATATGATTGATAATCATGTTTTTTATTGTTTGCATTAAATATTTGAATTCAAGATTCAAATCTTGAATCGCCCGGTTCACACTCCACCCACGTCTATTGAACAGGTGAAGAGGCTCATCCCTTGTTTCCTGTTTAGGATACGGATTCTGGCTTTCTCTTTTCCAATCTTTTTACTCTTACGTAGCCCCTTGCGCATCAGTGGCGTTATTGCCTTGCTTGGGGTGAAATGATTAAAAAAAAAAAAGATTATCAACTGTCAGTTTTTAGTTATTCTACATAAAAATTTATTTTGTATTTCACCATCAGTAATAAATCTTGTTGCCTAAATAGTTTCAGTGGTAGTTACTAAAAGTAAGAATTGTATGACCATTTTTATAACATACTTTGGCTCATGTTCTTACCACCAGCTGGTCAGTCAGTCAGTCATAAAAATGTAGAAAGCAAATCAATTCCCAAAAGAAAAATGCAGTGCCTTTCTTAGTTCAGTTAATTATGTAATAATGCTATTATCATATCAAGCATAGAATATCCAATAAGAAAAGATTAATTCTAATCAAACAAAATTTATTTTTTCATAATTGGTTACCTAACATAAGGCTAAACAGCCATTCAAGGAAGATGGTTATTGAATGATATTGTTGTAAGAACAATACCTTGTGATTTTCTTATTTCAATCAATTATGTAATGATGCCACTACATGATCATGCATAGAATATCCAATAAGAAAAAAATTAATTTCAATCAAACATCCTTTTCTTTAGTAATTGTTCACCCAATACAAGAGCCCCCTAAAGTTAGATGGTCATTGCATTGTAATTTTTTTTTTTTTTTAATCATATCACCCCAAGCAAGGCAGTCCACTGCCACTATAGCGCAGGGGGTTACATAGAGCGATTAGGTATAGGAAATGTCAGAGGGAGGGTGATAGATGAGTTAGGAAGTACGTAGGGAGAGTGTTGGAGGGAATGGGTGTGAGTTAGTGTGTTAGGAGGTGTCTATTGACCTTACATTTAAACTCCTGGAGGTTGTCGCTGTCGGGGAAGCAATCATGCGGAAGGGAATTTCACAGGCGGGAAGTGCGAGAAAAGAAGCTGTTGGAGTAGAAATTGCAGTTACATTTCGTCGGTTTCACTGTAAAAGGGTGGGACCTAGTTGCCAATCTAGTAGCTCGGGCAAATTTACACCTAGGGGGCACCAGTGATTTAAGTTCATCCGAGCAGAAGCCATGAAAATACTTATAGAAGAGGCACAGGGAAACCACGTCACGCCGGTGAGAGAGTGACTGCAGGCGGTCAGCTAAGTCGGTATCGATCACATTACAGATTCTCCGCTGTATTTTGTCAAGAAGCCCGAGGAGAATAGCAAGGGCACCTGACCAGATGTGGCAGCAGTATTCAATACACGGGCGGATGGTAGATTTATATATGTGCAGGATAGATTCAGGCAGAAAGAATTTCCGGGCCCTGCACAGTGAGCCAACTTTCATAGCAGCGGATTTAGCAATGGATTCGATGTAGTCATTCCACTTGAGGTCCGCTGAGAGTATCGTTGCGTGAATGTAAAAAGAAAGAGGTAAGAATAACAGATTTTTAAGACATGAAGGAAAGATGATGATTGCCACTTGTCTTGTAGAGATTAAGAGTGTAGTGATGAGGGAAGCATCTTTTTAGGAGTCTGTTTCTTGAGAAAAAGCTGTCTTCCTTACTAAAGGAATAAAAAGAGGATGGGGACTGATTTAAAAATTTTTCCTTTAAAGTATAGGCTTCCAAATTGAAATGTATATTCAAATATAAAAAATAGGCCAATAAAAAGAAAAAGGAAAATATTTTGGGTCTAAATATTTAATACAAGGATAAAAAGAAGTTTTCTTTTATCAAAGTGTCATACCATTTTCAAGTAAGCATTTTAATTATTGGTTCTTATTTCATTACAAAACTAATGAAAAACATTAAAAGACCCACAATGAAAAAAAAAAGCATCAAAATAATTTATATCCATTATTTTGTAATATTACTCAGTGAAAAAAAGTTATGACTTGGCCCAAAATAAGCCACTTAGCTTATAAAAGCTGTCAGGACCAATTGGTTATTTACTTGGCTAGTATCCAGCCACTTGCTGCTACATTTTTTTGTCAATAGTCACTATGGATAAAAATATACCTCCAAATTAAACAAGAATAGTTTTACTTTTTGCCTGAAATGTAATATGAATATTTCAACACAAAAAACTTGTTTTATTGTACTTAATTCGAAAAAAAGCCCAAGCAAATTGATACTACTTTTTAAAGAATTAAGAAATTTGCCTAGCAAAATTGAAGAAACACCTTTTTTTTTTTTCATTAATCTTAAAAAAAATAAAATAAAAATAAATAAGAAAGCGCAAAACAAATTAAACTGATAAGAGGAAAAAAAAACTTTTCTAAATTTTAGTGAAGTAATCAAAGACCCTATTTGACAAGAAACAAGTAATTTTTTACTTTTTAATCTAACTTGATACAAAACTAAAAATTTTAAAAACAGCAGCAAGAAAAAAATAAACATATTTAGAAAATCATGTCTAATTTTAGAATCAACTTTTATTCTTGAATTAATGTATTTTAACAGTATTTAAATCTGTTAAAATAGGGGCCCTGAACATCTATATTTTTCTACTACTGAATTACAAGCTTATTTATGCCAGTGTAATAAAAACTCTAAAAATTTAGATGCCAAAAAATCCTTGGATGCAGTTTTCCTATCATCTTTGCAACAGAATTTCTTCTGGCTAAAAAAAAAAAAAATTTGCAAAAGTGGTAGTTATGGCACCAGAAATCAAGGGAATATGTTGAGTGTAACAAAGTCTTGTGAGAGCTTCTGCAATTTCATCATGACAACATTGTCATGAAGCAGAGCCAGTGGCACTTTTATTAACTGAATGTGCTGGTAGTAAACTTCAGCAGTGATACTCAGGTTAGATTCCAAAAAGCTGCAGTGAATAACACCAATGGTGGGCCATAAGACATCAAAATCTTCTGTTGATGCTATTTCAATTTTGTAAATTCTTTGGATGCTTTGTCATGATCAAGTCATTTAGCTGATTATGATTGTCAAAAAGAATCCATTTCCTTTTGCAAGTCCCTATTTGATCAAGAAAGTGATCATTTGAATTTCACAGATGAAGCATCAAACATCCTTTAAAACATGAAACTGATTTTCACTGAGTTCAAGCGAGACTCATTTATGAAGTTTAGTCACCATTTACTTGAAATGTTCCAATAGTGTTAAAATGTCATTTCAGACAGTTCTTGCATTTTGATATGGGTTTCATTTGACTAGTGTTTTCAGACCTTGATCATCAATTGCAGATCTCTGTTCCCTAACACCTCAATCTTCAAGACTCATATCACCACTGCAGTTTCAGAAACCAATCACAACTGTATCCTTTGCCCTAAGCTCTATTAATATTATCAGCAGTTAAGAAGCATTGTGACGAAGCTTGAACTAATGCAAAAAAAAAGTAAACACAGACAAGGGCTATATAATGTTAAATTCTGAAAGAGATTGATAGAAAGTTAATGAAGAGGTTATTTTAATAATTAAATAAAATAATATATTTTTTGTGCAATTATTATAATATATATTCAAAATGTTTATCTTAAAATAAGATATTATTTTCTGCACAACCTAGATAAAAGTTCATTTTTTGCAAAATTTTAGCAAAAAATCAGTTGTTCTTATTTTCTACAATGTTAGGCAAAGGAATAATTTAAAATTACTCAGACAATGATTAATTTTAATTCAACCTTTCAATCATATAAAATAATTTCTTTTAAGATTTTCATATTTAAAATTTATATATGTTGCAAAAATTCTGTCAATAAAGATGACTTTTTTTTAAAGCAGATTTTTTGTAATCTAAATTTACAAATAGAAAACTTACAACTACACATGAGAATATTTAGTAGAAGTGGTCAATTCAAAATACTTCTATGCGCTGTGTTCCTTCATGACATGGGAAATTATGGCTCACCACAACTTCCTTTATTTTGTAGCTTAGTAAATTTTGATTTTTCTTAAGCTATCTTTCTTAATCCTTGTTCTGCCAACCATTTACACAAAGCTCATTAGGTAGGTTATTTACTTTATTGTCTCTTTTGCTTGTAATAACTTCTATTGAGTGTCAAATTCTTTAAACCTTCCTTTCTCATTATGTGCCATAAAAATTTAAATCATTTCTCTTTATGTACAAGTGTCTTTTTTCCCCAATTTTCCCTAAAATGTCATTAAACTCATGTTCAGTCAATAGCATTCTTTTGTGAAACAATATTTCTGTTGACTCATATGTTCTCTTCATCTATAAGAAGATTATCCAGTATACACTGCTATATAAGCGGACTGATAGAACATAACAAAGTAATCTTTTCTTTGTTAGAAACTTACTAACAGAAATTAACAGACTATTGCCACTTGGTGTTGACATCAGTGCCGTGTGTGTGCGCGCGCATTGAATGTTAAAAACTTCAAATCCACATGTAAATCCACACCTTGGAAATAGTAAAAATCGGAATCAAAGTGAATTTTATTTTGGAATTATTACTACCATTAATTAGTATCTAAGTCATCAGCATAGTTAATTTATAAAATAATGTTTTCTTACTTGAAACTTTTTGTAGTGAGAATTAAAGTCTGAATTCACATGGAAATTAGAGATGGGTTATCAAATAAAATATAAGAATCAATATTCAGACTTTGTTCTTTTTATTTCTTATAACAGAGCCTGGTGATTTCCTGCAAATATCCTGATTATATTACAAAAGGTGGCAGCATATTCAACTTACTACATGATTACACAGGTTAATTCTCACACCATTAAGTTTTGAAAGCAAAAGTTAAAAATGCCATGAACATTTTCCGTAAGAATATTCTGACATGTTTTAAGAGTTTAGTGCCATCAATAGAGGAATATTAAAACAAAATTATTACAAGTTATTAAAATGCAAGAGTATGTTCAGAAGAGAAACAGTGCCATATCAAAGTAAACTTAATCACATAATTGATCATGAGTTTGAATTTTTTGTTTTCTTTTCATTGCTGGTGCATACATATGTAGAAATAAAATTAAACAGCTTTATTTAAATAAAATCATAAAAGTTAATCCCAACTCCTTAAGTTTATAAATCATTTAAAATAATTACATTTTTGTTTATATTTTCTATCTGACAAGCAAAGTAATCTGTCTGAAGAATTTCTAAAAACTGAAAGCACATGTGTCATCAAGCACACAAACTATAAGGCATTTCCAGATTCCTCAGTTGTTACACTACAATTTTGTTCACAAATTTAGATTCTAACAGGTTTGATCTTTCATTGTATATTTTATGAAAAATGATCCATAACTGGTTTTGAATCAAAACAAGTGATTAACAGAAAGCAACTGTGCTAAGCATTTAAAAATTTCATTAGAACTTAAATAAAAGTAATAAGTTAAAAGAATTAAGTGAAAGAGAGAGAGAGAGATTATAGCAATGTTAATATTTATACAGACCACTGATTTCATCATAATATTAATAATTCAAAGGCGATAATTATGTATAAAATATCTTTATTCATGTGTAGAGATAAGAGAGTTTTGTCATTTGCTTGAAGCATTGTATATATTAGGTGCATGGGTAAGTCATGAAGGCTATCACAATGAGTTTAGTAAAATAAATGAAGGTAAAGAAGGTGTTGAGTATTACTGGGTACATAGACAATATCCTAAAACCTTTATTGCCTGACATACCTATTTATATTAGAGACACTACTGACTTTCTCAACAAATTACAAAACATTAACTTAGTCCACGATAATAATATCCTAGTAACGATGGATGTTACATCTCTGTACACAAACATTCCACATGTTGAAGGAGTATCAGCTTGCCATGAGTTCCTTAGTAAAAGCAAATTACCTAACAACCAAATTACAGATATATGCCAATTAATAAATTTCATTTTAACACATAATAATTTTAAATTCAACAACACTATTTACAGATTAGTGGCACAGCAATGGGCACGAAAATGGCACCTAGTTATGCCAATATCTTTATGCACATTCTAGAAAGAAAAATACTAGACAATTCAGAATATAAACCATCACATTATTTTAGATACATTGATAACATTTTCTTATTATGGACTCATGGATTAGAAAAATTAAAAAACTTTTTTACTTTCTACAACAACTCTCTACAATACAATTAAATTTACCATGGAGTACTCATACACATCAGTCCCTTTCTTAGACGTCATGATAAAATTAAACAAACATACACTTTCCACCAGTCTATATAACAAACCTACAAACCAACATAAATTTCTACACTTTAACAGCTGTCATCCCCTTAAATTAAAAAATCTATCGTATACAGCTCATTTCTAAGAATGAAACGCATATGCTCAGACCATCCAGATTTTCTATACAACATTAACAACCTAACAAAGCAATTTCTAAAATGTAAATACCCAATAAAAATAATAAAAGAAGCACTAAATAAAACCATCCACATAAATCATAACACACTTCTTACATACAAGAAAAGAAAAAACAACCGAATTCCCATAATTTTTAACCACAATATTCCCACACATTTATTCAAAATTTAAAAAATGATTACAAGAACCTCCAATCAAACAAAAAAAATCAAAGACATTTTTGATAAACCACCCATAAATGCAATGAAACAAACACTCAACCTATCAGCTATCCTCACTTCTACCAAATATCTAAAAAATACAAACCTATCTGGGAATTTCCAATGTAAAAAATCTCATTGTCTAGTATGCAAACATTTAGTAAAAGATACAGTATTTTCTCTACCCAACACCAACATCAAATTATACCCACCACGCCTCACCTGTGACAGCCAAAACATAATATACTTTCTCTTCTGTTCAATATGTCCAAATAGTGGATATATTGGTGAATCTGGAAATAGCTTTAGATTCCGTTTCAATAATCACAAATTTAGCATATGCCAAAACAACCCATATTCCCCCATAGCAGTACACTTCAATCAACTAGGACACACATTAGAAAACTGCAAATGTTTACTAATAGACTCTGATTTTAGTTCTACATACTCACGCAGAAAGAAAAAAAAATACTGGATTTTAAAATTAAATACATACAGGCTAGGGTTAAATAGGGACTTAGGTGTTTTGAATCTTTATAAATATTTCAATTGTTAAACATTTTTTAGATACACTTAAAAAAATTTTCTTTAAAACAACATTTGTAGGTATTGTTAGGGATGGTTTTGCGTTTACAAATATTAAAAAAATATGTCGCTTTCTGCGTTACGTGATGTAAACAATCTCTCGAACGAACGCTCATTGAGTAAACGTTTCTAATTTAAATTTTAAAATCATTTGTTCCTGATGAAAGGCCAAGGACGGTCTGAAATATCAAATATTATAATAGAAATAAATAAATACAGTCAAAAAAATACATTTTTAAACTTACAACTTTTTAGTAGTTTTTCCTATACCTATTATTCATTAATATTTTGATATCAAATTGTAGTGTGTGAGTGTGTGAGTGTAACTGTGTTTGAGCATGTATGTGTATATATGTTTATAGTTTATATATATGTGCATTGACCATATTCATGGTAATAATGAATGCTCTCATTACAAGAGCTGGAAAAATTGTGATGCCATAACAAATAAAAAAGGAAATAAATAAATTAATCTTTTCTTGTGAGAGAAAGACTGAAATATAACTCTGCAAACCAACTTTAAGCATCAAACCTAAAAATTCTTAGTTTGCTCTAAGTTATATATATATATATATATATATCAGACTGATATCATCATCTTTGTTGCAAAGGAAGATGAAGACATTTTATTCATGTGATTAATAATGTGAATAAGAATTAAATCAGTTACATTCTAAAAAGCCTTTTGACTTTTTAGCACTTTTTTATCTGATAGAAAACACAGATATCTGGAGTTAAAAGCAAAAAATTATTCTGATACAGGTGATGCCATGTAACACTGCCAGTTAATTGTTATATCCTCCATGATGAGTGAATTAATCAACTCCTTTAGCATTACAGTAAAGCTATGCATTCTTCTGTTAAGTCTATCAAACTAAGACTTAATTCAAAATATAAAAACTTCTTTTAATTAAAGTTAATGCTTTTATTATTAATACACCAATAATTAAACTAAAAAGTATTTTATAAAGCATTTAATGTTCATGTCAATGGTCCTAATAAATCAAATATAGAATGGTCTTTAAAATATTTTGATAACATTTTCAGTTTAATTTTTTGTTTTTAAATTCCAATACATTCAAGTTTTACAAACTTTCTGAAGTGATTGAGATTAAAAAAAAGACAAAAAAAAAAAACTTTTCAAATCTGATTACTTTATCAAGTCTGACAGATTGCAGTTCTGACTACTTGATAATGTTTATATTTTACCCATTTATTTTAAAAGCATCTCTTGTTCATTTTAACAGAAGTGATTATTTCCAGGATAGACACTAAGTTTTAGACCTTAACATTTTACACCACAATCACTAAGTACACCTTAGCCTAGCCACAAATTACTTTAACCATTTAGGCAAAGAGATCAAAAGAATAAATAAATGAATAAAACTTTATTTAGCAACCATATCAATCAATTTTTAGAATACTGCATGTTCTGTTAACTATGCTCTTGATTAAGATTAAGAGATAAGTGACATGACATAATCTCTAAAAAACAAAAATAGGGAAAGTATATCATTGATAAATAAGTCAGCTAGAAAAGCTCAGAAAATATCCTCCACACTGAGACAAACTTACAGGAATTAAACGGGTAGCATATTGTGATGTAGAATTTGCTGGACTTAACACTGGAGAATCTCAAGCAGGGTACATAATATTTATTGTAGGTGAGAATGATAATTATGTTCCTATTTCTTGGCAATCACACAGAATCAAAAAATTGTAAAAGATAGACATGAAGCAGAGACTCTTACCATGGTTGACACTATGGAAGTGTGCACTTTTTGTCTTTTTTTTTACAGAAAACATATTCTAAAAAAAGGCTTATGGCCATATCACGTTGAATACACCAGTTCTCGCTTGATCACCGAAGTTAAACAACATTGAGCTTGGTCAGTACTTAGATGGGTGACCGCTTGGGAATACCAGGTGCTGTAAGTGTTTAGAGATGGATGTGCGTTGTGGTGCAATGGATATCAGCTTGGAAAGAGAAATCGGTGAGCCAAGTTCGAATTCCAGTTGAATACCCTGCATTCACTTAAGCACTGGTATCCTTGGGAATGGTATTAATCCATCCCTTCCCTCCAGTTATGGGTTAAATAACAGGGTAGAACTTGGGAACCCTGCCCTTAAAAACAAATCCCAATGAATCTTGATACTCGAAAAGAAAAAAGTGTTACTAGACACAAAACTTATATAAAAACAACAATAAATTGTTGAAAGAAAAAGGTATTACCAGCAATAAATAAATAAAATTTAGTCGGCAATAAATGATCCACCGAGGTTGATATGCCATAAAACAAAAACAACCAACCAACATGCTAAAATGATATATTGAAACAAGCTAGGAAATCTTCCTATAATATGTAAAAACTGGCAATGCTGTCCTATATGAATCTGCTCATTTGTCTATCTGACAAGAGACTCAGAATCGAAACTGCAGTTATCCACCAAATGTTGGAACAAAGGCTAATACATAAACTTGAATGGATTCACAGCACAAGCCAAGTTGCTGATGACTTGACTAAAAGAGGTTTTCTCTAACAAGATTCTGGATCACATATACAAGCCCAATACAAAGTGGATCAACAATTTCTTTTTTGTTATAAAGAAATATCAGAGAACCATATTAGGCTATTTCCACAAAGTATATTTTTTCAGGTATCATTGCTCTCCATCTCTACTGAGGATGATGGCTCTTTTCAAGAGTCATACAGGTCCAGACTCATCATCTTAACATATCCTCCAAGATCCAGTTATTTTTCAAGACAGCTGGTGGTTGTGAATAGCCACAAGTTTCAAGGAAAGTATATTACTTCAAAGTATATTACCCAACAGGTTTGAATTCAGTGCTTTTTCTTTCTTGACTGGTTGACACCCAAGAAGATATGAATCAATGTGTTTTCCTAATTTGAACTCTTATAAAATAAAGACAACCATATAAAAATGGAGCAGTTCATACTATTATAACACACCTATCACCAGCCCTAACAAATCACACATAGAAGTGTAGAGCATAGAAAATAACATTGAAAAAGTATTGCATTGTTTTACTTAGTAACAATCTCAATATATATACAGCTACATTGACAATGACAAGCAAGTTATATTTGTTAGCCCATTGATAAGGAGTTCAGTCTTCTATGAGAGCAATTGTGCCAAGATGAATTTTGTACATAGACACCATCAACAAAGTGACAGTGAAAAAAAAAAAATTTATTTTTTTGAGTGAATTCAACTTTCACAAGGTGTCCAGCTAGTGAAATTTTGCACTAAATTAAGCTTAAACTGTTATAAAAACATTAGCATTTTTATGCAAATATTCACAGTTTCAAAGTAATAAGTGTCTCCCACCTCTCAAAGATCAAGTTATATTTTTTCACATCACAATAAAATGGGAGGTTTTTGTTTTTCTTTAATCCTCTCCACATGAGTCACCCAACCAGAAGTGGAAACAAATGAAATAAAGTTAATGATATTATAGCCATGAAGATTATTTTTCAGATGTGCCAATTTTTTTGTTTTTATTTCAGGTTTTTGACAACATTAACCTTTTCTTTGGGCAAAGCTACAAAAGAATCTGATGACTGACATTGAACTCAAAATAATATACAAGACAAATGTTACAATTTAACACCATTATTTATACATAAAAGAAAAAGTGTTTTTCAAAATTTATAATAAAGTGTACATATTGTTAAATATTTATGTTATGACTATTCTGGCTGATGAAATTGCTGTTGGCTTGGAATATAACATTTCATTGAAGTATGACATTTATTCACTATTATTTATCTAACAAAATGAAAACTCAAGATGACTAGCTATTGGACAATGCTAGAAATTTTTATGATTGTAATGAAATGAGTTCTTAAGAATGAAAATTTAAAACTTTTGTCTCATTTCTTAACCTTATTGTTGTTACTGAATATGTATGTAATAAAAACAAATTATATCTAACAATGAACAAAAAAAACAAAAAAGAAACGCTAACTTTCAAAGCTTACATTTTGTTTAGAAATGAGTCAATTTATAAATAAGAGATGAATTTTGTTAAAACATTGAGAGACATTTAATATTCATAGCCAGGGACATTACACCAATTCATTTAATCTACTGAGTACATAATTTGAATCTTTCATGTCCATATTTTGAATGATAATTTACTAGCATAGTACTAGTTAAAAATGAAGGGATTATTGATGTATGGATTAGAAGTCCTTAAGATCAAAAAATGTGTGCTCTGAGACAAATGTCATGAACACATTATATATATATATATATATATATATTATTTGTATATCCCTTATTTTACTTATATAAGAGTGCTGAATTTAAATATTTTAAAAAATTTTAATACACATTAAAATGGGGAAAAAAACAAAATTAAACGACATGCAACAGATAACAGAAGCATCCAAATGAAAACACATTTTGAAATTGGTATACAACTGTCTGTAAATGATAAAATTTGTATGTACACACACGCACACATGTTGTATTCTGGGCAAGGATACAATTTAACAAAGTGTAAATCAGAGTGGAAAGATTACCAAGCTAGGCATAATAAAATAAAAGGTTTATTCAACACAAGAATAGTACTTCTTCTATGTGCCCTGTCTCTTCAGGACGTAGGCGATCATGGTTCTCCACGTCTCCCTATCCCTTGTTGCTCTTAGTATGTTTGCTCCTGTTACTCATGGCAAGCCCCGTTCTGTCATCCACCTGATCAGGCCCTGCAAATATGTTATCCACTGCCTTCCTCTGTCTCTCTTTCCTTCTATCTGGCCAGTCAGTATCAGGTTCTCCAGGCTCTCCTCCCTCATTGCGTGTCCCAGGAACTTCAGTTATCTCTTCCTGATGCTCACTATTAATTTCCTTTTTGTTGCCATTCTTTTCAACACCTCATCGTTGCTTGCATGCTCAGTCCACAATATCCGCAGCATCCTTCCGTAGAACCACATTTCCGCTGCTTCCAGTTTTGTCCTCATTTTCGATGATATTGTCCAGTATTCACTGCCGTATTGAAGAACTGACATCACATAGCAATCCAGCACTCTTTTCTTTGTTTCTCGTGAAATTTTTCTGTGTGTTAGTACTTTGCTCAGCTTCTGGAACGCGTCCTTTGCCATGCCAATTCGCCTTCAGATCTCTGTGTCGCACTTTCCATCTCCTGTTAGAACACTTCCTAGGTATTTAAATTTTTGTACTTGCTTTATTCTGGTATCCCCCACCTGTATTTGGCATTTTGGGTTGCACCTTTTGCTGATGACCATGCATTCAGTTTTCTTAAAGTTTATTTGTAGTCCTTTTTTGTCACTCTCCACTGCTGTCTTCTGTAGGAGGTCTTGTAGTTTCCTTTCCGTGTCTGCAGTCAGGACTGTATCATCTGCATACCTTATGTTGTTCAAGTTGTGGCCTCCAATAACAAATCCTGGCGTGTCATCTACGGTCCTCAAAATATTCTCGCTGTACAGGTTGAACAAATCCGGTGAAAAGACACATCCTTGCCTTATGCCTCTTTCTATATTTGTAAAAAGTACTACCAGGTTCTAATCCATAAGGAAGAATCACTAGTGAAAATGCTCTTGTTCATTTATTCATAATAAACTTAGTCCATCATAATGTTCATAGAGGGTGCTGGCATATTCCATTATAACAATATATATATATATATAATTTTTCTAACTCAAGAAAGCATTAGAAAATTCAAGAATAAACAACAGTATGTCTCAAAAACAAAGTCAAAATGTCAACAATTGAAAGGAAATAGTAAAAATAGATGAAAGTTTAAGAAGCGAGGGAAAAGTGGAAAGTGAAAAAGACTACAAAAAGGACAAATAATAATGACAGTGTGTGTATATATATATATATATATTCACAGACACACCATAAAAAAAATGAAAAGTGCATATAAAAAACATTAATCAAGAAGTACAAGCAGTTAACTGCTGATAATACCCTTTGATAAGTGAACAGTGATTACCGGAGGGTGGGTTTTTCTATGGAACTCTAGTCAAAATGCTGAAAGAAACATCAATCAGCTAAATGACAACCCTTTTACTTGTATTTTATATATATATATATATATATATATATATATATATATATATATCACACACAACAAAATTGTGATATCATGCAGATGAAAAAGACAGAGGCTAAGTAAGAAAGATAAAGAAAAACCAAAAGATCAAAGAAAGATATACATAAGCAAGTTTGCTGTCTCAAGTTTCATTAAGACTTCATCCCATTGATCTTTTGAAATTGGATCAGACTTCATAGCCCCTACACGCACCTTAGATAGGTAATGCCCTATTAATATATGAACTTTAATTTTATCTCAGTTCAACATTGAATTGAAAGCACTTGTTGAAATATGTAGGTAATGGCAGATCTATCATGAAATTGAGGGGTCCTGAAGAACATTTTTCAATGTGTTCATTTTTCAACAAAACTGATTTTTAAGTGTTCCTTATTAAAATAAAGACATTTTAATGACAGAATCATAAGCCAATGAGTTGAAGTACTTAATACTAAATCTTTTCATAATAGCATCAAAATGTCTTTATATTTGGTAAAGTTTCATAATTTAATTGAGAACTTACAACACCAAAATGACTCACAGTATGAATTCACCAAGCTAACAAGAATCTACTTATAGCAGATATTTTGGTAGTTGGCTTCTTGAATCCTTCAAAAGGTGCAGAAGTTAATCTATAATTTAGCTCTTATAATAATAAAAAAAAAAACATGTGAATATTCAGTTCATATATGCATTTATCTAGATTGTGCATTTTCACCAAAAATCAAATTTTCACCATTTTATCCTAACAAACCCTTTTTTATGACCTTGTATTCCTTGCAATCTAAAGAAACTGACTGATGATGATAATAGCAGATATCCAGATGCGTAACCCATTTTAAAGGGTGATTTCACCGCATCATCATCTACCATTTGTGCTTCAAGGTTCTCACAAGGGAAGCAAGATTTTCGAAGCTTACTGGATGTTTCCTTAGTTTTAAGAGTTGAAAAGCGAATTCTTACTCATAACAGTCCCAGTTTCAGGATCTAGCACTGGCTGAGGGCAGTCATTTTTTTTCCATTTCCCTGGATGTCTATATGGCTAAGGATCCAGCAGAATATGAGTTTTTAATACAAAGTATATAAATTTTGTTTAAAAACTTAATTATTACAGGATTGGTCAGTTTTTTTATACTTCAATGATGTAAGGACAGATAGGGAGTCTAAGAATATAATGAATCTGTCTGGTTCACCATCAGTGATAATATCCAAGAGTAAGTCTATTACCATAGCTTCTTCACTAAATATTGAGGATTTGTCAGGTAGGTGCTATTGAAGTAAGATTTCATTGAGTATAGTTGAACATCCAACTCTATCAATGTTTTTGGAGCTGGTAGTGTATATATGCATACACATTTGTTTTGTAATATATTACAAATTTCTTTCATGAATACAGATGTGTCAGTTTCAGTTTTGGAGTATTTTGCCAAACTTAATACTAAAGCGGGCTGTTTTATTAACCAGGGATGAGTTTTTGTGAGAATAGATTCATGCATGAGAGAAGTGTTTATTTTCAAGTTTGTTGAAATTGTTGAAGATGCTAAGAGGTTTAATTGCATTTTTCTTTAAATTATATAGTTCTTTAGATTGCAGTTGAAGAACAGAGTTTTATGTTGAATTATTTGGGCATAAACAAAGTTTGATATAATATTGTAATGCTAACTTATAGTGTCTTAATGCCAAACGTGGTTTGTATGCTTTGGCATATAAGCTTTTAATTGGGAATGTACTGTAAGCTTCTAGAACGAGTCACATACCTTGGTGATAGATGGTATTAAGTTCTTTCATCTATAATTTTCTTGCTGCACCATAGATAAAGCATCCAATTTGGTCCTAACCAATGCCTGATAGAGTCTCAGTAGCATCTGTCAGCTCCCCGGTCTTTGTGAAAGATAAAGAAGTAGTTGTATTGCCTTATTGCATTTCTCATGAAGATATCTTATATATGGTATAAAGGATATTTTTTTGTTAAAGATTATTCCTAAGCGTTTCTATTGATAAACTACAGGCAGTTCTGTACCATCAAGTTTTAATTCAGTCTTAATTTATCTATTGATAAAATCATCCATTAATTTTCTCTTCTGGTCAGTATTTTTGCAACCTCATATGATGTTGTGGCTATTAAAATTTCCTATTAAAATAAATGGTTTTGGAAACTGCTTCAGTAGTTTATCTAATTCAGTTCCATCTAAAGAATCATTAGAAGAAATGTAAACTGAGCATATGGTGATGGTTTTATGTAGTGAGATTCTTATGACTGCTGTTTGTAGTGCTATATTCAAGTCATATTTTTCAGAGAAAAATATAATTTTTTACTAATATAGAAGTACCACCGGAAGCTCTATTTCCACTGTTAGTAATAAAATTGTATGCTAGATAGGTTTTAATATCTATATTTTCATTGTCCTTTAAAAAAGTTTCTTGAAAGCAGATGATTGCAGAACATAAGTTTGCAATAAGCAAAATGCAATTTTTTTTCAATTTACTTTTAATTTTAGGGATACAAAAATGGTACACTTAAGTATTTATGTGTAGTCATCAATAATTTTTTTCATTTATCTACCCCTGTCAAGTTGAATATAAGTTTTAATTTTTGAGGATACATTTTAGTTAGAAACTGATTGACCATCTCCACTACCTTCTAGTACCAACTTGACTAAATTTGGTTGGTGTGTATGTAGGACCTTCTTTTTTATAGGTTGTGAAGTTATTACATTTTTGGTGGGTGGAATGGTACTACTTGAGTTTGACATGACTAGCCTATTGATCAGATTGGGCCTTTCTGGCCACACATCTAGTCCAAGTAAGTGCCAAAGTAGTGTGTTGGGATTCATCAGTATTCTACCTAATGTCTGAAGCCTGCAACACAGGTTACTGCCCATGGCAAACAGATGACCTTGTTTGTGTGTGTATGGAGGGGGGGGTAATCTCTCTATAAAGATTTAGTCAGCAAATTCTGAAGCTCCAGGGCATTTGTTTTTGTTTGTTGTTGTTTAGAACATAGAAACAAAAAGGGCACTTATACTTAGAATCAGAAAAAGATAATGTTGAAACTTCTATGGCAAATAATGAGAAAAGGAAGCTTGGAGAATTTAATACTTACAGCATAGATTGGAGGCAAGAGGGCAAGAAAAAACAGCACATAACATACTTAGTGAGCTTCACTAAATGGATGGTGGAACAGGGTTTGGGAGAAATAACAAAAACAAAATTTATTAAAAGCTGAAAAGGAAGCAAAATATGGAGAGCCATGATCATTAATGTCCTAAAGAAACATGACACATAGAATATAAAAAAAAAATAAAACAAAATCCCAACTTGAACTGTATAACTGTAAATATCACAGAATACTACAGTGTAAAAATACAAATTTATAATTGCTACCTCACTGAACATAAAAATCTTTGAAATTTGAAAAATTTAAGAACCAAATTTTTTTTAAAAAATATAAAAAGAAATAATCTAGAGATTAAACTAGAATTAAAAATTTGTTTAATAGTAACTTTTATAATGAATTGATAAAATTCAAATTATTCATCTAAGCCCCAAACTGCCCAACTTATTTTTCATTGAAAATAAAAAGATCATGTAACAAAGTAAAGAAAAAAAAAGGTTTGTAATTTGTATTTCTAGTATAAATTGACTTATCATTGCTAATATAGTATTAGTGTTGATTATATATGCACAAGCTTTTTAAGATTACTAAATTCACATAAATTATTCATTTGCATTGATTAAAACAATATGTTAAGTTAATTAGCCCAATTTAGTATTTTAAGTTGATTGTATAAAATCCTCTTATGATATGAATTTCTAAACTGCAATGTCACCTTTTTCAACTATCAGAAGAAATAACCAAATTTTAATACAATTTTGTCAAATTCTAAGAATGAAAGGAAACAAATAAAAAACAATCGCATCCCTACCAACATTTTTCTAATTTGTTTTTTTCATACTGAACATTTATATTTTACATTTACAGGCAAAACAAGGACTTACAGATATATCACAATAGAACACAGGTTCTCATCAGATCACTGAAGCAACATTCAGTCAGGCCAGTACCTAGATGGGTGATTGCTTACGAATATCAAATGCTTTAAGCTTGGATATGCGGGTGGTGTAATGGATGATTTCACAGAATTAAAAATCAAAAAGCCAAGTTCTAATTCCAGTCAGGTTTGTTAAATTCACTTTTGTACAAATACTAATGGAAAAGGGTATAAATCCACTTATTCACCCCCACCCCAGGTATGTGTTAAATAACAGAACTTATCAGTAAAATCATTATTTTCTCCAAAGAATTCTTACAATACATATATATTTTCTGGCTTTAAATAACCTGCTGTAAAAACAACAAATCAATGCAATCAAAACAATACTGAGATTAATAATTATTTTTAAGGAGACAACATAATGTAGCAAAGGTTAATTTTCTAACGCAAAAAAGAAGCAAGAGTTCTGACTGCTGATTTTCTTGGTAATAAGTCTTACTTTACTTTGATCATTGCTGTAAATATCTCCTTGCTTTCATCTGCTGCCCACTCTAGCCAGCATAATGTCAAATTTAATATCAAGAAAACAGATTCGAAATGTTTGTCAAGTGAGGTGATGACCAATGTCATCTTACAAGCTGTAGTTTTAATGATTTAATTCAAATGAAAGAATTACTATGGCAAGGGAGAAGTCATGGATTTAGAATGTTCAGGTGATTCTTGTTTTTTATCAAAATTAGAAAAATCATTATTCCATAAACATTAATCAAACACGGTTTGAAAATAAAGAAGAAACCTCCAGTGAGATTTGAAATCATTACCATTATGCTGTTTCATCAACTTAACCATGATGGCGCTATCAGTAAGGATCTATCAAATAAGATATATAGAGTGCAATGGGTAAATTGTCATGTACATTAAGCAAAAAGGAAAATAACACTGACATCTCATTTTAAAAGAAAAATTATACAAAAATATCTTGAAATAATGAACATCTAAATTTATACAATAAAATCACCACTGGGTTCAACCATGGCATCCAGAGAATTTTAGAATCTCCTCCAACACTTCTGAATGGTCTCCTTGTTTAAGTTGGTGAATACTGGCATAATCCTTGCCTTCAGTTCATCTTTACTTTTACAATGAGTTTTGTTGATCTTTCGCTCAACTGTATTCCATACGTAATAATCAAGGGGGTTACAGTCTGTAGAGTTAGTTGGCCAGATGTATGGAATGATGTTGTCACAGATATTGTCTAATAGACATAACTGGGTTCACCTGCTTGTGTGGCATGGTGCAGAGCCCTGTTGCCAACATAGGGTCTTCCAGCAGTCATCCCCTTATTCCAAGTTAGCACTATTTCCTCAGGTCACTTGATGTAACACATCGATCAATAAATCCCAGGCCTAACTAATAAAACAACTTTTAGTCTCCTTCTAGGGGGATACACTGATTCCAATGCTTCTCTAACAATCCAATACCTTTTTGTTGAACAATTTATCTGATATCACTTATTCACTGGAACATATTTCTTTCCCGGGAGCATTCTTTTGAGGTTTGCAAACAGCCAGTAGTCACTGGGGGTCAGATCTGGAGAATAGAGTGAATGCAGAAGCAATTCTAAGTGTAATTCATGTATTTTTGCTATTGATGTGATTGACTTGTGACACGGTGAGTTGTCTTGATGAAAGATCCCTTCTACATTTGTAGCCGTTTTATGGTGATTTTTTCTTTCAAATTTTAAATTTCAAATTTTAGCTGGAAGCTTTTTGCAGTTACGGAGTATGGTGGTAATGTCTTTACATTCTGAGGGTACCGGGTTGGCAGTTTCCTGGTTGCTGCTTCTGACTGGTAATTAGGAGCCCGAACTCTTGCGTAGCATCTTGAGAGGCTGCTCTGATCAACAGATGAATAATACTGGGGTTCTTGTAGTGCCATATCGCACATGGACGGGCGTCCCTGCGTGAACGTTCAGTGGACAACCCCGAGGCCACATTATGTTGTAGGCCGCGCCAGTCTCCATCCTTCACAAGTTGCAAAAGATTGACCAACTGATTCTATTCTAAGACCTCTGCTTAATTGAATCACTATGGAAAAAAGCAAACATAATAGCAAAACTAAACCAGCTCATTTGAAAACACTCAAACCTGTCTGCATCTCTTTCACTAACATACACGGCATCCGCACCAACTTCCTCAGCGTAGATTCATTCCTCCACAATAACTCACCTGATATATTAGCCCTATGTGAAACTAATCTTAACCCTTCTATCCCCTCATCTGAGTTCTACGTTCCTGGCTACCTTCCCCTCTTCAGGAAGGACTCCAATGTTCATATGCATGGGCTTGGTATCTATGTCAGCAAACACCTTCCCTTAGATAGGGTGTCATCTTTTGAATCCCCAGATCATTCTTTCATGTGCTTCCGCCTCTCACTTCTCAGCTCGATTAGCGATCTCTTCTTTCTCTACCGCTCTCCTTCCTCCCCTGACTGTTCGTTACTTGACATCATTTCTGACAATATCGACAAAGCCATTTCTCCCCATCCCTCTGCCCATGTATTCGTGTTTGGTGACTTTAACGCCCACCACACCAAGTGGCTGGAGAATGCTGTCACTGACCCTGCTGGTGTCCACACCATGAACTTTTCAATCACCCAATCCCTTATGCAAGTAGTGGACTTCCCCACGCGTTTCTCCGACAACCCTAATGGAAGGGACTCACTTCTAGACCTCTGCTTCACTTCCATCCCAGACTCTTGTACTACCAGACAACTCTGCCCACTCAGAAACTGACCACACTGTAGTGTCTGTCAATATTTCACTCCACTCCTGCCCGACCCATGAAACCCAGACAAGTAGAATGTCTTACTGCTATCAAAGAGCAGACTGGGATTCGTTCCGAGACTTCCTCTGTGACATCCCTTGGAACAACGTTTTTAGTCTTCCCATCGAAGAATGTGCATCCGAGGTCTCCTCCTGGGTTAAGGCTGGCATCGATGCCTTCATCCCTGCTAGGAAATTCCAGCTTAAATCTCATTCGTCTCCATGGTTCTCACCCGCTTGCTCGGCTGCCATTGCCCACCGGAATCATTTCTTCCGACTCTATCGTAACTACGCGTTGGACCAAAACAGGCGCCTTTTCACTTCAGTTCGTAATAAGTGTAAAAGGATACTTAACGAAGCTAAGATGTTGTTTGCTGTCAGAATGAAGCAACGCATAGCATGCTCTAAATTAGGCGTCAAAGATTACTGGCGACTCTGTAAAAGAGTACTTAACAAGAGCAAGTCCACAATACCCCCACTAATCAACAAATTTGAGGTCCTCACCTCCCCAGCAGATAAGGCTGAATGCTTTGCCCGCAGATTCTCAAACAATTCAAGTCTGGACTCATCTGGAGTTTTTACACCCGACTTCTCACCTAGAACCGAGGCACAACTGAATGATGTCCACATTACACCTTCGCTTGTCTCTAAGATAATCTTAAAACTTGACCCTTACAAAGCGAGCGGTGGTGACGGAATCCCAACCATAGTCTTAAAGAAATGTGCCCCTGAATTTTCCTCTGTCCTTTCTAAGCTCTACAACCTCTGCCTATCTGCTTCCTGCTTTCCTGCCTGTTGGAAATCTTCCTCTGTAGTTCCTATATTTAAAAACACTGGACCCTGCAAATTACCGCCCTATCAGCCTTCTTCCGATCTTTGGCAAAGTGTTCGAAGCCATTATCAACGCCGAGGTTCAGCGTCTCACAGCACACAGGCTCCTCTCGGACAAGCAATATGGTTTCCGCTTCACCAGGTCTACTGCTGATATGCTAACGACCATCACTGAGTACATATACCAGGCACTCGACAGGAATGGCGAAACCCGAACCGTTGCATTGGATATATCTAAGGCATTCGACAGAGTTTGGCATGCTGGCCTTCTATGTAAACTGCGGAGCTATGGTATAACTGGACATTTGTTTGAACTAATCCAGTCATTCCTCTCTAACCGCACAATGAAGGTGGTATTAAACGGACATGCCTCCCAGAACTACCATACAAATGCAGGTGTCCCCCAAGGCTCCATCTTAGGTCCTACACTCTTCCTGATATACATTAATGATCTCCCTAATTCCATAAGAGCCCAAGTAGGTTTGTACGCTGATGACACCACAGTTTACTCTCGCCTTGACCAAAAATCTGGTGTAGGCGTCAAAGTTAACCTCGCAGCTGAGATTGAAAAAGACCTCCAATCCATATTGGACTGGGGTAAGAAATGGCTAGTAAATTTTAATGCTTCTAAAACGAAGCTACTCTCAATTAACCATCATCGACAATCTCACCTACCTCCCATTAGCATGGACCAGGCTTGCCTCCCAGAGAGTAAAACACTACGCCTCCTTGGTCTCACACTTTCAGTGGACCTCAAATGGAATGACTATATTGAATCCATTGCTAAATCCGCTGCTATGAAAGTCGGTTCTCTGTGTAGGGCCCAGAAGTTTTTCCGTCTAAATCTATCCTGCACATATATAAATCTACCATCCGCCTGTGCATTGAATACTGCTGCCATATCTGGTCAGGTGCCCCTGCTATTCTCCTCAGGCTTCTCGATAAGGTTCAGAGGAGGGTCTGTAATGTGATAGATACCGACTTGGCAGACCACCTGCAGTTTCTCTCCCACAGACGTGGCTTCCCTGTGTCTCTTCTATAAATACTTTCACGGCTTCTGCTCCGATGAACTTAGATCACTGGTGCCCCCTAAATACGAATTTGCACGAGATACTAGATTAGCAACTAGATCCCACCCTTTTACAGTGATACCGATAAAATGCAACCACAACTTCTACTCCCACAGTTTCTTTCCTTGCACTTCATGACTGTGGAATTCTCTTCCAAACGATTGCTTCCCCGACGGCTACAATCTCCAGGAGTTTAAATGTAAGGTCAATAGACACCTCCTAACACACTAACCTGCTCCCATTCTATCACTCTTCCCATCTGCCCAACCCTCATCCTCGCTATCCTTACTCATCTGTCACCTTCCTCCTGACATTCCCTATGTCTAACCACTCCTTCTCTTTACCTTCCCCTATGTAGCTCCATGCGCAATAGTGGCAGTGGAATGCCTTGCTTGGGGTGAAATGATTAAAAAAAAAAAAATGCACTAATAACACAATTTAATATTCTCTGTTAATGATTCTTCCTTTCTTAAGGTAATCAATGAATAAAATACCTTGTGCATCTAAAAATACAGAGACCAAAACCTTGCCTGCTGATGTTTGCATCTTTAGTGACTTTGGATGGCTTTCACCTGCTGCTGTCCACTCAGATTTTCAGTCAGGACTGAAGTGGTAGATCTATGTTTTATCCATTGTCGCATATTTATGCAAAAAGTCATTGTTGCGATGAAACAGTTGCAAACAACGCTGAATCGTCAACACTTTGTTTTTGATCGATTGTGAGAATACGCAGCACCCACTTTGAACACAGCTTTCTCATTGACAAATCTTCATGCAAAATGGTGAATACACTGCCTTTTGATATGTTCAACTCCTCTGCTATCCTGTGCAACCGCAATTTCAGATCAGCCAAAATGAGTTTGTGGATTTTTTTGGTGTTTTCTGGGAGAACTGCCGATTCTGGGTGACCCAAGCGTTCAGCATCATATGTGTCTGTACCACCATGCTTAAAGTCAGGATACCACCTCTTAACTGCTGTTTCTGATAGAGCAGAGTTCAAATAACATTTATCAAGTTATTGCTTTGCTTGAACATGATTTTTTTCCCTCAGAAAGCAGTGTTTTATCAAAATTCAAATTTTGTCATTGTTTTGAAAATTTGAAACAGTAGCTTCACTTAAATAAGTGTAATTTGTAAATTAATAATTCAATTAAGCTCAAATTTTTTCAAGTGCTATTTGATGGTTAGTACTTCATAAAAATTATATAGATTTTTTATTAGTGGTGCCATCTGTACATCAGGCCTGGGACTTATTAAGTGATGTGTTACAGCTACATCACATTGAAATAATTCTCATACAATTACCAAAATTAAGCAACATCAAGCCTTGTCAGTACTTAAATGGGTGAACACTTGAAAATGCCAGATGCTGTAAGCTTACGTGTGCTGGAAGTGTAATAGATAATGGTTCAGAATTCCTGTTCTGTTTATTATATTTTCTTACATGCAAATACCTTTGACAATAGTATGAAGTCACCTCTTCTCCCACCATATATAGGTGAATTAGTAAGACATGTACCACTTAAATCAGTATTTACCCTAAAAAAATTCTTACAATCTAAAATTATTTCAGTTTTTAAAATAAACTGTAAAGGGATTGTAAGCCATAGAAAACAAATCAATCAATAAATTTATTTGGCAACCAATACTCCCACTTACTACACAAAATAAAAAATATAATAAAACTGTATGTGTGATAAAGAATAATCAATATTCAAATCATTAAACTATGAAGTAGAGATGTGAATATATACATAGACAGTGTGCCAGGTATTTGAGAATATAACAGGAATGGAAGACAACCTAATATCTTGTTTCATACCAAATTTTAACATTCTCATTTCTCTTTCAGAGAAACCGAGAACAAGGCAGTTTTCAATCTGTCAAAGGAAATGAAAAAAAGCACACCATGCCCATGTCATTAGTTGCCAAACATACCAACTGGGAGATAACCAGTTTCTTGAAAGTTGCCAGGTCCTTTGTGTTTAATGATCTAAAGGCCTCTATTGGGGATGCCATCCATGACCAAGAAAAAGGAAAACATCCTCTGTGGTCAGATGTTATAATCGATATGGGCCATCGCCAAACAGCTCAAAGTAGTTGAACCCACTATCAGGTATACTCAATATCCTAATGCATGACAAATTGTATTTGATAAGGAGAGGGCAGTTGAAGCCTGACAATATCTTAAAAGAATATTGCAAACCAATTGAAGCAGTTACTGAATCAACAGAAACACACTGAGGAACCCAGCGGTGGCTGGCTGCTCATATCTGTGTATGCCTGTCTACTAGGGCTGCTAGCCAATCCTTGTTGAAGACACCTGCTGAGGTACACTTGTGTTTGTTCAACACCCACAGAGCTCACTGGTGTTTTTTTGACTCCAATTATGCTGAGTGAAGCTTAGTTACAGTTTCTCGGAAATTAGTCTAGATAAGGCTAGTATTCTCAAACCCTCAGTTAACATGACTTGTAACTTCATGCTACCACAACCATTGATGGTTCCCAATTTCTACCCAATTTCTCTCACACGACTTGGGTATGGTTTTTCAGGCACTTTACAAAGATGCTGCATTCTGGGATCATTTCTCCAGGTTGATAGCATCAAGAAATCACCTTTCTGATAAACTAACATGAACCTAGGTCTCTCAGTCAGAAAACAAACATTCTAACCATTCAGCCATTTGTCAACTCTGGGATCTTTGATCTGTGCAGATTCCACAAAGATACTCCTGGTGAAGTACACATCATTTGTGATATCCTGAGGATCATGAACAATGAAGGGGATGATATATTATTATTTCTTTCCACTCAGGATAAGGCAGGTGCTGGATACAGTGTTCATGCTCTGGATTGAGAGATGTGTTTGTTGGGGTGCTCTCCACCTCTGTCTACAATAATGGACTGTTCCAAGCACTACATAAAGTAGTAGTGACGATACCTTGAGGGAAGACCTTGGAAGTCAGCCGAGTAACAAGTTAGTCGAGTATTTCCGGTAGTGAACCGGAAGTGTGCTATTGGTCAGACTCTTACGTCTCACAACAATATGTTCTACTAAACCCTTGTTCCTGTATTCTACTAACGACCTCTTTTGTAAATACTACTCTTCCTGGTAATATACCAATTTACTACAATTCCGTTGTTTGTATTTATTTGCTCAATAATTCTGTTACATGCAACATAACAGTGTTACAGCAGGATGTTGCTCTTTTCTAAATGACCTAAAAGCAATTGACAATGAAAATTTGCACATTAACTGGAACTCCAACATAAAGCCTCCTAGCTCTCCTTATAGACTACTTACATGTCATTGAGAAAAAGACCCACCAGTAGCCCCACCAATGACTTGTTGAAGGACCTATCATTGATGTAGTTGCCAAAATGTGCCAAAGACCACCTTATATGGGCATGTAATCACTTTCAAAGCATGCCACTTTTTATAGAATCATTGTTTTTCATTATAATTGTTCTCAATTAAGCAACACACCCAATGTTTGTGTGTATGATTCAGATAGAAGTATAAAAAAAAGAAATTGGGCTAATTTCAGATGAACTCATCTGCTATATTCATAAAATAATAAAACAAAATAGACAAAAACAGAAAATTCAGACCGCCACACCACCCCTAACCCGGTGTTAATTTGGCTGTCAACAGGTCAGAAGTTTATACCCAATAGGAAAATTTTAAAAAGATACACAAGCAGAAATATTTTTTAATAATCTTGACAAGCTATCTTACCAAATAACTTCTACTGACAATCAACTTCATTCAATGACAACCTCCTCCTCAATTTCCAACTTTCCTTCTCCAGAAGTAATGTCTAAAACATTACTGCTATTGACACACACAATTTATAGCCAAGTACACAACTGAAGGAATCCTGAAAGATTTTTTTGACACAAATGATTTGTTTAGATTCAATTAATTTGTGAAGTTATTTTCACGAACTCAAAACACCAATATTTCAGTTGGTCTAGTTTCTGACATTTTTCAAAAAAGAAAATATTATAATTGTTTCTTGCAATCTAGTTTGAGCAGAATTGGTACATATTATATCCTTCAATATACACTCTTACATAATAGAATCTGGATAAAGTATTGATAAGTTTTACAACATTATCTGGAAATTTTCTGCAGGCAATTTTTTTTCTCCATTCAGAGAAAACTATCATGTTGTTAAATATAAAGTTAGCAAAAAATAAAAATTAATTAAATCAAACGTCTTTGTTATCAAATTGAATTATCAAATTCCCTTTTTAAGTCTTCATTAAAAATTAAATGAGGATTCTTCTATTTTTCTTTTAATTTTGCTTATAAAGAAGTGGTCCAGATGAAGAAAAAGTTTCCTATCAGAGAGATGTATATTGTGGTGTAATGGATATCGCCTTGAAATGAGAAACCAAGGAGTTGAGTGAATTCCAGTTGAGTTTATTATATTTACTCATGAGCAAATATCATTGGGAAAAGTATGAATCCATCACTTCTCCCTTCTGGTATAGGTTGAAAAGCAGGTACAATAGCCTTGGTTGGCAACCAGTCTAGCACAAAAAGAATTAGCAACCTACTGTGGGAAACTTTTCAAATGCTCTCTTCCAACATTCCTTGAGCCAGCATGGAAGAGTAGGCTCATAAAATTAACTTATGACAATATCTCATGTTGATGCACAATTTGCAGTATTTGGAGTAAGCTTTTTTTTTTTAAAAAAAAAAAAGAGAAAAAAGTAACATAAAAGTCAAGATACAAAAGTTTTCATGCTCAAATGATTCCAGTAATATAATAGTTTTTCACTTACCAAACTGGGTTAAAGATTGGAATGCACAATTGCAAGCAGATCTATATATGTATGTAAAATCTATATCTATAAAAGTGACGAGGGTGGACATTGTGTAAGTATTTGTTAGATAGATATACAAATAGATAAATAGATAGATTGGACTTAGCATCTGCATTTTGCAGTCTAGATCGACAGGAGTTATGCTCAGATGTAGATCAAAATTTTAGAACGCTAAAGACACCTTGAAATTTTTCAGAAAGCCAAAATTAGGGATAGAAAAACATATATTATTGCCCTACAAAGTCAGTGATCAGTTTATGTATTGATTATAATATAGAATCGATCATCCCACTTTATATTTTCTTGTCACTCCCACCCTAATCCAAAAGAGACATTTTATATTGTTATCTATATCTATAAAAGTGACGAGGGTGGATGTTGTGTAAGTATTTGCTATGTAAATTCATATGTTTTTTATTCTTATTATTCATTAAACTACCCAAGTGAAACTAGGCTAAACTGCTAGTTCTACATATGTGTGTGTGTGTGTGTGTGTGTATGTGTGATATTTAACCATTTCAATAGAAGCTATATATCAATTATTTCAGTCCCATAAAATTTTCATAACTTTCCAGAAAAGATAACAATTTTAGTTGATAATACTGACTCAAAAATTAATTTTTCTTACGATGATAGTGCAAAAAAACTGAAAAAAAACAAACACTTTCTCTACCTTCAGCAGAATGTGTAACTTACATGACCAAAAAGAATTTCAGCTAGTGTGTGTTTTCATGGACTCATGCATCTCTACATGTGGCCCAGGCCTGTTGGAGGATTGCTGATTTTATCAAGTTACCATCTCTAGACTGGTAACCATCTCAAGCTATAGAACCCAGTCCTATTTACCCATAGCTAGAGGTGAGGAGAAGACTTAGATTCATACATTCCCAAGCATAGTAATTTGTAACATACAACATGTGTTAGCACGTGCGATACCCTGTCTTCATCAGCCGCCGACCAGGGGTGATATCACAGTTTCGGTGGCTATGGCGAGACCACCACCCCTGGCACCACCAGCAGCGTTTGCCACCAGGCAGGGTATGAAGATAAACTTGTTGATTGTCCCTCTTGTATATTCTCATAAAGAAGTAAATAAAACGATCGTTCCTCTTTGCAGCTTGTATCGACACATAAGTAAATGTATGGAGCTGGAATTCAAATCAAATCTCTGATTCCTCAATATGAGCCTCAGTCCATTGCTCTACTGTGTCTCCTCTGCTGTAACTGTAGTGCAGAGGATAGCATGCTGGGGTTCAAATTTCACTAGGGTGTAGAAAAAAAAAAGTTATGCAATTGGGCATTATTAACAACAGTTTAGATTCTTTATTAAATTTACATGAAATCTTTAAAATTTTTGATTTGCTAATCATTTAATTTTTTGAGTTTTGAGGACTTTTTCAAAACAGCTTTCAAATAAACTTTGATTAATGGTATTGTCCCAGCCAAGTTAATAATTTTCTAAAACCAGAATCTTCTGTCAAAATATTATTCCAAAATAAGAAATTATCCACTTCACATATTTTGTTTTCAAAAAAACTTCAGAAATAGGGAAATTCTTGAATTGAAAAATTATACATATAACTTGAGAAAAAATATAGTAAAATGTTAGACTGCATAAAAGGATAGCAAAATAAACAAAAAGATGGCAGAATCCACAAGTATTAGCAGCACATTAGGAACAATGCAGAAAACTGTGGGTAGAAAATATGATTTCAGTCTGTTTATATAGAAAAAATATATTTCCCAAGATTCAGCAGCTTATATTTAAATTACATGTATATAACATACACAACAGTAAAAGAGGTAATGGTTATACCAGTAGACTTACTTAAAAAAGTGCTCAATGTACAATCCAAAGAACTGAATATGCATAGCCAACAATATATTAAAGAATGAAATGTTCACCATTTACTTGCTACCCACCAGGTTTCAACCATTATATATATATATATATATATATATATATATATAACAATAGCCAGATACTCATTTTCAAGCACACACATCTATTAGTGCAGCTAGCAAATCCCTGTTGCAGACACCTGACCAAGCACATTTTGATTTGTTAAATACCCACAAAGCCAGAATCTGTTTTATCCTGAGTGGACCGCAATCAAAGTTTCTGAGAGCAAGAGGGATGAAAAGTTTGAACAAGGCAAATGTGCTTAAACTTACTCAAGTATACTTGGTTATGATGACTAATAGTTTTGTGTAGAACAAACATCCATCCATCTCACAAGGCTCCAGTCAATCAATGGTGTGGTTTACAGAAACTTCATAATAGTCCCATTACTAAGATCACCTTCTTGACAAATGGTTAGATACAAACCTAAGTCATGTTTGGAAAGTGAATATTCTAACCACTTGGACATACAACCATATTAATGTGTGTGTGTGTGTGTGTGTGTGTGCGAATTCTTGATATTCCCTGATAAGTGGACAGAGTGTTTGCTGGAGGGTCTATATACAAACCTCTAGAGTCAGAAAGCTGAAGATAACACCAATCAGCTAAGTAAAAAATTTTATATTGGTATTTTATATATATATTATTTATATTTTAATAGCGTACAAAAACTTAACAGCAATAAAGTTTTGGTGTTTAATACACCATCACTGCTTGATGATGATATATTAAACACCAAAACTTTATAGCTATTAAGTTGTAATATGCTATTATTATAATATTTATGCTCTACTTTCATATTGAGCACTTTTGAACAGTAAATATCAAACTGAAGAATGTACTTCCATTAATATTAACCACTTATTATTAATTTTATATATATATATATATATATATATATATACACACACCCAAACACAGATACATGCATGGATATATATATATATATATATATATATATTTTTTTTTTAACATTGATGTTCACTAAGTATAAGCCCCAAGAGCCACCTGAGGTTGAAGGTTACAAAGTAATAGGTGTGGCTAATTGGGAATATATAGGTAAGATAATGGTTGACACGAGACTTGGACAGATTAATTTTGTAGTGATCAGAGAAGCATGCTCTTAATAGTTGGTTCTACAAGCCAACAGTACATGGAAAGAAGTTACTCAAGTAGAACTTACATCTCACAGATGGAATACAAAGAGATTGAACATAGTTTACAACAGTGTGCGTGGCACTGCTGGTCTTAGCCATGAAGGCTAGAATTGGTGAAACTAACAAATGTAGTTAGTCTGAACACTTTCCATGAAAATAAAGGTAGAGTAATGAGAGACTTGCAAGGTTTCATGAGAAAAGGATTGCAGTTTGGAAAATAATTTAACTTCATACACAAATCAGTCAGAAAAGGAAAATTACATACAGGTTGCTGTCATAAAAATATAATGAAGTGAAATTTTTAAAAATCGTTTTAAATTTATCATTTAAACAATTATAAAGAGAAAATTATAAAATCTTCTGTTCCAAATATTTGAAACAACTACAACACTAATACAATGATCCATATTCAACTGGCAGGATTCAAATTATTTTGGTCAATATGGTAAGAGCTGAGAAATACTAATTTTATAATCATCCAATATAAACACAGAAAATGCTTCTTGTTCATGCCTTCCTACTGGTTGGCATTGTTATAAAATCTATATCTCCATTATCAATAAAACAGAAGTGTTGGAAAATGGACAAAAATAATGTCTTTTAAAACAGTCCTGTTGTATCTCTTGGGAGAATTCCAGACATACAACAACAACAATGTTGAGTTCAAAGTTCCACTCACATTCTCAACATTAGGAAGCAACAGTTGATCTGAACAAAAAGACTTTTCCCCATATTTGCACACAGGTCATTTTCAAAGGTCCTAATAAGGATTTAAAGGCAATAAAGTAAGTGGAATTGAAATAGATCTTCTTCATCTTAGAATGATATTTTGAGGGAAAATGCAACTGACTGTAAGTGAACTGTACTGAACACTTTGAAGTGAAAATGGTCACTTAACCTACATTAGAACAGCTTACACTGAAATGACATTCCATTTCTTGCATCAGAAGGTAGATAATTTACATTAGTTCAGGTAGATAGTCACAATTTTATGCAATGATTTTGCCTTAAGCAATGACCTGAGCATCAATGCAAACTTTGACCAATTTTGATTAGAAAAGTGAAATTGGTATAAATACCATAGCTTAAAAGTAGATGAGTGGTTTTGAGGTTCAAATTTTAAGCTTAAGTTCTCTATAAGATTCAGAGGATACAAATCTAACATGAAGGCAATTTGTGATATCCTGATTCTGTATTTGTAGCATTTTTGAAATATCAAAAGCAATATATTCTAATAAATGAAAAGATGACTTTCTTTACTAAATTTAACAATCTAGCCAAATGCATTTCTATTTACTCACTTGCCAACCTTGTTGACACTACCATTGATTAAACTTAGAGATGCTTTCATTTTGAAATGAGAAAAATAAATGTAGCCATAACCTTATTTTTGTTTCAGATTAGAAAATAAAAGAAACAAAAATATTCTATCATAATGAAAGAAGTACAATATCATCCATCTTAGTAATCTCAAGTGAAAAACTATGAGTAATAAGCTAATCAATTATATATATATATATATATATATATATATATATATGCACACCAATTTTGTGTTGGGTTTGAAGGAGAAAAAAAAGTTAAAATATGTTTCATATATATATATATATTCATCCACAGACAAGCCTGTTTCACTGTATCACAGCTCATCAGTGTAGCTAAACACATCAACATGCTTCTGGCCAGGATCGAAACTCGAATGATTTGGCGTCAGTCAGAATTGCTACTCCCTAAGCCATAGGCACATGGAATCAGAGAAGGGAAATTTTAACATGTTGTATATAAGCAGTGGATACACACACGCCAGTCTTTCTCACCAGCTTAATGTGGCTTCCCTATGTTTCATCTACAAATACTTTCACGGTTTCTGCTCTGATGAGCTTAGCTCACTGGTGCCCTCTCTGCATGAATTTACTCCAGCTACTAGACTAGCAACTAGGTCCCACCCTTTTACAGTGAAATCAATAAAATACAACTACAACTTCTACTCTAGCAGGTTTTTCTCACACTTCCCACCTGTGGAATTCACTTCCATATTCTTGCTTCCCTGACAGCTACAATCTCCAATAATTTAAATGTAAAGTCAACTGTCATCTGTCTCTCTGACTCACATCCTTTCCCTCATATTCTTTTCTCCGTTCACTCATTACACCAGTATTCTCATGCTCCTCTAACCCCACTATAACTTGTTGTCTGACACCCCCTATAACTTGTTGTTCTTTCTCACCACTTTCCTCCTATGTGACTCCCTGCACACCTGTGGCAGTAAATTTACCTTGCTTGGGGTGAAATGATTTATAAAAAAAAAACCTATTATATATACATTGTATATAACACACTAAAGTACAACTTCCTCTACCAAGTGCCCATAGCTCAGAGGTAGAACTGCCGACTGATGTCAATTTGGTTGGGTTTCAATCCTGGTTAAAAGTAATCAGATGACTAACCGTACTGATGAGCTATGATACAGTGAAACAGATCTGTCTGCGGATGACTATATATTTTTATATATATTTGTGTGTGTGTGCGGATATACACCACTTGTATATAACACGCTAAAATTTCTCTTCGACACCATGTACCTATGGTCTAGGGTTAGCAACTCCAAATAATCCAGGCTAGATGCAAGTTGGATGTCTAGCCACACTGATGAGCTGTGATACAGCAAAACAGGCTTGTATGTGGACGACATATATATATATGTTAGTCCTATGACATGAAACTGCTTAGACTGGGTAAGAGTCTTCAGCTTTTTCTAAGAGAAAGAAATCTCTGAAATAAAATCCTCTACACCTACTCTGTGTAGAAAAGGGTAAACTGAATTCTTTAACCTTGGTAGGTAATCTTCCTTAGGATGGTGACCCAATAAAAACACAGTTTCCAGTCTTCTAAATTGATTAGTGTTAGAGTAGAGAGCTATAAAACTCATTCCAATATTTCATGCTGGTTCACTTACATATGATAGGTAGACCATGTAAAATATGGACCCAGCTAATCAAAGACAATTTAAGGAAGTTGAGATTACAGCCAGGTTATACACAAAATTGGGAGGCCTAGAAAAGAGCCATCAAGAAAAGCCTGTCCAAACCATGCTAGCATAGAGATGGACATATATATATATATATATATATATATATATATATATATATAGTTAATAAATATACATATCATCCTACATCGGTGTCATGACAGTTTCATACATTACACAATCATCAGGTGCATACTATGAACTGAGTGTTTAAGAGATTTGAATTGAAGTTCACTCAATGTTCATGGGAGTTAAATCCTATAGTGTCAGGCTACTATTTTTTGAATTTATCAAAAGTAAAATGTAAATAGACAAAAATTACATGGAGATGAAAAATTAAAATCTTAAATTTAAAAACAAAAATGTTAAAATGCAGGGAGATGAAATCAAAGGGGCATAATTCATAATTATTAATAATATTATTTGTGTGGCAAAAAAAGAAAGAGTGAGAAAGAAAGCGACAATCATAGTGGAATTTGTATCAATCAGGATAAAAGTATTTTTTTTTTTGTATGGCAGCATCTAGCCATACACATTGATGATTAGTTCTTTGGGTTTTTTTCAAAATCCACTTTTGTAGCTAGATAAGAGATTACTTTTCTCTTGGTACCACATTAGTTGAGCATTTACCATTCTCTTTATTGCCTTGCAAATGCAACTTGTTAGTGCAGTGAGTTGGTACTTTGTTGGGTTGGAATGGTCTCTGCCAGGTTTGGGGATTGGAATGAACATAGACTCAAGCCACAATTTTGGAAATTTTTCTGAACACCATATATCATTAAAGATCTGGAGAAATATTTAAACAGACTCTTCTAGCAGGTGTTTTAAAAACTGGATTAATTGCAGAGTTTTCTACTTTTTGTGAAGTCTTTTAGTTCTGTCATAGCAAAGAGAATATTGTATTATTGTTTGAAGTGAATGTAAGTTTTTCTTGTTCCATAATGTTTTTATATTTTTAAATTTGGGTGTGCAATGCTTTTTTTAACGAGTTGCTTTGAAATTCTGTTGCTATTACGTTAGCTCCCTCCCACTCCAGTGCATTTATCTTCATTTGTTTTGGTTAAGTGAACTGTTGAAGTTTGTGATGTTTTTTTCCCATTAATTTTCCTTATTGTTTCTCTTGTTTTATTTGTTGGGATTTTGTTGTTTAGTCTGGACATGTACTTTTGCAGCATGCTTTTGCTTGAGCATGTTTGTTTGTAGTTTTGTAGGTTGATAGTGGTTGTGTTGTGTAAGAATATCTTTATCATTTCTTTTCCTGGTTTTTAACTGTTTTTTTTGCATTTTTGTAAACCAGCGTTTCCATTTGATATGTGATGTAAAGGAAGATTTAGGTTTTGTTTACCTTGCTGTTTGTGTTAGTATGTTTGCAAAGGTGACTATTGGTTCTGGTTCATTAAGAATTTCCATGTTGATTTGGGATGAGCAGAGTTCATTGAATTTTAGCCAGTTAGCTTTGGGCAGTTTCCATTTTGGATTTATTTCTTCTGGCATGGGCATGCTTATATTTAGGAAAATAGGTCAAAGGTCACTACTACATTAGTCATCATGATCTTTCCATTGAAAGTTCATAAAAATTGATGAGGAGTATATTGTTAGGTTGGTAGCTATGTTGATCCAGTACCTGGGTGTAAGTATATCTACATTTGGTTATTAAGGATACATAATGAGATGATTCTAGCAGAGATTCTATAATTTTAACAGTTTTATTGAGGTTCCTACAGCCTCACATTTTGCTATGTGCATTAAAATCTCCCATTAGCAAAAAGGGAGTGGGAAGTTGAAAATTAGCCTTTCTATTTCAGTTTTATCCATTTTTTGTTTTGGAGGAATATATATTGAACATAGATATGGTTATTGTTTAATGAATTAAAGCTTTTACTGCCATGGTCTGTAGAATTTTTTTAATTGCAATTTTTCATGGAGTATTGATTTTTAACCAATATTGAATAATCCTCTACTTGGCCTGTTCCTTATTATTTATACATTTCTTTTGTGATACGTTTCATACCCTTTAAAGGAGATGTCAGTTTCTTTAAGAAAGGTCTCTTGCAAGCATAACACATCAATCAATAAATCCCAGGCCTAATTAAAAAACAACTTTTAGACAAAATTCAATTTTATTCATCAACATAACCTCTTTCTAGGGTGATACATTGATTTCAATGCTTCTCTAACAATCTGATGCCTTTTTTTGTAGAATGATTTGTCTTTGGCCTTAAAATATGCCTCAGTTTCTGATATCACTTCTTTAGTGGAGCCAAGTCTCTCCCCTTGGAGCATTCTAAGGTCTGCAAACAGCCAGTAGTCACTGGGAGTCAGATCTGGAGAATAGTGTGGATGTGGAAACAATTTGAAGTGCAATTTATGTAGTTTTACCATCATTGTGATCAACTTGTGACACATATTTACACAAAAAGTCTTTGTTGCATTGAAACAGTTGCAAACAACACTGAATCATCAACGCTTTATTGTTTTTGATCGACTGTGACCAAACATGGCATCTACTTTGAACACAGCTTTCTCATTGACAAATGCTCAGGCAAAATGGTGAATACACTGCCTTCTGATAAGTTCAACTCCTCTGCTATCACACGCAACTTCAATTTACAATTGGCCAAGTTTGTGGTTTTTTAGTGTTTTCTGGGACAGCTGGTGATTTTGGGCAACCTGAGCATTCAGCATCATTTGTTCTCTATGACCACATTTAAAGTTAACATACCATCTCTTAACCACTGTTTCCAACAGAGCAGAGTCCGAATAACACTTATCAAGCCATTGCTTTGCTTGAACATTATTTTTTCCCATCAGAAAGCAATGCTTTATCAACACACGAAATTTAGATTTTTCCATTATTTTGAAAATTTGCAACAGTAGCTTCACTTAAATAACTGTAATTTGTAAACTAATAATCTGATTTGGCCCAAAATGTCATGTGCCATTTGAAGATTAGTACCTCATAAAGTTAGTACCTCATGAGGTCTCATAAAAATCATTTTTTATTTTTTATTAGTGGTGCCATTTATAAGTCAGGCCCGGGACTTATTGAGTCATGTGTTACCATATTTGAATTGTAATCTGTAAAGAGTTGTTTGATTTCCTCATAGTATGGTTTAACACCTCTACAGTTCCATTGTATGATGCTTGTACTCTGTTAGTCTATTTGAGTGATAATTATTTTATCTTAGTGAGTAGATCTTAAGGTTGACTGTTTTTGGTTAACTATTTCCATACTTTCTTTTCTGTTTATTTTCCTTGTTTGTAAACTTATTCTTTGTATTTATATGTTCTTGATTATTTGTTTGTTGTTTTTATCATCTTCACGTGAGTTGTCAATCAGTGTATTGACTTTTAATTCTATTTCTTCTGTTATTTTTCATGGGTTTGGGGGTTGATGTGTATTGAGGTTTGATTAGTTTTTGTGTTGTCGATTTTCTGTTTGTGGAATTTTTAATTTGAGAACTTCTAAATGTTTTGTCATTAAGAGGTTGTTGTCAGTGAATTTTGTGTTGGATGTACATTGTTTGTGGATAGTTTTGGTTCAGTGGTATCAGTTGTTTCCACGTTTACAATTGGCTTTGTTGTTTTCAATATATTTTTTCATTCTTGAATTAAAAATGTTAGTTCTTGTGTTTCATGTAATTTATTTGATATTAGATTTTCCTAGGTACAGCTTAATTTTGCATATGATGGTACATTGGTACATATGATTTTCCATTCTTCTGAGAAGGGAATTTTTTCGGCGTATTTAATTTTTAATATATCTTTTTCTTTTTTCCAGGTTTTGCAGTCCCCAGAAGTTGCCCTATTATTTTTTTACAATTAGGGCATTTGGTTTCATTTGGGCATGTGATCTCTGTGGTTACGATAATTTTCTCCATATTGTCTATATACTGACTTCTTTATATATTTATTTTTACTATATCCATATCTTTGATAGTTCAAGCATCTTAATGTATTTGGAATGGAAATATTTGTTTCTACTTTGGAAACTGTATAGCCAATTGTTATTTTCTGTAGTGTGTCTGGTGCATCAAAAGTAATCATATAAGTGTTGGTATCTATAATACTATCATTTTTTTTTCATGGATATTCTTTTTATGTCTATAATATTTTGTTTTTTGATAGAATCATTATTAATTTTTGCCCAGTGTACACAGTGAATGTTGAGTGCTTCTCACCATGTCTTGGGAGGAATTTAAAAATTGGTGTGGGTAGATCCTTACCTTTATATCTTGAAATTTGGTCATCCTTAGTAGAGTTTGTGTCATGTTTTCCTTTGACTTTTATCAGTAACATATTTCTAGCCCCTCCCCACCATTATTTTTGGATTGATCTGAGATGCTAAAATCTTTTCTATTACAAAAGGTGACAACTTTGTCATTAGTTTGTCTTCTACTGGTTCTGTTACTACAAATTTCAAAGATTTTTCCTTTGATTTTCTGTTTATATCTATATGTACTTTTTTGTGCTCATACTTTATTTATTATTATTCATCAGCCATGGTCCTCATCCACCTCAGAGCCATATATAGGGGGATGATGAAAGAGGAAATTTCATTTACCTCATTCCTCTAGGTCTACATGATTGGTAGTCATGAAAATTTCCAAGCAGCTGTTATATCCAGGATCATCCACCAGAGTATGGGCTTTCCTCAGATATCAGATTCCTTTGTTCCTAGTCTGATTGACCCTAAAGTCACCGATTACTAAATCAGTTTAATGTTTGACACTTTAAATGTGAGTGCATTTTGTTTGTTTTGTTAGTCTGAATTTAGGGCTTGACATGACCAGCTAGTTAATTGGATAGACACTCTCCAACCACTTATCTAGCTGAAGTTGGTGTGTTGGAGTTTAGGAGCATATGTATAAAGCAACTCCTAAAAATCTCAACCACCAGTATGGCATCTTCAAGCATTAAGGGTTATCACCCACGCCAAACAAATAGCCCTTTTAGGGGAATTTTACACCCTGCAAAAGTGTTGTTAATGTATTGAAGCCCTGTCAACAGAGCAGGTGAAATTTGATGAGTCAACCTTCATTGTGACACTTGTTCAATAAATTTGGTTAAAGAAGAATAATTAACCTAACAGCATTGACAAGGATAGAGAATTTTTTTAAAAATTTATACATAAAATAACAGATACACACATAAATACATTGACACAGACACTGAGACACACATATAAACAGACACATGTAGATAGACACTGACACATGCCCACACAGATATACATACATAGAGAGACACTGAAATATACAGACAGACAGACATGCATACACACAGCTTACTGTCTATGCAGTGTCTCAGAATGCAATCAACATGAAACTAATCGGGGAAAGAGTCAGAAAAAGCCAAAAATGAATTTGTGTAGAACTAAAAGAAATGTTTCTGGGTAAGTAGTGAGTAAACATGTTTATCAAATAAAAAGAAAAAGACTGAAAATAAATTTCACTATGATAAAAATAAGGTTCACACTGCAAGCCATTCTTTAGCCACTGAAGCAGAAGGGCATAGTGTGAGACATTATTTCTTTTTTCCACACCTATTGTGTATGAGATATTATACTCTGAGAAAGTTGATTCTCCTTAGCCAGCCAGTATGGAGTCAAAGGAGATTAGTATATCAACATAGTTGAAAAACAAAGCAAGTTTACACAAGCTTATTGATAGTGAAGGTATGGAAAGAGTGTCCTTTGTTTAGATGAAACAGAATACAAGATGAGTCATAAGAAATGTATTGTAAGAAAGGGAAGATTAAAAAAATTAGTCAATGAGTACAGTTGACCCGACCTTGACTACCCTTTTCAAATGAATAAGTACCAAAACAGTGAGTTGCCCCTTACCCATAACCCTGGAAACATAACTGAGAATCAGTCTCAACTTCCTAGATGATATATGAGAGTATGGAATATTCTCTAGAAGCAAAGAGAATAGTTATTTTCCTTCAATATTCAGTCTATAATATTGTTAAGGAAAAGCTTATAAGCTGATACATGTTCTCAGGAAATAAACCAGCTTACCTAATACTTTGATGTTGACTAAAACAATGTTCACTTAAAAAAAAAAACATAATACCAAATCATTACCATATTTACAAAAAGCAGCTTTCATACACAGTTTTTTTGTCAAACTCTTTCAACATGTTAACTTTAAAAGAAAAATAACTCTTTATAAGCAAATCAGGTTTATTACACAGATGCATATCTCAAAATATACTTTCTAAACTCTCCCACTGTTTTTATTATATAAAAGTCTAAACTGTTTTGAGACTATAAAGATTTGGTTAAAGTGTGAAGAATCCGCCACAACTGATAACAGAAATGATGCACAGTGTGCTAGAATGCTTCCAAAAGTTTACCTCAGTTCTTAATTTAAATTTCCTCCTTCAAAATTTTTAGCCAACCAAAACAGAAGGGCTAATATTTAAACCCTGGGGTGAAGAAAGATGAATTTATACTTTTTCTTAGGTAGGGCATTAAAGTGAAGTGAACAAAACAAAAACAACCATAATTTCACTTTCTATGCATAAAACTGTTACACTATGTGTGTGTGTGTGTGTGTGTGTGTGTAACCAATTCACCCCAAGCAAGGCAATAATGCTAAGATGCAAGGAGTTACTGGAAGTTAAAGAGCATGAAAAGACGTTATAAGAAACTGAAAACCCAATTCTAAACAGGAAACAATGAATAAACTTCTATTCCTGTTCAAAAAACTCACAGTGGGGTGAACTTGTATGTATATATATATATATATATATATATATATACACACAAATACAACATATTTAATGGACATACAGATAAAAAGTACCACAGACAAAAAGAAAAGTGTTCAGTCTACTCACATCCAATTATTCATTCACAAATAAAGGCTTATTAACTGGTCTAATAAACAATATAACATGCATAGCTTCACCAGATGATTTGAGATATTAGTGTAATTTTATAGTATAGAAAACCCGTCTTTTCAGGGAGTGAGGTTGATGTTTAATTGATGAAACAATGGCTATGAATTCATCAGTTAACTTCAATTGTAAAAAATAGAATATATGTGGGGACCATAAAAAACATTAAAATTTACTTTTGAAAATTTAAAGTTTCAAAAGTGCACTAATGGACAATAAGACTCAAACTTATTGTACCATATTGATTCTTAACTTAGATATGCATTGAATATACACAAACCATAAAGCAGTTTCGAAACATTACTGAACAAATTTATCTGTCTGTATAAGAGCGGAGGAGTGCTGAAAAGTTCTTCATCAAATGATCAGTTGTTTTTTTTAAAGACTTCTTGGTCAAGAACATTATATCTACCAGTAATCTAATAGCATATGAAAGTTTAGGTAGTAAAGTGATGATAGATCTTCCTTTTGATGTATTGCATTGTAGACAAGGCCCTGCTATTGCACCTTGCCTAGATAAAAAAAGAAACATCTCACATGCAAAGTTAAGGTAAATAATACGTGTACTTAACCTAACTTTGTACACTTATTAGCTCTAAATGAGGACTAATATGTTAATACCTGTACATACATAATGGTAAGTTTGATAGGTTCAACAAGTTCAAATTGGCACCTGATTTCAAAAATGACCAACATGTTGTTAACTGGGGAAAGATTGAATACTGTTGTCATATCTGGTTGGGCACCGCTGCTATTCATCTTATCACCTTTATTTCCATCCTTCTCTTTTCATGCCCTGCATTTTGTTCTACCTTTTCACATCAGTATTCCCATCCTTCTCTTACCCATTCTCTGACACCTTCTGTAATCAGTTCCTCTTCAATTCTTTCTTTTCACTCTCCTCCTGTGTAGCCCTCTGTGCACCAGTGGCAGTACTGCATTCATTGATGTGAAACGATTAAGAAAAAAAGAAAAATGGGCGGATAACTTTAATGACTCCAATATTAAATTTTCCTATTTTAATCATTATCAGGAACCTGTTTGCTCTCCATCAACATCACTGATGCAAACCTTCAGGAAAGTGACTCATTTCACCTTCTCTGGCTAACATTTCCTACCAACATGAAGAAAGATAATATTGAATCAATTACTAGGTCTGCTCTCAGTTTACACATAAATCAACCATACATTCAGGCAATCAATATTACTGCCACATATAGACTAGTATTTCATTTATATATTTAGAGATTCTTGATAAAAACTAAAGAAGAATCTGCAATGCTATTGGTCCTGATCTGGCATCATAGCAAGAATCCCTTTCCCACTGCAATAACTTAGCTTTCTTCTGCTTTTCTTATAAATATTTTCATGGCAATTGTTTTAATGAGCTTTTCTTTTTGGTATCAGGACTTCACGAGTTTAAATGCGGGACTAGATTGATAGCTAGATCTCATCATTTTATAGTTAACATTGATATAAGTAATTATAACAGTTCCTTCTCACATTTTCTGCATGTGAATATCTCATCCAGTTTCATGCTTTCCAGTTAACTTTGATCATCAAAAATTTAAATGTAATGTTAATCATCAATCTTCTTTTTCATTGAATCCTGTTCTTTTATCATCCTCTCTCCTGAATAATATTTTTTTCTCAGATTCTTTCACACTTCCTTTGAGTGTAATGACTGAAAAAACACTTTGGCACATATAAATCAGTTTTTACTTCTATATAAATTCTACCTGCAACTTATTAGCAAACAAATAAAATAAACATTTTTAATAACTAGATACTCTCGTGAAAAATCATTTGGGTATCAAATATTAATTCTTCTTGGGTGAAAAATGTTTGAAGAAATATTTACTGATCACCCAAACATAGAGAAAAGGTGATTTTATAAATAAGTGGGATAAATAAAGACAAGAATTACCTAAACTTGAAAATTGTTTAAAAGCAAACAGGAAAAGAATTTCAAAGTAATGCACATTTTTGATTTAGAAAAAAAGCAGAATATTTAATTATTGAATAAATAAGATTATAAAATTAAACAAGCTAGAATTAGATTAGCCATTTCCATAGAATTTGGTAGCTGATAAGAGTATAACATTAATGTAATGAATAGGGTAGGAATTAGTTCAATTAATTGAGCCGGGTCAAGTTGAAGTTTATACTACATGGGTATTACAGAATTTTCAATATGACTGAATAAGCATTCCAGAAGTTGAATAAAGTATTAAGAAACAGGACAATTTCGCTAGAAACAAAGAGAGAGTACTGGATTGCTATGTGATGTCGGTTCTTCAATATGGCAGTGAATGTTGGACAATATCTTCAAAGATGATGGAAAAACTTGAAGCAGCTGAAATGTGGTTCTACAGAAGGATGCTACGAATATCATGGATCAAGCATGTGAGCAATAATGAGGTTTTGGAAAGGATGAGAACGAAAATGAAATTGATACTGAGCATCAGGAAGAGACAGCTAAAATTCCTGGAACATGCAATGAGGAAGGCGGGTTTGGAGAACCTGATACTAACAGGCCAGATAGAGGGAAAAAGAGACAAGGGAAAGCAGCGAATAACATATTTGAAGGACCTGATCAGGTGGATGATGGAACGAGGGTTACATGGTGCAACAAGAGAAAGCGTGCTAAAAGCCACCAGAGATAGGGAGATGTGAAAAGCCATGGTCGCCTGTATCTTGAAAGCACAGGGCACATAAAAGAAGAAGATATATAAGCTCATGCAATAGAATCTTCTTCCTTCACCATTTCACTGTCTCAAAATACTCTTTTTCTGTCACTATTTGTTTAGCAAATATCAATAAAGAGAAAGTTTGTTTTGACTTGCAAAAGAGATCTTTTCCTATTTTCTGCTAGTTTCATAAGTCAGTGCTGAAGCCACAGATAAGATTTTGAAAAAAAAAATTCCTCAAAGCAGGAACACCTTCTCACTTAACCTTTTGTTTTGTTATTTATCAATAGAAAAAAAATTCAAATTGGCACCTGATTTCAAAAATGACCAACATGTTATTAACCTTTTGTTATTGCTAACCTCAGTAAATATCAATAGAAAAAAAATTCACCTATTGTACATCAGACAGTAGAAATCCTTCAATAAAATTTAAGTTTTGTTAGTTGAACAATACGCATATCCAGTTTTCTGAATATTATATTCCTTTCAAATCAATCACAGCTCCAGTTCTCACTAAGCTGCCAGTCATAGATTGATTTTCGTACAGAACGATCTCTCTTGCCTGCCCAGATTGAGGTGAATTGTACTAAAATATCACTTTGATTGGTGATATCGGCCATTCCAAGTCACATAAATACCTTCCTCTATCCACTTTCTCATGAAATGCTACCATCACCTTCCATCTAGAAATATTTTCATAGAAACTAATGTTATTTTTCAGGGTTGGTAGCTCTCCCATCCAACATTATTCCACTATCCATTTTTATTCCTTAAACCTTGCACTAAATTTCTCATCTTCAATCATAAAAGGACTTGGCTGACTACTTGAACATTCCATATGTTTGGAAGACATGTTCATTCTCATTGCACATCACTGTTCTGTGTTATGTCTTCTTCTGTAACTATACAGCATCCACAGCTGTAATTTTTCCACAATGGTCATTTATAATTTTGACCTTGCCATTAGGAACAGGAGACATTCCATTGCTCTTAAGAATGGGAGCAAAGGAAAAGCTACTCTTATGGATGAGCCAGACTGTACCAGATTCTAACCATATACATCTACAGACATTTGCATGAACTATCAATCACAGTCATTTACCCTCACTTTCTCAAGGTCTCTATGCTAACTTCAATTAAATTCCCACCTGTGTTGCACTTCACATGATCATTGAGTTCTCTCCTTGCAAATGAGAACATTTCCCAACTGATTGATTATATTCAATGAAAGCATCTTTAGTATTCTTTAAGTAAAATTTTAATTTTTTCAACTGAACAATGTGCATATTCAATTTTCAGAAGCTTAGGTTTCTGTCAAGTTCTTTCATATAAACATATCATAAAGTTAGATTACCTTAGCATTGGGTAATCATTAGTATAGCTGACCTTTTCTCACTGGACATTCAATACTTGTGGTTTTAGTAAATAAGCTATCACAATGTTTAATGTAAATATTTAAAAAGTGGATTGCTTTTGCTGATAAGCAATATATATATATATATTGTTTTCATTTTTCTTTAATATCTTCTCTAACTGCAAGGAGAATGTGTATTTCAGCTTTTTATTCTATAGTTATATATAATAGAAAAAAAATTCTCTCAGACTCGAATACATCTTTATAAAATATGTGCTTCATAAACTTAAATTAAGAGAAAAGCAAATAACTCTTTAGCCTCAGGTATTAAAAAAGGACAATATTTCTTTCAATGTGAAGCTAATAAAAAATAACCTAAGTGAACAATTCAATGTGTATCTCGAATGTGAGATGACCTGACTAACCTATTGATTACAAAATATTTTTATGAAAATAAACCCAGGTTGTAATGTACAGCAAGAGTGTATTACAGTTGGGAGAAATGCTTAACTGACCGCTCTCCCAAGAACTATGGAGATAATAGGCAAGGAGAGAAAAGAGACAGGATATAACAAAATAACAGCAACTTTAGGAACAAAATGCCAGGGCCAAATTGGCAAAGGCACCAAGTTGTGCCAACTGTTGACAGTTGGGTTTCCCATTACTTTTATTGGTATAGGGCATCTTACAAAGACCCAGATCTTGACCATTTACAGAGGGGCCCATATCTAGACATGCCATGCTGTCCTGCTGCTAGTGTTGACAGACATGTCTGCATGTCATCTGGGGCCTCATTAGCCATTCCAGTTCCTATTTATAAATTTTTTTAGTCATCATTTTTTTTCTCATCAAGTGTTTAGTTGATTCTTGCAAAAGTCATGTAAAAAATTCATCACCTTCTATATGCTGTTTCTTCAGAATATAGGTGATCATGACTTTCCACAACTTCCTATCTTTTTTAGTTCAATATATTGTTTTTTTACAATCTCTCCCAAACCTTGCTCTGCCAACCATTTAGTCAGGTGCAGATTATGCATTGTTTTCCTGTCTATCTTGCTTTTAATCTGTCTTGTGAGTAACAAATTTTCAAAGCACTCTTTCCTTATTATCTACTCTAGAAATTTTAACTATCTCTTCCTGATATTAAGTATAAGTGTTCTTTTTGTTTCCATTATTCCTAGAACTTTGTTGCTGTTCCCATGTCTAGTCTATTCTTAGCATCCTTCTGTAGAACAACTATTTCAGAGATGAGAGCAAATAAATTGGTCAAAGTTGCAGCAATCCAGTTAAGCGGCAGGACAGAGTGATATGTAAAGCAGAGAATTCAACCCAGAGTAATTAGGTTTAATCATACTACTTATCAGTCAGTGACATAGCAGGGTAGAAGGACTCTTATGTTTTGCTTCAGCCATCATTCCCACCCACAAACTGGAGGTATAATTAGATAAAACCAAGATCTTTCTGATCAACTGGCAATGTTAATTGCCTAGAACTTTGCCCTTACTTGTGATTGAGTGTCAGTTGCATGACCAATAAGCAGTGAAACAAAAACAGCCTTATTTTATTCTAACATGAGATTTTACCTCAATGAATATGAGATTTCTTAAGCAGACTATTTAAAAAAAAAGAACTACCTTCTCAAAAACATAATTTCTAAAAAACAATAACATCTTTAGATTAATCTACTCAAAGTGAAGAGTCAGAAAAAGAGACTGAAGAATAGTTAACATTTTAATACTTTCTTTCAAAATGATTTCAGTTTATGTTTAAAAAATATCAATCTAAAATGTTTCACTTTTATTAAAACTTCAGAGAAAGAGATATGAAGAAAAAGAAATTCAGGAATTTTTGTGTTGTCTGATTTTCATTAGTCAATCATGTTTCATGTGCATTTGATTCTTTAAATGAATTTTAGTATCCTTTGTGGCACACTGAATTCAACTAGAGATGGCATATCCATCCGAAGTTTCAAGAAATTAATGTGGAATCAGATGATAATGTATATTCTTGTGTGTGTCTGTCTAGTAGATATTATTTTTGTTGGTTTTAAATTCGGAATGCCAAAAATTATACTAACATCTGTTTAAAGAATTGAATGCATGTGAAACATAATCAATAAAAACCAAACACAAAAGTAAAAAATACCAGAATTTCTTCTTTTGCTCTATATTTCATTCTCTGATGAAGTTTCAAGAAAAGTGAAGCCTGTTAGATTGATAAACATTTCCTATTTGTTCTTTATCTTATCATACTGTCAGATTCCAATCCATATTTGATACCAACTCATTTCAAGCTTGGTATAAAAAATTATATAAATTCTACAATGTATCATTGACACTAAGTTATTTTTAATACAATAAAAATTATTCACACTTAAATAATGGTTTACATGCATGCAGATGTACGTTGTGGTGCAATAGAACAATAAATCGGAGAGGTGAGTTCAAATTCCAGTTAAATTTGTTGCATTCACTTATGCGCAAATACCCTTGGGAAAGGTATAAATCAATCTCTTCTCCCTTTAGCTATGAATTAAATAGTAAAACAGATTGGATTATATGGCCTTCACTGTCAAGCAATCTACTGCAGAAAGTTATGGCAACCTACTGCAGCAAAATCACTGCCCAGTCAGGCATGTCTCTTTCAAGACACAATTGCCCAAAAGTGAATCACATATGGCACTTAACCCAAGTAGATAGACCTTGTATATACCCTAGTGGATTATAGAGCCATAACTATCCTAGGCCTTGCCACTGTTTTTTTTATAGCAAGATGTTGGCCTCATGCCCAAACAGTTTTGAATTCAGTGTTGTCCTTCAGCAAGATTGGCTGCTAGCCAAAACTAGTGTCCAGTCTGATTTGCTATTAGCCTCAACTAGAGACAAATTGCAAATCATTTTCAAGGATATTTGTGCAAAATCATGCACAAAAGGTTTAGCTAGAATTGGAACTCAACATGTCAAAAATACTATAATGCTATCTACAAATCCAAATTGTTGTTTAGGGATTTAACAATTCTATACATGTAAAAGATAAATAAAAGAAACATTTTCAAGGGCTTCACAAAATTAGTGTTGTGAGAAGTTATCATTCATACTCCCAATAATATTCTTAAAAAGATATCTCCATTTGTTTCAAGAGAAAAATGACTAAGAAATATTCAATTTTTATTTAGGCTGGTTATAATAAAATAGAGTGAGAAAAAAGTATACTACATATTACTTGGAAATCTCTTGATGAGTAGAGTAGTTATAAATCTCCCTGAAAAAGTCTAATTCTGAAAAATCTAATTCATTCTTATCATTTGAGAGGAATGAATTAGATTTTTCAGATTTTGGGTAACCCCCAAACCCCATACATAGTGTGGCATCACTGAGGCCATAAGTAAGCTCTTACACTATTTGACATCATCATAAGTGGATATAAACTTAGCAAAAGAGATAGTTGTTCATGCACTAACCTGAAAGTTTTAAGCATTTCCAGCTACAGTAAATTTTTACTAAAAAAAAAAACAGGAATTCGTACTTACTATAAATTTTAATTGCTTTCAATACTTGCTTTCTTTCAGAAGATAGCTACTTGTAATTTAGCAAGAAACTATCTCAAACTGTGTGAATTTTATTATTCAATAATTAATTAAATCACAGAAATATGACAAAAATTACTAAGGCATTGACTAAACTATACTGAAAAAAAAAAAACAATATTAAAAAAAAAGGCTTTATTACTTTTGATTTTAACTGAAACAATGGGGTGTGTTATGCCATTAGACTTGCCCAACTCCCAAAATCTGACAAAGAAAGGCTTTGTTAAATTTTTAGTATCCTAAATATATGTTCTAATTTTCTTAAGAGTTTAGTTTTGCTATTTTATCATGCAAAGAGAAAATTTTGATATTCAAAAGGACCAGCTATAAAATGTGAAGATTAAATGTACTCTTCTTTTCAACAAAGAATACTGTTAGAATTTGACAAGTATTTAAAACTATCCTTTAGACAGTTAAGTGCCATACATGGTACACACTTGAGCAATCATGTCTCAAGAGAGACATGACTGACTAGGCAGAAGATTTTCTCACAGTAGGTTGCCATTACTTTCTGCAGTAGACTGGTTGCCAACCAAGGCTATAGAACCCAATCTATTCTGCTATTTAACCTATAGCTAGAAGGAAAAGTAACAGATTAATATTTCACAAGGGTATTAGTGCATAAGTGAATGCAATGAATTCAACTGGAATTCAAACTCAGCTCTCCAATTTCTTATTTCAAGCTTATATGCACAGCACCACAATGCACATAAACTCTTTTATATGGAGTCTGATGTCTTTGAAGAGAAGCAAAAAGCCAACAATCACTAACATATTTTATACAATTTCCAATTTACCACCCTATTTTTTTTTTTTAAATACAGCCTGTAAGTTTGGTATATCAGACACTTGACAACTGTCAACACAGACATTTTGAAAGGAAAAGGCAAAGTTCAGCAACCCAGGAATCATTTTGTGATGAAAAATTAACACTCCACTTTGTCAAAAGCAAAGGAAGTGAAATGACAAAATAGAAAATTATAGCTGAAAAATATTATATATTGTCATAAATAATTTTGAATATAATTTATCTTAAATGTCTAGAAGAATGTATCAACTGTACTGTGGAAGACACATAGTTATGGTAGTCTATGTGTATGTGTGTACATGAAAGTGTTTGAGACAATTTTCATTTTACTTTTTTTAATCTTTAAAGTGGTAATCTAATACACAAACATGGTTTCTGTGCCTCCCATGAGTACTTAACAGCCTGAACAGTTGATAAACATATGCAATTTCTTTTTTAACCTGTTATTTTAAGATTACAATTTTTGGTACAAACTGTACTTTTCAAAAACTGAGGATTGTGTAGCTGCAATTTTACAGGAAGACAGAGAGGGATGAGAAATAATTGTTAAAAAAGTGAGAGATAGTAAACTAATAAAATTAATCTCTCCAAAGCTGAGAACCAACATTTCAAAAGTACATTTGTTTGTTTCAACATGGAAATAGGGTAAGGGTTGTTTGAAAAGAAGATAAAATGATAGTGTGTAATTGTAATGAGTTTCCAAGGTTAAAGGGAGAGAAAGAGGAAAACAGCAAAAGGAAGTTGAATAGATTCCTCAAGACAGGCCAGCCCCAAATAATAGGACAGAAATGGGTCAGCTGGACAACAATCATCTAAAGGCCCCTCTCCCTCCATATATACCAGGATGAAGGAGATAAAAAAAATATTAAGGTTGATTTTAAGCACCAAGAACACATTGGAGACAGACACAACACACAGCTCAGTGATAGGCTTTCTAAAGGTTTTGAGGATTATCTTACCATCATCATTTTACAAGTAGAGGTCAGGAAAGATAATAAATAACTGCTAACAATTGTTACTTCTTACTTAAAAAAAAAAAAAAATTGATGGTTCTTTCTTGTCTCTTTTGATAATTGGGTTTCCAAAAGAAATTTATGCTAGCAGTTTTATCAAAATAAAAATAAAAATAAAAAATATTTATCATTTATCCCAACCAAGGATGTGCATGGTGGTGCAGTGGATATCAGCTCCGAATGAGAAATTGGGAAGCCGAGTTCGAATTCCACTCGTATTCCTTCCATTCACTTATGCGCAAATACCCTTGGGAAAGATATTAATCCGTCTCTTTCCTCCAGTTATGGATTAAATAATAGGACAGATTGGGTTCTGTAGTCTTGGTCAGCAACCAGTCTACCACAGAAAGCAATGGCAACTTACTGTGGGATAATCTTCTGCCCAGTCAGTCATGTCTCTTTCGAGACATGATCACCCAAGCATGTTTCACGTATGACACTTAACTGACGGAATCCCAAGCAAGGTGATAATACTACTAGGATGCAAGGGGCTACAGAAAGTGAAAGAACATGAAATGATTAAAGTGAAGAGAAAAGACAATAAATGAACAGAGTTTAGGATTAAAGATGATGGTGATTGGTACTGCATTTAAACTTTTAAAGAATGTAACAGGGAAGCAAAAAATCAGAAAAAAGTTACACAGTCAAGTAAAGAAAATGTTAGAATAGAATATATGATTGCATCTAATTAGTTCATCACTAAAACCTAGTGGCCAATCTAATAGCATACTTAAATTCATGCTCTGGAAATACAAAGAAAAAATTCTCATAAGAATAATCCCCATAAAAATATTTGCAGATAAGACAGTAGTCACATCACATCAGTGGGAAAGGGAGTGAAACTGGGATGACAGGCTAGGATCAATTACATCCCAGAACCTTAGTATTCTGTCAAGAATACTGAGATATATAGTAGGTGTACCAGGCCAGATATGGCAGCAACATTTAATGCATAAATGAACAGTAGATTTATAAATGATTCTAACAAGAATTATCTGGCATTACTCAGCAAATGAACATTCCAAGCAGTAGACCCGGCAGTTGATTCAATATCATCACACCATTTCATATCAGTGGAAAACTTGGGTTCAAGAAAACACAAATCATTGCTCTCCTGGAGGTTAGTATCAGGCATCCTGATGGCAGGCAATGTTTTTTTATGGAGATTAATGAAAGCAATTTTGTTTTGGTGGCATTCAAATTTAAAAGCCATTCCTCACCCCACTTGACCATTTATTGGTAGTCCTTTTCAAGAACAGTTGCCCATTTTACTTTGTTGGTCTTGCTAAGAAGTGAGTAAAAAGTTGTTTCATCAGTATAAATACTAAGTTGGAAACTGATGATGATAAGGAAGGCTATTAATGAAGGTAAGAAACAACATTAACACAGCTGTATACCTAAAAAGTAAATTCTTAGGTCAAGACAGAAGAGTTATTCAGTTTCTGCTTAAAAAAACATCAATATAAATCTTTAATTATAGCAAAAAGAACAGACATAAATAAAAGGAGGAGCAAAAAGAAAATAACTAGCTTAATACAAAGAAATATAAAAGAATAAATAATGAGCTAACTGGTTATTACTCCTCACACATCAGAACTCCAAAGATAGTAAATTTTTTGTGCACAACCAAGGAAAAAAGAATTAATAGTGGGATTGAGTGCTTGTGATATGTATTTTTTTAACCCATTCCCTGCACAAGTAATTAGTACATCCAGGAAGGTTAGCTGATTATTATTTTCCTTTTTCATTGTGAACTGGATCGAAGGTCTTATTGAGTTCACACAGCCCAGTAATATTTGTACAGTTTCCTGCTGAGGTCAGAGTATGAAGGTGTCATCTACTGAATCTCTCAGTGCTGCCATTGTTGTTGTTTAAGCAATGAGTCTGTTGAGAAAGGGGAGCTGAATCTAACAGATTGTTTTCCCAGCACAAGGATAATAGGGAGAGAGGAAAAAGAAACTGAGAGGTATCAAAGAAATAACACTGTCTCGGAAACCAAAGAAAATTTTCAGAAACAAAATACCCATGGGACTGATTTTGCATAACATTTTCCCAACTGCTGACTGCTGTTTTTCCCCCAACTTTAATTGGCATGAGGCAGCTTACAAAGATCTAAATTTTGGCTAGTTGCAGAGAAGTCCCTATCCAGCTAGACATGCCAAACTGTCATGCTGCTAACTGGAAAAACTTCAATGTAACTGGAAATGAGAAACATGTCCACATGTGATCCAAGGCCTCTTTTGCATCTGTACTGACATGTGTTTACTACACTTCTATCCCACCTCCTGATCACAGATACAATAACTTGGAGTGGGTTTCTTTCATTGAGTGATTCTCTGAAGTGGGACTGCTTCATGTTCCTTCACCTCGTCCCCATGTGACTCTTCCTTTGTGGGATCATTTGGTCTATCCATGCTCATAAGGGTATCGTTTCAGACATATCTTCACTACTTGTTCAACTTAGGAAAGGGCAAATCTTCATCTTGGTTTATAGAGAAAATATGTTAGACATTGTATTCTCTGGTCTTCTGCAGGTGACTGTCTTACTTAATGAGATTTCAACACCATAAGGAATTAGTCTTTGAATAACAAAAAAGGCAAGCATTAAGTTGAAGACTCCAAAATCACATTTGTCCTATTATAAAACTTCCTAGTGGAAGATAATGGTAATTGTAATATTAGCCATTTCCTTATAAAGAAACAACCAGCATTTATTATTTGATTAGATAATTCTACTTTTGACCGAAATTTATAAAATCTTGTTTTCAAGAAAATAAGTCTGGTTATTCTTATTGCACTTTATACTAATGACAAAGGCTTCCTTCATCACATTTTCTTTTAAACAGTGTGAGATGTCAACATCTTTTTTTAAAATTATTTTCTCTTCAAGTTACATGTGGTGTCCACTTTAGTTGTTCTTGCTTTTGAAAGTCCTCAAGTGATGTGAACTCTTATTTGGTACAGTTCTTTGTTTTGATTTGGTAGCACGAATCTATGCGGTTTGAAGAAAGACAGTCCTTGCAAAGACCTACATACTTCACTTGCTTGAAGCCATTTTTAACAATCAATTTGAGAACGCAGTTGTATACAGTTGACAGTTTAGATATTTTTTAACAAAGCTTTAGCTAAGTCTGAGCAATTTACCTGGTAATCGGGAATTTAATTACTGAAAGTCATGTATTCTGGATCTGTCGAACAAGTAAAAACAGCATCACAAAAATAAATTAACAGAATAGAATAAATCGAAAGGAGATATTCTCTGAAGTGGGTAGCTGAAATGATTGTACAGTTTTGTTAAAATTGTCAGATTATTAATTTCTCAACCAGATGAATTTAAGTATAGCATTAGATTAGCAATTGGCTCTAATTGTTTTTACTGTAAAAAAAAAAAAAAAAAAAAAACTAGGTATAACAATAAGTTCTATTCTAATAGTTTGTTTTTTCTCACACTCTCGCCTATGTAACTCTTGTTTCTCTGTCACCAATGATCTTCTGTCTTCATGAACCTTCTTTCGTACTTTCTCCTTGCTAAGGGCTTTTCATTTGTTTTCACTCTCAGTAATTCCTTGCATCCTAGTGGTGAAAGAATTACAAAACAAAAAAAAGTTATTTGTAGAATTTTACTATTTTAATTCATTAAAGTTTTTCAACAAATTTTTTTTTTTCTACAATGTCTTTCCAGTTACTTACCCCTAGAAAAAAAATTTCAAGTGCATCAAATATAGAATTCAGTCTTATAAAAGTAGGTTTTCTTTCCTTCAAGTAAATAATATTTCCAAGATAAAATGTATAAAAGATTTGTGACTACATTCTATTCAGGAAATGGTAAAGGACTGTTGCCTACCAAAGTCAAGAAAATGCCTTACTTGTTTTTCCTACAAATTCTATAGCTGTACTGGCATTTCTAATTTGAAAAAAAATCTCAGAAATTTTAAGAAAACAGACTTACAGAATTTGATCATAAAAACAGATACAGTAAGGAACCAGCATATCAAGGACAACATCACATTGTTTAATGTAACTCCCATCAATGGTAAAAAATATCATCCTTTTATCTTTTAAATTAGATTAAATCACAATTGACAATTTTTTTCATTTTGCACTCTTAATTGTTTATCTGTTGGCAAGACTAAAATGAAATCAGTTTTCAAACAGAATAAATTCAGAATACTATATCGTTTAAAATAAAATAAAAATTCTCATTTACTAAGCAGAGACTGACATATCAGAACTTTTATTTTAGTGCATGACATTCTAAAACTGAATCACAAAGTATACTTGTATAACAAGAATGAAGATTAGGGTTCAGTAGCAACCTGTGAATGAACTTTTTTTTTTTTTTTTTTAATCATCTCACCCCAAGCAAGGCATTCCACTGCCACTATTGCGCATGGGGCTACATAGGGGAAGGTAAAGAGAAGGAGTGGATAGACATAGGGAATGTCAGGAGAAAGGTGATAGATGAGTAAGGATAGCGAGGATGAGTGTCGGGCAGATGGGAAGAGTGTTTGATAGAATGGGAGCAGGTTAGTGTGTTAGGAGGTGTCTATTGACCTTACATTTAAACTCCTGGAGATTGTAGCCGTCGGGGAAGCAATCGTTTGGAAGAGAATTCCACAGTCGGGAAGTGCGAGGAAAGAAACTGTTGGAGTAGAAGTTCCGGCTGCATTTTATCGATTTCACTGTAAAAGGGTGGGATCTAGTTGCTAATCTAGTATCTCGTGCAAATTCGTATTTAGGGGGCACCAGTGATCTAAGTTCATCGGAGCAGAAGCCGTGAAAGTATTTATAGAAGAGACACAGCGAAGCCACGTCTCGCCGGTGGGAGAGAGACTGCAGGCGGTCTGCCAAGTCGGTATCTATCACATTACAGACCCTCCTCTGAACCTTATCGAGAAGCCCGAGGAGAACAGCAGGGGCACCCGACCAGATATGGCAGCAGTATTCAATGCACGGGCGGATGGTAGATTTGTAAATGTGCAGGATAGATTTAGACGGAAAAAACTTCCGGGCCCTACACAGAGAACCGACTTTCATAGCAGCGGATTTAGCAATGGATTCGATATAGTCATTCCATTTGAGGTCCGCTGAAAGTGTGAGACCAAGGAGGCGCAGTGTTTTACTCTCTGGGAGGCAAGCCTGGTCCATGCTAATGGGAGGTAGGTGAGATTGTCGATGATGGTTAATTGACAGTAGCTTCGTTTTAGAAGCATTAAAATTTACTAGCCATTTCTTACCCCAGTCCAATATGGATTGGAGGTCTTTTTCAATCTCGGCTGCAAGTTTAGCTTTGACGCCTACACCAGATTTTTGTTGGAGGCGAGAGTAAACTGTGGTGTCATCGGCGTACAAACCTATTTGGGTTCTTATGGAATCAGGGAGATCATTAATATATATCAGGAAGAGTGTAGGACCTAAGATGGAGCCTTGGGGGACACCTGCGTTTGTATGGTAGTTCTGAGAGGCATGTCCGTTTAATACCACTTTCATTGTGCGGTTAGAGAGGAATGACTGGATTAGTTCAAACAAATGTCCAGTTATACCATAGCTCCGCAGTTTACATAGAAGGCCAGCATGCCAAACTCTGTCGAACGCCTTAGATATATCCAATGCAACGGTTCGAGCTTCGCCATTCCTGTCGAGTGCCTGGTATATGTACTCGGTGATGGTCGTTAGCATATCAGCAGTAGACCTGGTGAAGCGGTGAAACTGTTAGTCAAATGCTTGAAAGATTTTACAAAAAGAAATAGTTTGTAGATAGGGTCTTTAAAAAAATAAAAGCAATCATAGTAACAAGTGCAGATTAATAATTAGTAAACAAAATACAAGTTTATAGGCTTTCTTCAAAATCAAATATTGATGACAAAAACATAATTTAAATACAAAAAATAAATAAATATAATACTCAATATCAATTTGTAATAGAAAATGTCAACTTAATTGGCCATCTCTGCAAATTTTTAATACCAATACTTTAAGTTAAGCAAGTGAAGAGGAACTATTTTTGTTTAAATTAGCCATTTTCTGAGCCCATGTTAGGCCAGATATGAGAAGTAATTGGCCTTACTGAACCAAATATTGAACCATGATGTGCTGATAAGGAGTTTGAAATTAAAATTGGCCTTCTCATCTGGTGGGCCCATCATGGCTAAAGAAACTGGGTTATCCTACTATTTTACATATAAAGATAAAACATGAAGAGATGAATATATTCCTTTCCCAAGAGCATTAGTACAAAGTAAACAAAAATTAACTGGAATTTGAATTCTGCCAACTAATTCTATGTTTCTCTCTCCAATAAGCTGATAATGGTTATACTATTTTTTGATAGATTAATTCGTTTTCTAAAGTTTAGCAATATTTTGCATGTTATTTAACAAAAAAACATTTTTAGATTGTAAGAATTTAGGTGGGAAGAGATATAATGATTTAGTGATACTAGTTTTAATAAATAGCCCATAGCTGTAGGGAGAAAACGTGGATTCATAACTTTCCCCAAAGGTATTTGTGCAAAAGTGAATCTAACAAACCGAACAGAAATTTGAACTTAGCACTCCAATTAATGATTTCAAACCATTAACCATTGCACTACCTGCAAATCCAAGCTTACAGAACTTGGTATTTCCAAGTTGTCACACATCTAGGTACTAACAAGGATCAATGTTGCTTAACTTTGGTGATTGTAAAGGAAGTGTTGTTTCAATGTGATGTGAACATACACCTAACAATTGTATCACATTGTAGGTAGTAACAAGACAAATGCAAATAAAATGCAGTATACTATAAAAAAAAACATTTGATATGATGATATGACTTCTTTTGGGACCAGGTGAATTTACTATCAATATGTAGTGAGAATAAAACAAGTTACTAAAATAAGCTGTAGGAAATTTTGTTGCAAAAGTTATACACCAAGTTTTCACATATTTACATCTTTGGAAAATGTAACACTTATAAACATGACCAGCCACTTTAGGATGTATTATCATCAGTTTTGTATCTAGTTGGTGTTTATTTCAAATATAAATTCTTAATCTAGAATTCCTTTTTTCAGCGTTGATGAATGAATTTGAAACAAACTGATTCAGTTTTTATCCTCTCCAACCTTTAAGATAAAACCCACAAAAGATTTTATATCCCATTTGTATTCAATTTCACTTCTACACAATTACCATTTTTTCTCTAAGAGTATTTATGATGCAGACAAATTGAAAACTAATTTAATTCAAAATCTGATGAATTTTTGTTGAAAATAGAAAGTTTTTAAGTTAGCAATCCATTTTTGTAACCATTGCCCAAATTATTTTTAGATTCCTTACAAGAACTTGAGAATTTATAAAGATCTGATGATTTTTTATGGTAATGTCTGAAGTTTGAACAAGATCTAATTTTTTTGAGTTGATTTAACATTAAAGTGATATCACCTTAAGTCTCGTGAATTCTTAAGAGCTGAAGTCATAAAATATAGCATCAAGAAATAAAAATACTCCAATTTAATTAAGCACAAAATATAATTATAAAAAGAAAAAAGCAAAGTAAACATTCTTTGACCAAATTGATTATATATATATATATATATGTAGACACACACACACAAACAGTGCTGTGTAAAAGTAAGTGAACCCCTAAGATAGTATTAAAAAATTGTTTCTCTTTTCCAGATAATCAATGAATCTTAAACTATGCATTAAGAAAAACCTTTATTAAATGAATTACAACCACTTCCATTTTTTTTTTTATCAAACTGGATTATTTGTAATATCATCATACCAATTTTAATATGATATTAAACATTGTCTTACTTTTACACAGCTATATATATATATATATATATATATATATATATATATATATATATATATAAAGTGATCATGTGTAACACGATTTTTGCCCTTGGGTAGTAACTTATTCCCTATTTGCTTATGCCATGAATGTATACAAAGTGTCCAATATTTCCTTCAAACTTTGCTTTTATGACCAGGATAATGATATTTCTGAAATTTATATATTCCTATTGGGAAAACTGGTGAATGTAAAAATTCTCATTCACACAAATAAGGAACAAAATGACACATGGTTCAAAAGTAGCAGTTTTTATTTTACGATTACACAAAAGAAAACACAAAAAATTTAGGAGTGGGTAGATTTTGTGATTTGTGCTTATACTGCAAATTACTTTCACAAATCAGCCTAAAACTATTGTCTTTTTTATACGATCATTAGTGTTAAAATTCAGTATATCCTGGGGAAAATGCTTGCCTTGCTCCTCTGAGTATGCCACCTTTTTATCCTTGAAATTATCATGATGAGTGTCATGGATTTTGAGAGATCCTGCAGTATATTTTACCATAGATTTTCACCAGGGTCTCAGCTTGCTCCACAGTTTTTGCCCTGGTGATTTCCCAGGAAGCTCTAAACTACTGTGACAAAGCTGTTCTGGACTGCTTTCTCCTTAGTAAGGTTCTTGAGAAATTCTTTGCACTCTATGATCTTCTTTATCTTTGACTTTTGCAACAGACAGCTTAGGGAAGAAGCCTTGAAGGTACTTAAAGGTTGACGACATCTATCACCTATATAGATAAGACAAATTGTATCAGATATTTCAATTTTAAGTGCACTCAAGGAAACTATTTTCCAGGGGCCCAACAGTGGTCACTATTTGATGTTACTTTTTCTCCACACTGAACTTGCTTCACAGAGGCCAGTCCCAACTGTGGTAGTGTGTCACAATGTCCCTGTTATCTAAAAGGCAAAAATAACACAGAAACTTGTTAAGGCTGCTTTGGAGACCCATCAGGACAGCCACCATTTTGAAGTTTGAAATAACTTCCCTTTCATACTCTTCATATTTCAAGGCATCTACCAAAATTTTGACACTGCTGTACTCCTCTGAGCTGCACTGAGTGAGCCAGTGAAAAAAAATGGATACATTCACATTATCAATCAATACAGCTTTGAGTCTCCTAGACGAGCTGTTGATGCAGAGATAACACTTGCTGGAGTTACAGGTGATTCCAATTGTTTCAAACATTATAACAGAAGCAGAGCCCATTCTGACAGGTGAAAAAACTTGAAAACTGCTGGTGACACTTTCTTTGACTTACACACTATCAAATTCCACTACTTGAGTCTCGACATCAAAAGATCAGCATTGAACTTCGAGACAAAGATCCCTAATCAGGTTGGTGAGATCTTTTTAGTTGAGCTCACAGCAGTGTGACATTGAAGCAATTGATGATAGAAGGTCTGGACATAGAAGAGTTGGTAATATTCTTGCCAGCTTGATTTTAGGAAGGTTCCTCAATCCAAAAGAAGCAATTTCTTGACTAGTCAGTCAATTCAATTTATTTAGATGCTTAAAGAACTCAAGTGAGTCTAAAAAATTCCTATGAGTCAGTTTTCAGAATAATTCTTACAGAAGTCACAGTGAAGATTATGACTGCTAGAAAATGAGTTATAAAAGTGGCAATGAGGAATCGATATGCACACTGGAGTTCTGAGGATATTTCAGACTCATACTCATACAAGTAGAAAAAAAAAAGAAAATACTTGTTGCTTTTTAATCATGCTGGTTTAATTTTTTTTTCTCTTTAGTGTGGGTAAAAAAAAAGATATTCTTCAAATATGGAGGAAATATTGCCTTCTGTGCTAAAAATGCAACATTAACATTTGTTGGAACTCCAGAAAACGCAACAAAAGTTGATTGAAATAATTCTGATAGAAACAGAAAATTTTACAAGATCTTTTACTCCCAATATAGATGATAGGATTACCTTTTCTGCTTATTTTAGAAGACAAACACATTTTCAGAGAAAATGCAATAACCAGGAAGATAAAAAACAAAAGAAAAAAAATTTGTTGAGAAAGTTAGCACCAGAACATAAAAAGTAATCTCATGTTTCTTTAAAAAAAAAAAATAAAAAAATAAAAAGAGGGTGAAATTGGTTTTGAAAAAACAAATATTCTGATGAAAAATTTTAGTATTTGACTACTGAAATTAGGTAGTATTTATACTATTCAGACTATTGTTCTCATCTTTGTTGCCATTTGTATGACATTTTGGCCATTGTATGCTCTGGCCTTCTTTAGGTGCTAGGAATTTTAAACTGAACCCTTTATTACAATCACTGGAGTATATCATTCCCATTCCTTGTGCAAAGCCTCTTTTAGTAGTCCTGAGTTATCTCACTTTAACTTGTTCACCACTGCTGTAGCCTGGTATTGAACTCAGAAATTTTTGGATGAAGTCACTGGAACTAACCTAGGCAACAAAGATGAGGACAATTGTCCAAATAATATAAATAGCGTAAAAGCTCTTTAGTCAATAAATTGTTAACAAGGAATTTGAAAGATTCAAATAAATGAACTAATTCTGGATATGTTTAAAGGGTTAATTTTTGTTCAAGGGTTAATGTGAAAAGAAGACAGAGCAATACGGACAAGATTTCTAACAAAACTTGAACAGAATAATAAACTTACACTACAGAACATATCAGGTGAATGTTAGAAAATCTTAAATTTGAAACACAATGCCAAAGAAATTTAGGAAAAAGAATCTGCTAATATTCAAGCAAAAGAAAAAATGTATAAAAAAGAATCCATGTTTCAAATTTACATATCAGAAAAACACTACAAAAATGTTTAAGAGTTTACCAGATAAGGTCTAATCCCAGTACACTGTCCATGTTGCTGGCAGAATTAATGTTCATAAAAAAAAATTAAATCAGTGTTGGACAAGTTGTTACCAAATAATAAAAAATAATCATGGATCACAAAAAAGACACTAAACTTTTCAAGACTGGTGAAAAAATGTTTTTCAAAAGTAAAAAAATAGAAAACAATTGGTGCAATAATCTCACCAATTGGAAAGATGATATATATGCTAAAAGGAAAAAAAATGGGAAAAAACAAAAAACATTATAATCAGCTGGTGAAAACATTTATCAAAAAACTTCTGAAAGAATGCAAGAACCTATGAAAGTACTGTATGATACTTTTGATATGCCTACACCCAAAGAATTGGTTGAACATACAAATATGACTTCCAGAAAAATGAAAAACTAGAGTTTGACTTTAAATGTGAATAATACAAAGTCCAGTATGGTGGTGAGCTTGCCAGAAAGAGGAAGGTGTGAAGACTAATAAATAAAATAAAATATTTACTAATAAAAAGAAATCTCAAAAGAAGGGATGTAAAACCCCCAGTGACACAAATGGACTAGTCGGGACTCTTCAGTAAAGAACTCCAGTGAGTCTGGAAAACCATTGGAACCAGTTTTAAAAGTATTTTTGACAGACATCACAATGTGCCAAAGCAAAACTTAATAAAATGCCTAGAAAGTGAGTTATATATATATAAAAAGAAAATAATGTGTATGTCAATAATAATAATAATATATATATATATATAGGGTGTATCAAAAATATTTTCATTAATTTCAGTAATTTTGGGTGTGGGTTCTTTACACTAAAAAATAAACACAAAAGATCATATAAACATATGTTCATAAATCCTTCATTTTTGAGTTATTAAATTTAAAGAAAGTTTACTGTAGATGGCATTTTGTTGCCATGTAGACTAGGTGATATTTGTCACCCGGATACATTTGTGGCTAGTCTGTTTTCAACATTTAAAGTGCATAGTAGTGAGTTAACTAATAAATGTTCCATTTAACAATGGTAGGATATTTATATCATGTGCAAGTAGATATGATATTTATATAGTGTAGCATCTAACACCTAGATTAAATAGTTACCTGAATGGACATTCACCTGATGAAGACAAGAGCCAAAATATTGTGATAGCAACAACAAAGATATGAACAGTAGATCACATGTAAATAATGTAAATTAAAAATAAATTTATTTGATAGTTTGAAACACATATTGAAATCTATATACAGTACAAGTGTTATTGGGTGCCTGTTGAGCAGAGATATGACAATGTCAGTTGGTTGATGTGTGATACCTGATTCACGTTCAGGTGATCATGTCTCGAAAGAAACATAACTGACTGGGCAGAAGATTTTCACACGGTAACTTGCCATTACTTTCTGCGGTAGACTTGTTGCCAACCAAGGCAACAGAACCCAACCTGCCCTGCTATTTAATCAATAGCTGAAAGGAGAAGTAGCAGATTAATAACTTTTTTAAATGTATTTGCATGTAGAGTGAATACAACAAATTTGACTGGAAATTGAACTCTGCTCTCCAATTTCTCATTTTGAGCTGATATCCACTGCACCACAACACACATACACAGCCTTAAGAAATTTACAAACTTAAGTCCTAAAACTTAAGAATGATGTGAGGACTGTTTCAATGACAAAATCATTGGACATTTTAAGAATTACTAATCATCTGCGGCCATACAAGATCAAGGAAAAAGGTTAGAACTTTTATTCAATATTCTCAGCTTACAAAGCATAGACATACTTTAGATGTAAAATTTGCATAATTATTCAGAATATTCAACAAGTCTAACTAGAATAGAAAATTTGCAAGTCTGAATCCTGAAGCAGAAACTTCAAGATTTAGGTAGTGATGAAGATATATTGCTTTTTGTTATGAGGAAGAAATTCTGTAAAAGTAGACTTTATACATTGTAAAAATTTATATAAAACAGCAATTTTGAACAAAATATTCAGCAAATGAATGCTTGAAATTTCTTGACTTGAAGTGACATTCAATTCAGCTGTAAAAAAATTCATGAATATAGCCATATATTGCAAAAGAGGCTTAATTTCATTTTCAATTATCATTACCATCAGCCATGAAAACAAGACCTACTATTTTCAAATATATAAAGTCCTATCTAGCCAATGAACAAAATTACTCTATTTTCTAGCATTAAAGAATACTATATTTCCTCCCCCAAATAAGTTTCAAAAGCCTATATTTTATGCCAAAGGTTACAGTGTTCAGAGAAACTAATTTTCCATATAAGAATAAACAAAAAAATTGCCTAAACAAGTAAGAAGTAACTAATTAAAATAACCTACAACGCATGCTTTTTAATGCAGTTGTTTTTTTAATAAATTGACAGTCACAGACTAAATTAATTTTAGCCCATCAATTAAATGTTAATTCCAAATCAAGTAAATCATAATTAAAAATGAGAGAGAATGACTGAAAGATGACATGTTCAAATTCATTCACCAGAAATAACCATTTGCCTTAAATATTATTTACATGGTATAAGATCAGTTCCCACATACACACACAAAAAAAAAAAAAATTAAAAAAACACCCATACTTCTTTTACATTGAAAAATGTAAGCTCCACCCCATTCTACAATTGTCAGTGTCAAGTTTATACATTTAATCCCAAATGTCAGCATTTGTCTAAATTCCTATCATTCATTTTTTTTAAATGCTGAAAATATTTCAGCACACAAGCTGTAATTTCAAAAATTCCATTCTAAGAGATATTCTATAAATCAATAACTTTTCAAAACTTTTTTAAGGTAGAAATGATAGCATTGGTTTTAACAAACTTTCCATATACAAAGTATCTCCATTCAGAATTATGTGTGCATTAAACCAATTTTATCATTAACAAAAGTTAAATTTTTATCAAAGTTTATGGTGAATCTTGACAATTTAATAAAACAATAATAAAATTTAAGTGTACAGCAAGAAAGATTTTAAATATTTCCTTATCCATTTGCAAATTACTTCTAGTTTTTTTTCTATTAAAAAGATTTTTCATGAAAATCAGTTTCTTAGGCTGAGCATTATCATTCTTTTGAGTAATAGTAGGGGTTTCCTTCTTAACCTTTTGTTTGAAGTAGAGTGGAATATCAACATCTTGATTGTTTCATTTTCTCATTGAGTTACATGTGCTCTCCATTTTAGTTGTTTCTTGCTGATATAATTTCTGTTCTTTGGTATAGTCCTTTCTTTGTGATTCTGTAGCATCAGCCCACAATGTTTAAAAAGGAATGATCGTCACTAAGACTTAAATGTTTTATTTGCTCAAGCCTAATTTTAATCATTGATTTAAGAAAACAGTTCGATACAGCTGACATTTTATCTCTAAACAAGTTTGGCACCATGCAGGACATCTATATTAATGCCTCAATCCATTGTTAATATTTAAAAAGATTGCAAAATATACTTTCTGGCATCCAAAGAAATCAACACCCCTGTGTTTTTAACCATCTTACACTCTCCTGAGTTTTACATGTTCCAGAAGAGTTTAACCTGGCATTCCGGCAGTCTGATGATTGCACATAGTGCATGAAACTCAACACATGGGCAGTTTCATGTTTTTGGGAACAACAAAAATGTTGATATATATATATATATATATATATATATATATATAGAGAGAGAGAGAGAGAGAGAGAGAGAGAGACAAATATATTCGTTGTGTAGTTTTGTATTTTTTTATTATTCATTTCAGTTTTTGGATATGACAAAAAATTTCAGCTAGTCCTGTAGCCTTTGTCAGTATTTGGTATTGAATAGTTATTTTGAAATATGAGACATACATATACAAATACATACACACACACTGAAATTATTTGATCAGATTATATTCCTGACAACCAAAATATCAATTGCGAGTATAAAAAAAATGACTTTGTCAAAGAAGTCTTTGAAAAGGCATGCTTATTTTAAATGTGAAGAGCCTTGAAACAGAAGAAAAAAAAGAAAAACAACTAACAGGCATGTAGGTACAGTAGACCCAAACAAGACTTTTGAAGAGGGGGAAAAAAATATTCTCTAGATTTTCATACTGATTGATTGATAATTTTAAGAACCTACTTTTTTCTTTTCCTGACTTAATCTTTCCAGAATTTGCTCTTTTCTTAACCCTCATCAAGTAAACCAACGTCTCTTCAAGCAAAACATCTTTCTTGATGTTCTTGTATCAAAGAGCCAAAAATAAAAGCGTAGATGCCACAAAAAATAATAATCATATACTAAAAATAAAATAACAGGTTATTAGCAGCCAACACTGGCTGAGGGATCCACTAGCAAGTTCATTGACATTAACCATGTTAAAAAGAGTAACACAATTGATTCATGTTCTGACCTGGGGACTCAGCTTATTCGTCAATGTATACAATCTTCTCTTACACATAAAAAGATCATGTAGTTACACACAATGAAAAACCAAACTGGTATAGAAATATTTTAAAGAGAGAGAAAAGGAAATGTTTCCAAAAGAACCAAGTCTATCTATTTCTTGCTCTTTACATATATCTCCCCACCTCTCTCATGCTTTCTCTCTCTATATATATCTATATCCCTCACTCTCTATATATATATAGCACCCACTCTCTCTCTCTCTCTACATATACATATATTTAGAATTTATAACATAAATATGTCATAATATCACTATAAAATAGCTACTTTTGTAGTGATATCATAACATATTTATGTTATAAATTCTAAATAAATATTATTCGCTCTACTTTGCATTGAGCACGTTTTAAGAATAGTGTTTTTTTTTTTGGTGGGAATACAGAATTTTATTTTGTCTATACCTACCTTATACTTGGATATATATATCTACATCTCTCTCTCTCTCTCTCTCTATATATATATATATACATACATACATATATATCCCTCTTTCTTTCTCTCTCTATGTGTGTGTGTGTGTATAATAGAATAAGAACACATAGGAAAGTGTCATTAACACGTTTCATTTTAAGTTTCCTCAGGGCTTTGTTTAAAAGGCATAAATTTAACTTTTTTTTTTTAATTAAAAAAAAAATTAGAGTATCTCAGAATGTTGACTAGAGCTTGATTCCACTGGTCATATACATGTTACGTGTAATAAAGCAATAGACGTTTATTTTCATTTTAAATATAAGTGTATATAGGAACGTTTCTATTTTTACTTGTATGCAAAATACTGCGCATGTCAAGTGATGAGCATTCATATACACTTACATTTAAAATAAAAATACATGTTTTTTGCTTTTTTATCTGTGCAACACATACATATAAACAGGCAAGTGTTCTTATCCAATGACATTTAAAATGAATGTCTATTACTTTGTTATATACATACATACATACACACACACTCATATATATATTCTCTCATTGTGTAACAAAGGTGGTATTGAAAAGGCAGGCATCTAAATCCTATCATACAAATGTGGATGTTCCTCAAGGCTCTATCCTTGCTCCTACACTTTTTCTGATCTTCATCACTGATCTCCCTGATGTAATCAAATGCCAAGTAGGCATCTACACTGACAACACCACTATTTACTCTTGCCTTGATACGAAATCTTCTAAGACTGACAAAGCAAATCTTGCTGCTGATCTTGAAAAAAACCTTCAATCTGTGGTAGACTGGGATAAGAATTAGCTTGTAAATTTTAATGCTTCCAGAACAAAGCTGCTTTGCTTTAACTACCATAGACTATGTTCATAAGCATGGATCACACTAGTTTCCATTAAAGCAATACACTATACCTCCTCAGCCTCACTCTCTCAGCTGACCTCAAGTGGAATGACTACATTGAATCAATAGCTAAATCTGCTGCTAGGAAGGTAGTCACTGTGTCAGGCAAGGAAGTTTTCCTCATCTGAATCCATCTTGCACATATACAAATCTACCATTCACCCATGCACTGAACACTATTGTCATATCAGGTCAATCACCCTGCTATTCATCTGGAGGTTCTCAACAAAATCCAAAGAAGAATCTTCAGTTTAATCGATTCCAACCTGGCAGCTCAACTCCAGTCACTTTTCCACCAATGAGATGTGGCTTCCCTCTGTCTCTTCTACAAATATTTCACAGCTTCTGTTCCTACAAGCTTAGCTCGCTGGTGCAATCTCTACACAAATTTACTCAAGCTATTAGACTGGCAACAAGGTCTCACCTTTTTACAGTTAAAGCAATCAAATGCAGCTACCACTTCTACTCCATCAGCTTCTTTTCTCGCATTTTCTGCCTGTGTAACTCAATTCCGTATACATGCTTCTCTGATAGCTACAATCTCAAAGAGTTTAAATACAATATCAATTGCCATCTCTTATGTCCTTGACTCTCCATTCTTTTCCAGACACACCCTGTATCTTCTTGTTCTCCATTTTTATAATACTCACCTAATTATTTTCACACCAGTATTTCCATCCTTCTCTTATCCATTCTCTGACACCCCCTGTAACCTGTCCCTCTCTCTCTCTTTGGTCTCTTATGTAGCCCTCTGCACACCAGTGAAAATACTGCCTTGCTTGGGGTGAAATGAGCTTATTTATATATATAAATAAATTATATATATAAATAATATATATAAGCCACCCTGATGAGCTGTGATACAGCAAAACAGGCTTTAATGTGGATGACTAATATATATATATATATATATATATATATATATATATACATACACACACACACAAACACACTCTATATTCTTATATATATATATATATACACACACACACACACACACACAAACACACTCTATATTCTCATATATATATATGTGTGTGTGTGTGTGCATACACATACATGAATGCACACAATCTTTATTAAAATAAAGAGAAAGTGATCAACAAATTTACAAGTGAAAAATGTTATTGCTGTTTAACTAATGCTAATGAATACTTGCCCATGTTTACAAGAGATTCTCCCAATTTGCAGACAGAGATGATGGTGAAATACAATTAAAAATACAAGGAAATGCCTCTAGCATTAGATCAATGAAGCATATTCGAGTTCAGGTATGTTTTAAAAATCTCAATTGCATTGTCCTTTAACAAATTTATGATACTAAACTGAACTGAAATCAATAACTAGATATAGAACTTCGAAATGTTTAACAAAACACTGCTATTAAGTTTATCTGTTGAAAAGCAGATACAGAAACAGTTATAATTGAGGATTAAATTACAAGACTCACAACAGCAACTAACCAGTTTAATTTAACTAATCACAATCAGTTTCCAAATAAAAAAAGAATTAAAACATTTTTAAACATTTGCATTGATTTTTTTTTTTAAATTTGTTTCAGTCTGTGCGAGGCAGTAAAGCCACAGAGACACAAAAGGTGTACAAGTTGTGGAAGAACTAAGAACATGTTAATGAGTAGGGAGAAAAAAGGAGTAATCAAGAGAAATGAGAAGTAGAAGAAAAGCGAGTGTTAGCAGAGAACTCTTACCTCCTTACATCTGTAAATTGCTGAGATCTCGACACCAGTCTAGTCAGTCAGTTAAGTGCCATACGTGATACACGCTTGGGCGATCACGTCTCGAAAGAGACATGACTGACTGGGCAGAAGATTATCCCGCAGTAGGTTGCCATTGCTTTCTGTGATAGACTGGTTGCCGACCAAGGCTATAGAACCCAATCTGCCCTGCTATTTAACCCATAACTGGAAGGAAGAGACGGATTAATACCTTTCCCAAGAGCATTTGCGCGTAAGTGAATACAATAGATTACAACTGGAATTCAAACTCGGCTCCCTGTTTTTTCGTTCCGAGCCGATATCCATTGTACCACAACGCACATCCAGTCTAGTACAGTGCTTAAATTTAAAAAATTCTAGGTACCATAGCAAAAAGCAATATCTATTTTGTAATAAATACAAACATTTTGCACATTATGAAATAAGCAGGGATGGAGAAAAGACTGTTCTTCTTCTGTCTTATAATTAAACTTAGCCACTATTACTGACCCAAACATACCATAATATTCCTTACACCAAAACAATATATTCTTACTTTCTATTCTTACTACATCAATGACAATACCTCAGAATCTCCATAAAGTCCTAACTAGCCCCTGTATGTACAATTCTTGTCCTAGGGGTGGAGAAGACAACTTAAAAATCTAAACCACAATGTGGATTTACAATATGAGATATGCAACAAATACTAATAGTAATAAAACGCCCCCACAATCCATAATTATTGCTGAATCATCAGAAGAAAATGAATGCAGTAAGTTGTTGGATGAATGAATGTTTTATATAAAGATGCTCACTCATTCAAACACATAAAAAAATATTGAAAAGTCACACCCAAAATACAAAAGGTGTCTGAAGAACCGATAACACTTGGTACCTAATAGGGGAAAGGAAAGGGGAATTAGACTAAAGAAAGTTAGGGTAGAAATAAATGGGGCCTATTAGCATACAACCGCAAGCTAAGTTAATTTGAAAGAAGAAACTAAAGACAAAAAAGAATTCTAAACTAACCTAATTTTGGACTGGGTTGTCAATGTTCAGTTCAACTAGAACAATTTCCTTATGCCTAACTAACATCAAAGTACCACTAAAAATCAGTCCCTCTTACTCAACACAGACACACCAAACTTATCCACTTTTTGCTAAACTCTGTTGGGAGCCACAGCCTTTCTATCCTGATCTTGACTTTAAGCTAATGCTTTAAGAACAAGATGAGCTGGGAAAAGGTGAAAATCTAATTTCCAAAGAATTCCTTCTGATAAGTCTTTCATATGACTCTCACAACACCTAACAAGCAAAAAAAAAAAAAAAAAACAACTGGACAGAACTGGTCTCAAGGATTAAAAACTTTCCATGCAGCATCCAGACTATAACATCTTAAATAAACTGGCCCAATAGGACAATGACCTTGCAATGAAATAAGGTGTGGCCAAGGGTCTCCACTGCCACATCATACAGAATACAGTTTGGGGATATTTCCAAGCCTGCTCGGCAAAGTTTTTTTACCAGTGGGCACTTTGATTCACCAGTCAGGTGAGTGATGCCTCATCATTACTAATGCCTTTTACCCTGGGTGTCCAAGGTCATATTTTGTAATACTGAGCATATCAGGTCATCTTGAATGGTCTCCCGAAGTAACACATAATATAAAGCCCTATGGGAAAAACGCTAGGATTTCAGAGGCCATCCATTGCTCATAAGAGGTGTCTGAGAGGAATTTGACATTCATGATAGAAGAGGTAAATGGGGGTCCCCCTCCTTCACACATGAGTGCACACTTCTGGGAAGTTTTTACAAGCATCTTCCTTCCAGAATTCGTCTTCACCATCAGATTGCTGATACACAATGTATCACATTTCTACATCAAATGTATGCTGATGAATCATAATGCCAGGCATAACCAAACTATGTACAGAAGGGTGAAGGTAACAAATCTCCCAAACTACCTTGGGGAACTTGTCTCCCCAAAAGAAAGGGAACAAGAGCTTTACTAATTAGTGTGGCAGACAGAAATGGAAGTACAGGGTGTTAGTAAAGGAAAATCAGGTAGATGTGCGAGGCACATACTTCTGCCCTCTCCTTTAAGGAAAGATTCCTCTAAAATCACAGATAAACTGTAACCCTAACCTTCTCCAAGCCTTTCAACCGATTCATATCCAAGAGAAGATTGAGAGTGAACCAGATGCCGAATATATTGACCAGCCCATCTATTTATAGGAAGAAGTCATTTCCATGCAGCCAAACACAAGCCAACAGACATATCATGATTGATCTTAGTCCATCACTGTCTCATATCCTCTGATTTTTTTTTGCTTTATTAATCTTTGCTTTGCTTGACATAAGAACTAAAACATTGTCAGCACAGACAGAGTAGCACCAGGTAGGGAAATACCATGTAGAACCAGATAAATCCTGATTTTGTAAAGGAAAAGCTCTAAAACAAGAACACACAGCAGCGCTGAAGGAGAACAACCTTGAAGAATGGAGTGAGTCAATAAGAAAGACTCCAATCAAACCCCATTCACTTCCACCAGCACACTCAGAGATATACAGCTGTCAAATATAGGTGTGAAGATACAACCTCAAACTGGTGGCCAAAAGGACAACCTCCAGAAATCAATGGTCAACACTATTGAATGCCTTTGACAAATCTAAATTAATCAGCATGGCTTTGCTGTTTGCTAGATAGTTAAGTGTACTATATGAATCATCACAGCACAAGTCTGCTCAGATCCAATCAAGAGAACAGCCTACAAATGGCCAACTAAGATCTTGGCTAAAATCTTTGACTCTTAAAGAGTTTAAAAGACTGAAAGCTACCTAATCCTATCCCCACCATTCTTGTCTTTGCATAGCAACTTGATCACACCCCTGGTGAAGCATTGAGGTATAAACCCTGCTTCATTCAGTTGTTATAACTCAGTGCTAGCAAAGGAACAAGGATTGATGATGGCTTCAAATATAGTTTGTAGGGCAGACCATCTAATCCCAGATTTGTCACAGCCAGCTAGTTTCAGTGCTTTCCAGGGTGAGGAAAATTAGCCAGATAGCTGTTGAACTACTAGTGCTTAAGACCAGACTCCCTGGTGAGCAGATCTTGAAAGTAGTTGTGAGGTCTTACATAGTCACATTCCATTTATCCAGCAATTAAACACATGCAACATTCCTAACTTCCTCTGTACACAATTCAGTCTTGATAAGCAAAGAGGACAACATGGCCCTAGCTAAAGCTACTTTCTTACTATCATAGTTAATCACCTAATCAACTTTTTCCCCACACGCTGTTTGTACTGCTAATCTAACTAGATTGAATTGATGACGATAATGAGCAGCAAAGGATCCAAGTTTGGATTTTAATTTATCCTACAACATATTCCCAACCACATCCCCTATCAATTCCTGCTATAACATTAATAGCAGCTGGTCCTGGGAAACTCAATCACCAAATAATTATGCTTTCAATTTTCAGTAGCCAGCCATCCTAACATTAGGTTTATCTAAGTTTACATGAACCTGGATGAGCATATGATCTGAATAAATGATTGAATGAAAACTTGGATACCCTAAGAGTTCTACATTGACTCTCTTAACTAGAATTTGGTTGAGACAGATAGAATGCATCTCCATAGCTGAGCCATCTTTATTCATCCAAGTCCACATTACCTCCAGTGGACTAGGAGAGGGAGTGGGGTCCCATTACAATACTTATAGACAAGATCAAACTTGTTAATAAAGTCCCGAAATAAATTCACATCCCAGTTGTTAGTACCCAAGTCAAGGACAGCATTCCAATCCTCAACCAATACTACCCAACATGATGCTATCAAAAATAGTTCAATCTGTCAAAATAAATCAAGCAACTCATCTTAGTCATTGGGCACATAAACCCCAATGAGACGAAGCAGCTTATCCTTTATAGTAATACCCAGTATGCAAAGCCTGCTTGCAAAAACAAGATCACATGCTGCATCTAAACACTTGCTTCCCAGCCAGAAAACTCCTCTTGAGCATTCATCAGAGGGCAAACCCCCTAGCTATTCAAGAAATAACCCTTGAAACTGATAGAGACTGGCTGTGTTTGTCTTTATCCATAGGAGCTGCCAAGGACAGCAGTCCTGCTCTCTGGGGACTCCCTTTGGTCTTTCCAAAAATATATTAATCCCATTTTTCCGTCTCCACAACCGCACAAGTGGCAACAAAGGCTTTTTGGGGAATGAGGGCTAAACAATGGAACCAACCAGGGATTTTACAGCACCACTACCAGTCATTGGCATGCCTATTACAAGCAAGATGGAAATAGCACTTGACCAAAGAGGAATTTGAGCTAGTGTAAGCCAAAAGTCTATAGGCCTTCTTCTCTGGCCAAGAAGAGAAGAGATGACTAGTCTGTTCACACTTCCAGCATAATGACAAGCATATTCTGGCATTCTACATTCAGACAGTTGGAAACGGAGAAAAAGGTTTTGTGATCTATCATAATGTTGAAGCTTCATCTTCAGTTGAGATTGTTAAAGGTAGCTTGAAGTATCTGTTCAAATTTAACCAGGTAAGTGGCTATGTACTCATCCCCAGGGATGTCAAAGCTTTAATAAGTGCCTTTTGCAAAGTGATAAATTTTTCATGAATGCTTATCAACTACAAAGACTGACAATCCATTTCTCAGCCTTCTGTAATTCTTGAAGATCTACCAAGAGCGCATTTTCTTTGATGAAATGTGTATAGCTCTTGGCTCTCTCCAAAAACTCCATGTTGAAGATGCATTTCAGGAGAGACTTCAAGTAAAAGGGTGATTTCCTGGTTACTATATTGTCATTTTTGTTGTTGCTGTTATTGTCACTAGTTTTGGTTTCTGGTGTTGTCCTTATTTGTGTATTTTGACCATTCTTGGTCCTCATACTTTTTTGAGGTCATCATTTTCTTTAGTTATGTTCTTGGTAATCACATTTTTAGTGTTTTTATTGAGTGAGTCTTTCTTTTTTGACCAGTATAGTTCTTTTTTTAACTGACTGAGGTTTTTTGGACATTTGATTATCATTATTTTTTTAAAACTTCCTTTTTTTTTCTTTTAAGGTAAACAGAATTTTTATTTCAAAATGAAAAATAACAAAAAAATAGAGAAATGCCAGAAATAATAATCTTAAATACATCAAAATGAAAAGCAAATTTAATGAGACAAAAGTACAAAAAGATTAATGCAAGCATGTTTAACAAAGGTGAGATGTGAAACTTAAAAATATACACAAATTAAAATCAATGTCTTTCTACAAGTAGAAGGATAAAAAGAAATAAATTCAACTGTAAACATGAGAACAAAAGGATGAAAAACATTTGATGTATAAGCCAAAAGAGTAAATTAACTCAAACACAAATAAAAACATAAAAATAGTTTTTTTAATTTTTTAAAAAATTAGAACAGCAAAATAAAACAAATTATGAAAAAGAAATGCTACAAAAGGAAAATTAAAAGGAAACACATAAAAAGAACAAGTCTTTACCCCTAAAATGGCTGATTTAACATGAAAAAATAACAAGTCTTAGCAAAACAGAAATGGCCAACTTAACAAAAAAAAAATAAATAAATAAATAAAATAAAATAAAAACAAGCATATTCAACAAATGGAAAGAAAAAAAACTAGAAACTAAAATAAAATTTTTTTCAGCTGGGTAGGAATTAAAAACAAAGAAAAACAAGAAAAAAATTGTTTACTTAGGACACCACAAAAACAATGAACAAAGTAACGTGTAAAAAAATTCAAGTGCAAAGATTAAGTGAAAAGAAAAGTTACATGAGAAAAAAAAATGAATTTAATGTCAGACTGGGATTAAAAATTAAAAGAAAAACTAAAAAATCAATATAATTTACAAGAAAAATAAATTGATAGTCTATGAAAAAATAGGTGTGAAAAAAAACAAAAACAAAACAAAGAAACAAACTTCTATACAGTGTGCTGCACCAGGCATTTGGAAGGCAACCATTAAGAAGTCATAAAAAGGTAGATGAACTAACAATGTAGCAGATATAAATCACATTTTTATATTCTCATTTCTCTTTCAGATGTGAAAAAAATATTAAGATGGCAGCATTCAATCTGACGAAAGAAATGAAAAGATATATTATATTCATTGCACTAGCAGCCAATGACAACAACAGCAACTCAGAGATCACCACTTGCAACAAAGCTGGTTAAGTAAACAGACAGAACAACAGGAGGCTCTGCATGGACACCACAAAGGTAGCCATAGCAATGCGCATCCTTTGATGATCCTGGGGTTCATAAGCAATAGAATTAAATCATGCTACCATTGACATTGAGATGATAGACATGTTAGTGAAACCTTGGCTTTGGATAAGTGGTTAAGA